>JASXTE010000014.1:0-600000 GCA_030280995.1 Hemileia vastatrix | reverse complement strand
AAATTTCACCAAAATATTTACAAGTCAAAAAAATTCTACATCTGTTTTAAAAAATTGGCAATACTCTCCCCTGCATTTTATTGAAGCAAGAGGTGGGTATCACCAAAATCTTTCTAAGTCATCAATTTCACATGTCAGATTTGAAAATTTGGCAATACCACCCCTGCATTTTATTGAAGTAAGGGGTGGAAGTATTCTAAATTTAATATTATTACATAAATTATTAAATAAATATCTAATATATATCAATTTCCCTAGTTTAAAGTAATGACAATTCCTCAAGTCAAAATGCAGACCAAGTCTAGAAACAAAAGTTTGGGACTTTCCACAGGTATAGGCAAGAGTAACCCCATGAAAAAAATAAATATTTTCATGATTACCTGTTATACAACCAAAGGTCATTAGCTCATCACTTAACTTGAGAAAATTGATAAATATAAAATATTTATTAATAATTTATGAAAAAATATAAAATTTTTGATGACAACTCTAATCCCCATACTTTTTAGATCTAGATAAAGTTTTTTTAAATCAAATAACTTTACCTTCTTTATTTACCTTATTGATTCTTTGAATAAACTTATGACTGATTTGAAATGAGCAACCAAAATTTGTTAAATCTTGACAGGATTCCAAACCAGGAGGAGCTTTGGTCTTTTGATGATTATCCTTAGAAGAATTCCATTAGTTTTGATGATACCATTTCCCAAACCAAAATCAATGATGCACCAGTGGTCTGGAAAATATAAACCATGTCCTTTTATTTTAGCTGGAGATGGTATTGGGTGGCCAGTTATTTGATTGATATATGAGAATATACCAAAAGTAAGAAAATTGGTGTCCTTGGTATCGGTGTGAATTTTATTATGAAATCCAGAATGAGTGATAATAACATTAGAAAATAAAAGATATTCGTGGCTGATATCTTCCCATTCGGAGTCACACCAATTCGGTATTCCAACTTTGGTTGCAAGTTCATTATTTTTTTCAAATGCTTTATTACAGAGCTTTTTTAGTCAAAGAGCAAGAAAAGAGTTAAAGGAAGGTAGAGTGTCCCATTAGCAAAAATCTTCATCTTTTTGAGCTTTAGTGATATTCTTGACCAATGAATATATGCCTATATAAATGAAATAAGTGAAATGATATTAAGAATGGAAAAAAAATTATTAGACATACCAAGAGAATATCCTTTAACAAAACCTGGTCTCCAACCAAATCCAATCATGATACCACCCAAAAAATTTGTATTCCTTATAGGTAATTGAATTAAAGCCATTTGATAAAGAGTTATGATAAGATCCGATAGTTGATTAAAAGATTCATCTTTTACACCATCAAATGAATGAACTTCCAATATGAATTGAGCCTTAAAAGAATTACTGATAACTGCAACAACTTGATCATCTCCAAATTCGGTTAGATATATGATATCTTCTGGTAATTTTTTTGGATATTGATTTTTTTTATCTACTTTAGTTTTATAAAAAAAATTTTGGGATATGATGAAAATAACTTTCACAGAGAATTTTTTTTCAGATATCTTTTCTTCTGATAAAACTGATTATCTTTAATTTTTTTTGAAGATTTATTTGATGAATTTTTTTTTTCATATATCTTTTCTTCTGATGAGACTGATTATCTTTAATTTTAATGAATGATTTAGAAGAAGAATTTTTTTTTCTGATATCTTTTATTCTGATCAGACTGTTTATCATTAATTTTTATGAATGATTTAGAAGATGATTGTATTGAATTTGATTTTGAAGAAGATGATAGAGATGAAAAAGAGGATATAGATTAAGATGATAGAGAAGTAAGGGGTGAATCTGAAGAATAAGACATTTATTTGATCTGAAAAAAATTTAAATGTCAAAAAAAAATTTAACACATATTTTTTAAAAAAAAACTCACGTAATAATATCTTTTAAAATAAAATTTAAAGCAATATCCTTTAAAAAAAATAAAAAAAAATTAAAACAAAAAAAAATATATAAATTTTCAGTAAAAATTATTTTTAAAAAAAAATTACAAAAGAAAACCTGAAGTATGGTTATAAAAAACCTTCACAGAAAATCCTGTCAAAATAATAAAAAAAAATCTGTAAAAGAAAAATCAGAACAAATAAAATTAAAAAAAAAATTCAGTAAAATTTTTTGTAAGAAAAATTAAAAATTAATATCTAAACCTTTTTTGTTTTGTAATTTACCTGGAAAGACCTTAACAGAATGTAATAGTTTTTTTTAAAAAAATCTGCCAAAAAAATAAAAAAAAAGTTACTTTTTAGTATGTTTTTAAAAAAATATGTAACCCCTCTTTAACTCCCATTACAGTCCCCTTTCCCACCCTCTCTTTCTCTGAAATCACCTCTAAATTCCCTCCCTCCTTGCCTCAAAACCATCCTCAAATCCCCCTGAAACCCTTTCCTTAATTGCTACAAAACCCTCCCAAACTCCCCCCCTTAGTTACCTTAAAACCCCCCCTTTTACCCCTCTTTAAATTTTCAAAACCCCCCTCCTTTCCCCCCCTCTTTAGCCGCTTCAACCCCCCCTTACACTCCCCTTAAACCAATTCTAGTGCCTCCTCCTCCTTAACAAACGATCACTCACAATTTTTTGTTAAGAAGGAGGGGGGATAGAGGTGGGTAAAGGGAAGTGGAAGGGGGGGTTGAAGCAGCTAAGGAGAGGAGAAGGGGGAATAGCTGAGGTGCCTAAAGAGAGGGGAAGGGGGGGTGATGAGGTGCCTAAAGAGAGGGGAAGGGGGGGTCTTGAGGCACCTAAAGAGGGGGGAAAGGGGGGATTTGGGACAGGAAAGGAGGGTGAAATAAGGGGCTGTTGAGGAAGGTAAAGAGACTGGAGAAGGAATGACTTGAGGCAGGTAAAGAGAGAGGAAAAGGGGTGAAATGAGGGAGCTAAAGAGGGTGAAGGAGAGAAAAAAAATAAAAAATAAAAAAAGAGAAAATAAAAAAAAGTTAGTCTAACCTTAAAAATAAAAAAAAGGACTTACAAAAAAAAAAACAAAAAAAAACAAAAAAAAACAAAAAAAAAACAAAAAAACAAAAAAAAACAAAAAAAAACAAAAAAAAACAAAAAAAAACAAAAAAAAACAAAAAAAAACAAAAAAACAAACAAAAAGCAAAAAAAAGCAAAAAGCAAAAAGCAAAATAAAAAAATTCATGATTAGCAAACAAAAAACAAGAAAAAAGAAAAAAAAAAAGACTTACCTGGTGAGATGAGTTGAGAAAATAATAGTAAAGAAAATATTTGAGTGATGTTTGAGGAGAGGATGAAAAGGATATGAGTGATGAAAGAAAAAAAAAATCTCTGACAAAATATGCGATTTCATGTTGAGCTGGTGAACGAAAAACAATGAGCCATCCAAAAAAAAGATCTTCATTGTAAATTCCAAAAAAAAAATGAATATGCAACAAACCAAAATACCAAACCAAGTGAATGAAGTACACAAAGAGGACATTTGGAGAGTAAAAAAAAAATTAAAAGGGTGGTGAAGAGAAATGTTGGAGAGTAATAGGCATAATGATAGAGCGTATGCCGGTTGAATGAATGTTTTGTGATTCAAGGGAGGAAAGAGCCAGTGCTGGTTCAGGATCCTCTTCTTCATAAAGATCATTTGACTCATCTTTTAAATCAGCTAGGATATTGTGGAGTATAATGCAAGTCATGATCCAATGATTTGCAGTTTTGATCTCCAATTTTTTTTGAAATTGGATTCTGAGCTCCTGAAGACTAGAAAATTGTCCCTTTAAAATACCTAAAGCATGTTCAATTTGTACTCTTGATTGGGCAAGGTGATAATTAAAATTAGTTTTGAAGTCATTTTCTAAGTTTGCACCATGGAAAGCAGGTATAATGAACTTCCCACTTGCATATGCTGAGTCTGCAAGGAGGTACTGAGATTTGTCAAAGTATGAGTCAGGGGTTTGAGAAATCCTCATTCTTTGGAAGATGGAAGAGTCATGACATGAGCCAGGGCAGCCACTATGAAAAGCAATAAATTTTTTATTGACATTGCATACAAGTTGAATGGCAATAGAGTATCTAGAAAGAAGATAAAAAGTTAGTTTATGAAGGATGAGAAATCAGAGAAGATTTTGAAGAAACCTTTTTTTGCAATCAAAAAAATGGTTGCCATCATGAGAAGGCTTTTGACTCAAAGGTATAGTTGTGCCATCAACAAATCCTACACAGCCAGGGAAACCTTCAGCTTGCATTACTTGAGAGGCTTCAAGTCGCTGTTCTGGAGTTGGCCAAGCAAGTGTTTGAGACTTGAGGGAAAAGATAGCAATCATACAGCACTTTGTGTATAATATCATGGTACCATATCCTTTGTTAAAGAGATTATCCAAACGTCTTACAGCAGCACCGTTTCCATTTGAGCCAAAGCAACATAGTGCAACAGTAAGTTGAATGGCAGGATTACGCTGTTTTTTATGGGAATTTTTATGTAAGATAGGATGATCAGAGATGAGTTGATAAAGTTTGAAGAAAGAATCGGGAGAAGTTCTAAAAAGTTGGGTGAAGTTTAAATGAGGAATCTTGAGAATGGAGGCCAGATAATATCAGGGATCATGATAAAGATTTGGCCCCCTGGTGATGATGTAACACTTTTTGGAAAGAAAACACATATAAGCTAAAGCATCTTCCAAATCAGAGTCAGATTTATAGTAGAGAACTTAAAGTAAAGTGATGGCATTAATAGTGGAGTAAAGTAGCCGTCTAGTAGAGAGGTGTTCCATTGTTGCTGGTGGAAGGGTTATGTGATGAGGGAAGTGGGAATTCACCCCCAAATGTGCAGTTGGGGTGTGTAGATAGAAAAAAAACTTAAGTTTTCGCCACCAAAATTAAGTAGCATAGAGTGAGGAAAGACTTAAGGATGGCATCAGCAATTATGAGTCATGTGACTTTCTTGAAAATCCATCATGGATGAGATGAGTTTGGGATCAGGAATTAGGAATGGAAATTGGGGTATAAGAGGCGGGATAATGCATTATTGTCGATTCCTTATTCACTAGCCCCGGGGCTAGTGGATAAGAATCTTCCACAAATAATAATGTCTGATCCCGGAAAAAAAAATTCCTGATCCCTATTTGCCAATCCCTGAACATTGATACCCCCTAATATGTGAGAAAAATAAGTGTAAGAAAAATATTTTGCAACCATGGAAATTTTTTTTTCTCCAAAAAAATGATTTTTATTTCCTTTTTAAATTTTTGGCAGGTTACACGTCCACAACCTATTTTTGATACGGATACAACCTACAATACAATTTTTTTTGTTTGATGCACTCTTACGCCACCAAATGATACCATTTACTTACTACTAATCGCATATTATATTGTATGCAACAATACATGCACTTGTTTACCCCTTCCATGAGAAAAAAATTGCCACTCTTTGACTTCCTCAATGTTAGCAATGATACCCAAGCCCACAATTTATACCACTTTAGATGAAGCAAAAGAATCTTCTAAAATCTTTGCTGCCAGAAAAGGAGCAACTATCTCTTGCAAATGTTCCAACAAAGACTCTAATGGTCACACTGAGCATGCCTGGCTTACTTGCGTTCACTCAGGAAAAATTCAAATCAAAAGACCTTTTCTTACCAGGGAAAGTCAAATACAAAATACCACCAATCTGCTCACTTTTGTCAGGGAATATTGCGGAAAGGTGCCCCCTTTCCACCTTTCTATTTTATGACTTTATTTCCTTCTATTAATGCTTGGAGTAATGTTTTAGGTGGCTTTCAGAGATTATGGTTTCCTGTAGAAGGTGCAGCTGATACTGCTGCTGAAAAATCTCATTACAAAATAATTACAATAGATTGATTATTTTGTAACAAGACAGAAAATTAATCAGCTAAATTACATTATAAACTATGCATAAACAAAAACTATACATTCATTTTAGCTTGTAAAGTATAGATACTCAAAAAGAAACAATCAGTCTAAGAAAGAAAAGTCAAAAGCTAGAGCAAGAGTGAGAGTAAGAGTGAGAGTAAGAGTGAGAGTAAGAGTGAGAGTAAGAGTGAGAGTAAGAGTGAGAGCAAGAGTAAGAGAAAGAGAAAGAGTGAGAGCGAGGGAAGAATGATACCTTGCACAGGGTTTGAACAAGTGTATGTATGCATGTATTGTTGCATACAATATAATATGTGATTAGTAGTAAGTACATGACTTCATCTAGTGGCATAAGAGTACATCAAACAATAAAAAAATTTATTGTAGTTTGTATCCGTATCAAAAATAGGTTGTGGGTGTATAACCTGCCTAATTTTTTTCTGTTTTTTCACAATTTTTTTATGATAAAAATTCTCAAGGTTGCAAATGATTTTTCTTACACTTACTTTTATTGTGCTGGTACCCCAAACCCACAGGTATGTTAGCCAAGCCTGTTCCACTCTCCGGTAGGAATATTATTGATTACTGAGATACTAGACTAACCTATTGTGCCGGTACCCCAAACCCACGGGTATGTTAGCCAAGCCTGTTCCACTCTCCGGTAGTAATGTGGAACAGGCAGGCGGGTGCCAGCACACTATATACATCACTTGCCGTGTAACCTAACTAACCCTAACTTCTACCATAACAACTTTTCTCGCACTTATTTTTCTTGCACTTACTTTTCTTACATTTATTATTCTGACCTTATGTCCCTCCCTAAAATATCCCTAACTTGCGCTGGATATCCCCATCAGGGATATCTTACTAGGTGCGTAGTGTGTTACGCTGCATGGCAAAACAAAAATGTGTCGTAGTGCTACTTCAGTTTTTTCTGGTGTCGCGAAACGTATAGAATGTTCAGAATACATGCAATAAAACAATTAGAAGACATTCCATATTTATAATATGCTTAATGTGCACATATCAGTCTTTTGCTCCCTTTACCCGTCGACATGACTTGTTTTATGGGGAAAAAAGGGAGGCAGTAAGGAGGCAAAATCTTTTTTTGCGCTTTATTCCGGGAACAGACTTTTGCACCGCTTTCAATTCAATTATGAGGTCAAATTTTTAGCAAGTGTTTTCCCTCTATTAAGTTAGCAGTATCTCTTGCTCGTTTTGCTCTATTAAGTTAGCAGTATCTTTTGCTCATTTGCTCTGTTAATTTAGCGGTATCTCTCACTCATTTCCCTTTATGAAGTTAGAAGTATCTCCTGCTCATCTCCATCTATTTTCAATTGACAGAGCTGGGGGAGGTAGTACAGAAAATGTAAAAAAGACTGGATTGAAAGTGGCGCAAAAGTCTGTGTCCGGAAAAAAACGCGTAAAAAGACCCTGTCTCTTTACTGCCTCTCAAAAAAAAAGATTAAGTTGGAGACTTAGGATAAACCATAGGTGTCAAATAATATGGCATAAGAACGATGTACAATTAGTATATATTCTTCAATTTCATTATTGAATTTCATTTTATTTTCTTGTACGAGAAATCATATCCCTTGAAAATTTTCTTGGCCGCCTTGAATCTATCCGTTCAATCCTAGCTTGAATTTATTTCAAATGATCAGTTTTTACATTTCACTTGTATGTCTTCTATTAGTAGGAGCATTAGCTGATGCTCGGAAATTCATTCAACTTGAATCAAACACAAGGAGTTTTCATTTGAAAAGCTGGCATCAAGAAGACCAACTTCACGCTCTACATCCTAAGACTATTGATAAAATTGTTGCTGAAAATAGACTTGCAGAAGGTAAAGGCTCCATAAAGTTGGAAAAATTCCTTAATTTATTTTTTCTGATAAAAGCTTACCAAGACATTTTTTAAGCTAAAGACGCTAAAAGTGTTAGGTCTCGACTACGCCGCAGTAGTGTATATAGTCTGCGTGACCACAATAGTAATGAAAATATCCTTTTTGTTACTGTTCCAACTAAAACATTATCGCTGCGCCAATAGGTTATGGGCTCTTGTGCCTAGTCTCGCCTTTTTTCCTTTATTCCTTTCTTCTCCTATCTTGCCTAGTCTCCTTTTTTCTTAAAAACGACTAAATAACGGTCTCGTCAACCCCTTTTTCTCCTCTTTGGATTTTTTTTTCCTCCTCTCGGCAATCGTTTTCTCGACAATCGTCTTCTCGGCAATCGTTCTTTCCTCCCCTCGGCAATCGTTTCCTTTATTTTTTTTCTTCTTTTCTTTTTCTTCTTTTCCGTTCGCACCTCGCCAATTGTTCTCTTTTACAAGCTTCTTTGTTCCTCTCTCTCTTCTCGCTTTTCTTTTCTCTCTTATCGCTTCTTTTACCTCCTTTTCCTTTCTCTAAAAACTTTAAAAAAAAAAAAAAAAAAAAAAAAAAAAAAAAAAAAAAAAAAACACTAATATTTACCTCGATCCTATAAGCGATTAGGTTGTTGCTCTCGCCAAGCATCAAAGCGAGATAGTGGCCCTATCTCTCCGAAAGTGAAATATAATCGACTAATAAAAAAAAAAAAAAAAAAAAAAAAAAAAAAAAAAAAAAAAAAAAAAAAAAAAAAAATACATATAAACCCGCCCTTTCACCCAGTACTCGTTCCCTATCTTCTTTTTCCTTTTCTTTTTTCTATTCTTCTTTTCTTTCTTCTCTTCTTATTATAATAAATATTCTCGTTATCTTTTTTTTTCTCCTTTTTTCTTTTTTTTCTCTCTCTTAAATTTCTTTTCTTCTTTTTCTTCCTCCCTTTTCTCTTCATTCTCTTTTCATCTCATTACTACTTTAATACTTGACACTTCGATGATGCCATCCAACCAACAACCGACTCCTCAAGAATATGATACACCAACCTCTCGACCAACACCCAGTTATCCACAACGACCACCTCAAGACTATACCACAAACGAAAATGAAACTCAAATCCATGAAGAAGATGCGACGTCTGATATGGATGATGCGCCCAATCCACGTGTACTACTCCGAATTCAAGAAGACTCATACATTCGAGACAGCATTGTTAAGGCAAGGATGCTATTGAAAGACTGGCGACATACTCTAAAAGACGATGGTTCAAATTTCCGCGAGTGGCATAGAGAACTACGAGGCGTCATCAGCGACTTCACTGGAGAAACCAACTTTCTAGAGCGTAAAGGGGCCTCAAAAACTTCCATCAAAGAGCGAATAGGTAGAGCAATACTGATCAATTCTGTTGGACCAGAGATGAAATCTCAAATTATCGATGTTACACCAAGCACGACTGCTTTTCGCCATATCAAAAGTGTCTTCAACACAGTTTCCAGAGCGGCTCAACTGAATGCCATAGAAAGAGTAATCGATCTTCGTTCTAAAGAATGCGACAATCCCATAGAGTTAATGAATGAATTTCGAGATGCGTGTGCTTGCTTATGGGCTCAAGGACTCAGTGAAAAGGACATCTTAGGCTGCCTCTGTCAACGCATCATTCAAGACAATCCACGGTTTAGCTCAGAAGTTCTCAAAGAAACAGAACAACTATGCAAATCTGATAAATCAATCACTGTTGCAGTTCTCAACAAAATTTTTTGTACCACTTGGGAAAGACTTAAACACGATGATAAACTTCTGAATACCACCACTACTAACACTACTGTCACTGCAAATGAATCTTCTGCTTCTGTTTCTACTAAGCTACCTCTCTCTGATTCTGGTTCTGGTTCTGTTAATGTCTATGAATCTAATACTACTAATCAGAATGTCTATGAATCTAATGCTGCTACTCAAAGATCTTCAGGAAACTGCTATATCTGTAACTCATCAGGTCATCTGCAAGCCAACTGTCCTAAAAGAACTCTCAACAACCGCACCAATTACAATTCCTTTTTACAAAACAGGCAAGCGGGCTACAGCACACACTATCCAATGGTGGTACCGCCCTCTATCATACAACCAACAATTGTCCCTAATAACAATCCTCCACCCAAACCAAATCTACCCATCCACCAGAGGCCTATACAACAAAAAATGGATTCTTACCGCCCAATTTATCCTCAAAGACAAACAAACCGTCACAACACCTCACAACCACCTCAAGCGAAATCTGCTTCGGCACAAATTGTAGAACTCACTGATGACTCCCCAGAAGCATCTGCAGCTGCTTTTGCTAGAATGCAACTATCAGACAACGAAGCATATTCGGCGAACCCTATTTTTGACACAGGTGCAACTCATCATCTTTCTGGAAATCTGAATGAGTTGGTTGATTTCCTCCCTCTAAAAAATCCCATTGCTTTGAAAGTGGCCACTAATGGTTCCTCTCCTCTCATCACAGGCAAAGGGACGATACGCTTCCATGGTCTCAATGGGGAAATCATCAATATTAGACCAGTATACTACTGTAAAGATGCTAGAGGTACGCTAATCTCACCAGCATCCCTAATCAAGAGTGGTGCTAACTTTTCATGCGTTAACTTCAATGACTTTCTAATCAGCTATCACGGCTTTCCAATTCTGTCAGCCATGTTCATCAACAGGAAATGGACATTTAACAGTCCAATGCATCATAATAATTTAAATGTATCTTCTGATGTAACTACTATATTATCACATTCTGATCTTACTAGAAATGAATCAAATGTTCTACCTATACAACCAGCAATATTTAGTCTTGAGATCCCAACTAAGTATCCTGAATTAAGAAAAAGAAACAAAGATGAAGAAATCCTCTATACTTGGCACTGCTTACTTGGCCATGCAAGTCTGAGACAAATAAGAAAGATGTGCAAAGAGAAAATGGTTCATGGATTACCTGACAAACTGCCTAATGGAAATATTATATGTGATTCTTGTCAAATGTGCAAAAGTAGAAGACAATGTTTTCTTGAGTCAACTGGTAGAAAAGTTGACAAACTTGAAATAGTAACTATGGACTTAATCGGCCCAATAGAAGAGGAATCAGTTGACGGTGGTTTATATGCTTTAACCTTCAGAGATTTAGCTACAACATACAGTGAGTGTCATGTCATCAAAAACAAATCTGAATCAACAAATACGGTCATCAACATCATAACAAGATTGGAGAAACAGACAAATCAGAAGGTCAAAATAATTAGATCAGACAATGGAGGAGAATTCAACAATAAACTAATGGACATGTTCACAACAAAAAACGGAATAATTCATGAAAAATCTCTACCATATTTTCATCAACAAAATGGAAATATTGAAAGATTTAATCGTACTCTTACAGAAATGGGAAGAACTATACTATTTGACAGTCGTCTTGGAAAAACCTTCTGGTCTTTTGCTTTCAAATGGGCTTCATATCTCCTAAACAGAATACCCAACACTATTTGCAACTCAATTACACCTTATGAAGCACTCTTCAACACTAAACCGCAATTAGATATTCTTAGGAAATTTGGTGAAGTAGCTTATGTACACATACCTGAAGAGAAGAGAAAAAAGCTAGATGTCCGAGCAAGAAGATGCTACACTGTAGGTTTCCCAGCTGGTATGAAAGGCTGGATTTTTTGGGATCCGATAGAAAAGAAATTCTTAACATCTGCGTGGGCCAGCTTCAAAGAATGTGAAACAAAAAGTGAAAATAAGATGTCCCTCGATTTTGTAATGAACAGTGCAAACACTCTAACCTGCAGCAATCTTATACTAGGAAATTTTGATCTGGAAGAACAAATGATTGAGCAAGATCGTCTGGTAGAAGACATCCAAATTAATTGTGAATACTTTGCAACTCAGTTACCTAAAACATTCAAAGAAGCCTTACGGTCCGAGAAGGGTGATGAATGGAGAAAAGCTTGTCAACAAGAAATAGATAACTTAACAAACATGAAGGTCTGGGAGAGAAAAGAACCACCTGAAGGGGCCAGAATACTAGATGCTAGATGGGTTTTTGCAGAAAAGAAAGATGCATCAACAGGAAACACAAAGCTGAAGGCTCGATACGTGGCAAAAGGTTTTAAACAAGTAAAGGGTATAGATTATTCTTCCACTTTTGCTCCAACTGCCTCATTTACAGCCCAAAGAATCATCCTCACCATTGCAGCTATGTATAACTGGCCAGTCCATGCTTTTGATGTCACAGCAGCATACCTTCATAGTCCAATAGATGAAGAAGTATGGGTAAAGGACCCTCCTGGCTTTGAGAAAAAAGATGGAAAAGTTTTCAAATTGCTCAAAGCTCTTTATGGAACATGTCAGGCAGCACGTTGCTGGTGGCAACACTTTGGACAGCAGCTAAAAAACCTGGGCTATGAAATGTCATCCTACGACAATAGCGTTTATTTTCTGAAGAATAACAACACAAAGGCTATGCTTTGGGTTCATGTTGACGATGGAATTGTAACTGGCAACAACAATGAGGTTTTGAAACAACTTGAAAGAGATTTAAGCCAAACTCTCATCATCAAATGGCAAGATAGACTGGATGCAATAGTAGGTATCAAGATAGAAAGGAATGAAAAAGGATTTCGACTTAGTCAAGAAAATTTGATAGACAGAATTTTAACAACTCATCATATAACAGGAGTATGTCACCATCAACCACTGCCGACCAATATAGACCTTTCCACACCCCCACCAAACCACCCAGCTATTAATCCAGGAGATTATCTGTCAATTATTGGTTCCTTGACTTATCTAACCACAGCAACTCGTCCTGACCTCAGTTTCTCTGTAAATCAATTGGCTAGACACTCAAAAAACCCCACTAACGAACACTGGAGAGCGTTGAGACACTTACTTGGTTATTTACAATATACAGCCACAAAGAAACTACACTTATATCCACAATCAACCTCACATACTATCAACCTAGACGTCTACTCAGATGCAAACTGGGGCGGGGAATTTTCAAGATCAACTGGAGGCATGATTATCAACATGCAAGGTTCCTTAATATTCTGGTCCTCAAAACGCATGCCATCTGTTGCTTCCTCAACATGCCATGCAGAATACATGGCCCTTGGGGGTGCCACTAGAATGGGCTTGTGGATTCAAAATTTACTCAATGATTTGATTAATTTCACAGGCCCGTTTCACTTAAAATGTGATAATCAAGCATCTATAAAGGTATCAAACGATGAAAGCTCAAACAAGAGGACCAGGCACAGCGACAGGGAATTCTTTTTTGTCAATGAACAACTACATAAAAGAAAAGCTACAATATCATGGGTACCTACATCTGAACAACTAGCGGATATAATGACGAAACCACTAAGCAAACAGTTACATGACAAGGGATGTGGAAACTTAGGTATCAAATAACAAAATTATAACTACTTTATCATCGTTTTGTCTATTTTCTGTTATATTCCTAATAGCTACCATAATAACATCATATAAATTGTAAATAGTTTCATATATACTAGAATGAGCGTCTTGTCGGAGGGGCGGGTGTTAGGTCTCGACTACGCCGCAGTAGTGTATATAGTCTGCGTGACCACAATAGTAATGAAAATATCCTTTTTGTTACTGTTCCAACTAAAACATTATCGCTGCGCCAATAAAAAGACCGTACGAGTTCAATTGCTTCAGCATTTTCTATTGGTTTTACAAGATAAAGAGTTGGCTGATCAAAATAGTCAGCAACATTGAATTCAAAAGTAAGTCTTTATAATTTTGGAAACTTTTCAGTTCCGAACGATATGCCTTTCACCAGCTGATAAATCCTCCTCTATGACTTTATAGAATACGTTAAACATGGAGGACTCGAAATATTCCGTTCAGATAATATCGATGATTTTTGCAAAACTTGGGAGAAAATTGCTCTTCATTTCTCCAAATCCAAATCTACGTTTAAAAAGCTGCTTAAATCTTGGATGAGCCTCGACTTATCAAAATCTGTCTCAGAACGTCAACGTGCCCAACACATACACAATCTTTTTTACGATATACTATTACGCAACCTAAATAACCCGCAAAAAAAAAAAGAAATTTTCGCTCTTCAACGCTTATTGGATACAGTCAGACAAGAGTTGTACGGTCTTAGTCCAGAAGAAAGTATTCGAGCTGGAGTAATTATGAAACAAAACATCCGGAAGATTCCCACAACCACATATGAAGAAGAATTATGGTCCGACTTTCAAATAGAAATTTTGGCTTCTGATAAGATGGGAAGCTTTTTAATTTCGAACATGCTAGATAAAAGAAGCTTCCTGAGAAAAAGACTAGATGATTTCTATTTTTTAGATAACTATTTTCAAGAAATTCTATTGAAAGCCCGACTCTTAACTGATTACGAACAGACATCAAAAGAAGCTGAAGAAATACTGAAGCAGCTTCGTAAATATTTCTTTCAACATGAAAGATGTAAGTTTTTCCAATTATTATCATCTAATATAAGGTACTAATATATTTCGAATTGCATGAAATAATCAAATAAGATATTGTTCATGAGCAATGCTTGTGGGAAGCGGAAAGAGTTTTTGAAAAAATGCTCCCAGAAGCCAATCGTTTTTTCAGTGAGTTGGATGAACTTCAATGGCTTCAAGAGATTATCAAAATTTCTGCTTGTTTAGATAGATACACAGACCCAACCGGAAAAAAATCTGCGGCACTGTTAAACCAAATTGAGCTTAACATATCATTTTCAAGCATCAAAATGAAAGCCGCTGAATTCAAGAGTACATTTTGTCAATGTTAGATAGAGCTAAATACATATTTATTTAATTAAGCATATATTTCTTATTAGACATAGATATAGATAATGTGTTAGACCCTATTAGCAGCGTTTCTTTTTGTTTAAACTAACTTAATAATATACTTTTTCTATAAGTGGATGCGGAACTTCTCACATATTACACTTCCACTTTCTTCTCTCTCTCATTTTTTATTTTTCTCACTTTATTTCATTACATTAAAACTCTATTCTTTCTTCCTAAGCTCTCAGTCTACTTGTTCACTTATTGTCCACTTCTCACTTGTCCCGTGTCCACCTTGTTTCTTGTCCACTTATTTTATCTAAATCATTTCATACCTGCAATCTTATCTTATCAGGTAACTTGTACGTATGCTCTTCTACAGCAATTCATCCACTTTGTTATCTCTCCCATTTATTTTATTTTGCTCACTTTATTTCATTACATTAATGTTCTATTCTTTATCTCTAAGTTCTCAGTCCACTTGTCCACTTATTTTCCACTTCTCACTTGTCCCGTGTCAACTTTGTCCCTTGTCCACTTATTTTATTTAAATCACTGCTTACCTGCCATCTTATCTTATCAATTTTGATTCCCAGCCCCAAGAAAGATTGCATCCTCAATTCTCCCAAAACCACAAAAAATGTGTTTGAAATCGAATTCCCACGGAAAAAAAAGATGAAAACCTTCTGTTAATTTGTTTATTGGGGCCTGTAGCCGAAAAAATTTCTCAAAAGACTATGGTGTGACCATGAATCAATTCATGAAATTTGAGCTTTTGTTAAATAATAGGATCATCTCCACATTGACCTAGATTCTAGTTATATTCATTTCCCCAGCTGTTTTAGCTAGATTGTTTTTATTATTTTCTTTTTCTATCCTATATGAGCACATCACTCATACAAGCTGAGTATTATTGAGACAATCTTAGAAAATACAACAATCTGCATCTGTAACCAATAGCTAATTAATATTGACTAACAACGTAGTAATAATCAACTGGTGATAATAATTAGTAACATTATAGTATATATATTGGTAGTACTTAATACACCTTTCCCAGTGACTATTTGCGCAAGTTGCCATATGTCAGAAGATAGTGTGTTTGGTTTGTAGGTGATGTCAGAATTCAAATGCGCGTGCCTCCTAACTCATCAAACCTTATTCTAACATCTCTTCTCATTATCCCATAGTATTAGTTTATTTCTGGACACATGAGTGTAGTATAGCGTACGTCGTATTATTTAGCTTTTTTAGGTTTTGAGATAGGTCAACAATAATGATAGTCACATATATATATATATATCTTAAAGTACCGACTAGTGTTCCCCATTGATTTAATTCTCAAAGCACTAATCAATCGCTATTATCTTTTTTACTATATTGCTTCCTTATCATTCCTACGACGTTTCATTACGCTCGTGTCCAGGTATTATTTCTTTCTTATAGTTTATCCTTGATAGCGTCTGACCTAATGTTTATCCCAAGTTTGGCTCATTGAGAATTGCCAACTCATAGTGACTTAGTAACTGACTGGGATTCATTATCAATTATAAAAGGTTAGATGCGTAATCCTAACTGTCCTGTATTTTAGTTTTGTTTCTACTCCGTTCCCCATTGATTTAATTCTCAAAGCACTAATCAATCGCTATTATCTTTTTTACTATATTGCTTCCTTATCATTCCTACGACATTTCGTTATGCTCGTGTCCAGGTTGGCTCATTGAGAATTGCCAACTCATAGTGACTTAGTTACTGACTGGGATTCATTATCAATTATAAAAGTCAATAGATTAAAAGTCTGAAATAGACTCACGTCGGCATTATGGAAACCGCAACACACTCAGGCAAACTCTTGTAGGACATCCCTATCCTCACATCTTTTAACTACCTTACATGGCGAAGGAAGATGATCTTTTACTTGTCCCAATGCAAGCTTGATGACCTGGTTGAAGGAAAAATTGTGGTCCCGACTGACAACGATGCTAAATCTGTTTGCATTGCAAAATGCCTTCGAGCTGCCAATATTATCTTCCAGAAGCTAGATGACACAAACCTTAACTCCTTGGTCAACAAGACAGAAAGGTCCAATACCATAGGACTCTGGAAGAATCTTGCTGAGAGATTCTCAGCTAGTGGTCCGACTAACATCACTGCTGCCTATACTCAATTCAGCGCATTAAAGTGTACTGAAGGAAATGTTCGAGGATTTCTTACCGAGCTCCAATCTTCAATTAACGAATTGACCTTAATTGGACAAAAATTCGAAGATCAACATTATCCTTACTTTATCCTCGATAAGCTACCGGACACCTTGGAAATGCACCGAGCCATGATCATAAACACGGCTGAAGATACTGGAAAACCACTAACAGTCGACATCGTGATCAAGAAACTCACCCTCATAGCTGACCGGTTAGACTCATCTGAAACTGCCTTAATTGCCACAAAAAGGGGCAAGAACAACCAAGCTAAAAAACGCGAATACTGTTCAAATGGCAAGCACAATGAAAAATGCCCCCACTCCGAAGATCAGTGCTGGGCCCTCCACCCAGAATTGCGCCCCAACTTCAAAACAAAGACAAAAACAGAATCCACCAGCACCAAAGCTGCCAACTTCACACACGAAATACTTCATCTTTATTCCGCTGTTGCCGGTTTTATGTCTAATCCCCCTCAGTTTATCTTTGATTCTGGAGCTTCAGCCCACATGTTCTCCACCAATAAATCCTTCTCATCATACAACAAAGTCAACATCCCTATCAAGGTAGGCAATGGCGAGATGATATATGCAATCGGCATTGGATCAGTGTATCTGGTTAACGACCGTGACAAGGGCGTCCTACTTACTGGCTGCCTCCATGTTCAAAAAATTAAGTGCAACCTTGTTGTGCTGGCTCCATTTATCAAGGCGGGTTGCCGAATGAGTGCAGAACCTGATGCTTCCATCCTAATTGAAGACAATAGTAAGAAGGGTCTGACTGGCGCACTGATTCCTGGATCCAATCTATACCAAATCCACGCCAAGACTGGTAAGCAGATGATTCACAAATCCCTCATAGCCTCCACTGTCAGGCCTGACCTTATGTCTTGGAATTTGCGACTTGGCCACATAAACATGGGCTATTTGAAAACGCTCCTTAGGCACTTGAAGATACCATTTGACGACACCAGTAGCTCATTCTTTTGTGAACATTGTGTTAAAGCTAAGCTCCACAAGTTTCCGTTTTCAGGACATTTTCCTGAAGCAACGAGGCCATTGGAATATGTTCATTGCAATCTGAGTGGGAGGCTAGTGAGGACAGAGGGGGGGAATGAATATTACTTCAAATTAACAGATGCCTTTTCATCCTAAAAATTTGTGTATTTACTTAAAAATAAATCTGATACATTTGATAAATTCCTGCAATTTAAGAGATTTTCTGAAAACCTTACAAACCATAAACTTCTTAACCTCGTATGTGATGGTGGTGGTGAATTTATCAACAAAAAATTCAAAGAGTTAGGAGCTAGTGAAGGTTTCAAAATCATCATGACTTTGCCTTACACACCTCAACAAAACCCAATTGCTGAGCGTGGAAATTGCACGTCCATAGAGATGGAAAAAGCCATGTTATTCAGAGCTAACATGCCACAAGAATTGTGGGGCAAAGCTATAAAAACCTCTGTCTTTATTGAAAATCGTGTCCCGACAAAATCGAATCCAAAATATTTATTGCCATATGAAATATTATTTAATATAAAGCCGAAAATTCACAAAATCAGGACTTTTGGTTGTCTCGCATATGCGCTGGTAGATAAGCAGGTTTGTTCTGGTAAGTTTAGCAGTAATGCCGTCAAGGCATGTCTGTTGGGCTTTCACAAGGAACATAACTCTTATCGACTTCTAAACCTTGAGACAAGAAAACCTTTTTACTCACACAATGTAGTATTCGAAGAAAACACATTCCCTTTTGCACTGCCGACCCAACCAAAAATCACTTGGCCCAACCTGTTTGTCATAGACAATTCCATGGACACCCACCCAGTCACAGAATACACAAATGATGACGGGCAGGAGCACGATGACTCACAAACTGAAGAAGAAGACACAAATTCCAATAGTGACAGCCCGGCTTCTTCAGAATCCAATAACAATCAGCCAGCTTCTCAATTCTGGGAGTACCAACTCACTGGAAATACTGCACCTCGAGACATCTCATCCTCTATTGATTTGTCCAACATAATCAAGGGTGGACGGACCAGAAGCAGCATAACCACGACACAGAAGCAATCAAACTTGTCTGTAGAAGATGCATTCCATGCAATGATCCCAATCTCTGAAACTCTCTTTATGCCCAGTAACTACGAGCAAGCATTGAATGATAGGAACAGTGACAATTGGAAGATTGCTATTGAAAATGAGATTAACACACTCAACAGAAAAAATGTGTGGGACATAGTCAAGTGCCCTGATCACACGTAACCTATTGGTAGTACCTGGGTTTTCAAAATTAAGTTAGACCATAACAATGAGATTAGTAAATTTAAAGCATGACTGTGTGCCCAAGGTTTTTCACAAAAATATGGGATTGATTACTCAAAAACCTTTGCCCCAACAGGTTGCCTTACCACCTTGTGCATGCTCCTTGCCATTGCGGTCTCTGAGAAGTGGGAGTTCCATCAGATGGATGCTAAATCGGCTTTCTACAACAGTGTCCCTAAGGAGACTATTTACATGAAATTACCTAAAGGAGTTCCCCGGCCGCTGTGGTAGCCTAAAGTTTAGTACGGCACCTAAATATGTAAATGGAGTTATTACGGCGTGCAATATTGGCGTTATTATTTTTTTATAAAAGGGTTTTATTTAATTTATTGGAGTTTAAAATATGAAGAAATTGGTCACGAGCGAATGCCTACACAAAAACAATTTATTTTACGGAGAAAGCTTATTTTTACGGTCTGAAAAATTTATAAGTATCAAGTCGAGTCACTCAAGAGCCTTGGGAAATTTTCCCAGAATTTTTACTATTTTTCTTATATTTTTAAATGAATTTTAAAGTTTTATAGAAATATTTACGTTTTCAGAAATTACTTAACTTCAATGAATTTTCACGGGGTAATTAGAGCTGCGCAGACTACGAAAATTAGTTTGGTATGTAAAGGGGAAGTAGCTCTATTATGTGTAATTTTTCTAGATTTTTTTACTATAGTTTTAAGGTTCTAATTGAGTCCGGAAGTCCGGACGGACTCCGTACGGACTCCGTACGGGCTCCGGATCGACTCTGGAAGAGCTCTGGAGGGGAAAACTTAGGCACGTGACTAGGAATACTTAAGCGCTTCTCAAACTCGAAATTGAGGGGGGGGGACACATCATACAGCTTAATCTTTAACCACCACAGTCTCATTTTTCATTACTCAACAAATTAAATAAATTGTAATACCCTTATAACATTTATTATTTTTACATAACATTTTAGAAATACAATTCAACAATTTAATTCACACTTCAAACAGGGTATCTTTAGAAAGGTCTTCGTCACTGGGACTTGATTATTGCTGTCTCATAAAAATTCAAATTATTATAAAATCATAAAAAGTCAATCTTTATAGATCTTTCACTGGTACACCTTAATTGTTGTTATCAGTATTTCTTTCTCAACAGCCACTTTCTTTTAATCTCAATAAGCGTTAATTATTTTAGAGTTTCATTATTTTTATCAATCAGATTTAAGTAGATTGGTTAGCTTAGTGATTTAGAATTCCCATTTTGTTATTTTTATTGGAAGGACGGGGTTTTCAGATAAATCCACACATCTCCTCTGGATTCTGCTTACAGCAAGGCGACTGTAAGAGTTTACCTTACCATAGTTGGCGCCCAACGTGGGGTTCGATTTCTCTAGCTTTCTTTAAAAGACTTACTTGGATCAAGAATGTTATTAGCCTGCAAGAGGCTTATTTTCCGGAACTCTAATTAGATTTTTGTTATTGGCCTGCAAGAGGCTTGTTATTTTATCGATTGTTAACGCTTCTCATTACTTATTGGGATGTCTTCTTCTGCTGTTGCTTCTGCATCTTCTAACCCTCTTACTCCCTCAGTTAGAATTGTTTCTTGGGATGGCCCAAAGTTTGATGGGGAGGAGGTTAAATGGTTCATTAGCAGGTATGAAGCTGCTGCTGCTGTTGATGGTGCTTCTCATGTGGACATGGTGAAGCAAGTTAGGTTTTTTATTGCTGATAGGGAGGTGGAAAAAGAGGTTATTGCTATGCAGGCATTCAAGGACAAGGATTGGGTTAAGCTTTCTAAAGCTATGGTTGATAGATGGGGTGTTAGGTTTACTATGATGGACCTTAATAAAATTGTTGGAGACTGGCAAGCAAAAGGTGGAGTTTCTTCTATGGCTGACTTCAAAAAGCTCTGTGATCAGTTTGATGAAGTGGTGGAATATCTCATACTGGTGGACGAGTTAGTGCATGAGAACCAAGCAAAAGATTTGTTTTGGACAGCATGCAGCAGGGATATTCGTATGGACGTCTTGAAGGATCTTTCAAGAAAAGATTTGATGAAGGAACTGCCTAATGGTGAGCAGAAACTGCCGGCTCAGGAGGTTATCAAAGAGAACATTCAGGCCCATCTAAAGTTATTAGCGTTGGACAAATATCAAGAGTCTTGCACTCAATATGTTAGCAAGGTTAGAGAGGTTTTGGCCGAAAACAACGATATTATGGTCAAAGCCCAGGAGGCCAAGAAGGCACAAATGGGATTACCTGCTGCTAAAGTGGAGGGCAATGTAGATAATAAGATGGTCGATCACTTGGCCGATTTAACAAAATAATTAAAAATATTTGTTCAAGAGACTCAGAAGGCCAACAAGGCCCCAATCGCTTCTTCGTCGACGTCGACTTCTTATCAGTCTAGAGGTTATGAACGTCAAAATTATAATGGCAATAACAACGGTAACCGCCTCCCAGGCAATGGGAGAAATGGTGGGAATGGTGGCTATGATGAGCCAAAGGTGTGCTCCTATTGTAATAGGAGAGGGCACAGAGCAACAGTTTGTTTTGCTCTTGATAAGGATATGGATGCTGGGCGAGTTTTATTTGATGGTAAAGTTTATAAATTTCCCGATGGTTTGTTCATCAAGCCCAGTGATGGACAGTCTCCTTCTGATTTGGTCAGAAGAAGTTTAACGGCTGAAAGAAGAGCCAGATTTGAAGAGGTGACAGATGAAGATGTTAATGCCAAGGGTGGCAAAAATGGTAACGGTAATGGTGGAAAAGCTGAAAAAGGTAAGGAGAAAGAGGTCAGTAAAGCCACGTTTTCTACTTCTTTTGGTGGTTTAGAGCTGGCGACGGTTGCCCAGGTGGAGGGTAGCTGTATGGCTGGCGAATACAATGTTAATGCTGCTAGAAGAGCAGCTGCTACTAAGGCGAAAAGTAGAATTCAGAGCCAATTGAGGGCTAATCCTGGCAAGGCCAATAACAAAGTGAACCCTTACTCTAAGGAAAAGATTTCTAGTGCTCAAACTGCCGCCAACAAATTGAACCCTTACTCTAAGGACGAATTATATAAAATGCAGAAGGGGATTGCTGATATGGGGCCCCCTAGTTATGGCAAGTTTGATTTAAGTGGTGAGCCTATGCCAGAGGATGATTCGGATTCTGAGGAGGACGTACCGTTGGCATCTCTACCCAGACCAAGTTTTAGCGGTCCCATCCCAATGGAGGGAGTAAGAAGGACTAGCGATGGATCAGGATTAGTGCAAGAAGCTGGTGACGGAGTTAGGGTTATAGAAAGTGAAGATGTTATAATGGGGGGTGAAGATGGCTCGGTTGGACCTCAAGAGGTACCCAGGGCCAAGGTTGTTAAATCAAAGGTCCAGTATGAGCGGCCAGTAGTTTCTGGTCAAGCTAATGCGATGGACGCAGTTTTGAATAGGGTGAATCAACTTCAGATTCCCTTATCTTTGGGGGAGTTATTTACGATTAGTCCTGCGCTTGCTGAAAAGCAAAAGAAGCATTTGACGAGGCGTTGGGTTTCCACTGGAGAGGTGGAATATATTTGTGAAAATGCTGAAAAGTTTGGGGAAGATGTAGATACGCATTTTTCCGCTCCCCTGGGTTACCTGGTGGTAACTCTTAATGGTAGAGAAGTAAAGGCCTTGGTCGATTCAGGGTCTCAAATTAATTTAATTTCATTGGAGCAAGCAACGAGTATAGGCTTGCCAATTAAAAGTGGAACTGGGGGAAACCTCAGAGGTATTGGAGGGCATGCAACAGAGCTGATGGGTACAGCTGAGCATGTCAGGTTAGGCATTGGTGGATCTGTTGGTAAGGTTCACTTTTATGTGGCCAGAGGAGCAGTCAAAACTGTTCTTGGTGGTCCTTTTTTGATGGATTTTGAGGCCAGGATAGGGTATCAAGCTGGCATGGGGATTAGTTTGGAGATCACTGGTGAAGATATGCGGAGGTTACATATGCGGTTAGTGCCTCCTGGAGATGAAGGTTGGGAAACACGGCCAGGGATTACTACTCTGTGCCAGTGTTGTGTTTGTACCAAGAAGCGGCATATAAAACGGATGGCTTCTGGTGAATTATGTTTGTTGGAAAGGGATGAATGCCCTCATTTTTTGGGGTAGCAGGGGCTGATCGCTCTAATGTTGTAATCTCTCCTGAGGATGAGATCCCGGATTGCAATAGGTCAGCTCACTTGGAGATAATTCAAGTGGATTCTCAATTATTTTCTGTTAATATTACTTTGGAGTGCAAATACGTTTTGGACTTTACTATATGTTTATTGGATTTACCCTGTTTTTCTTTTAAATTTAAAAATGGTAAAAAATGCAAAATGGGCCAAATCAGGTTGGATAAAAATTGGAAGGGTATGTTTTTGGACCTCCAGCAAGAGGGTAAACTGCAAAAATCTCATCAAAACCAAATTAAAAATCTCGGTATAATTAAAACACAAAAAAATAATTTTTGTGAAAATTCTATCACGGACCTCCAGCAAGAGGGTAAACTGCGAAAATCTTATCAAAATCCAATAAAAAATCTCAGTATAATTAAAACACAAAAAAATAATTTTTGTGAAAATTCAATTCCGGTTCTCCAGCAAGAGGTTAAACTGCCAACTTTCTTTACGGGTGATTTACTGTTGGATAAGGGAAGCAAAGGTGTTGGAAAATCTGTTTATAAATTAGACGAGGGAAAGGAAAAAATGGTAAAATTTAAAAATGAAATAAAATATTTCTCCAATTTTTCTTATTCCGATTCTGGCGATGAAGAAGATTCATTTGATGAAAGTTTTAATGGCGATACAAAAGAAAATGTTTTACCTCAAGTTAATTTAGATGTGGAAGCAGCCAAATATAAGAAAGTAGCAAATAAAGTTCGACCTATTAATGAACCGCTACCTGCTGAATTAAATCCACCTTTGAGAAGACCAAGGTTATCAAGAGATCCTTATGAAAGTCCCTTGGTAAAGAATCCGCCTGAATTTTCTGAGACGTCAAGAATCACTTTTGAGAGACTGGGTGTTGTTAATTTTGGACCTGATGGTTGGTTGTCTGGAGAAGAGAAGAAGTTGTTGTTGGATGTGATGGTCAAGCGAGAGAAGGCCATTGCTTTTGTAGAAGAGGAGAGGGGTGTGTTGAAGCATTCCTATGGGGAGCCTTACAAGATTCCTGTGGTATGTCATGAACTGTGGCAGCAGAAACCGATTCCTATTCCAGCTGCATTAAAAGAAGCTTATATCGAAGTTGTCAGAGAACGGATACGCACTGGACTTTATGAGCAATCAACGTCAAGTTATTCTAGTCCGGTATTTTGTATCAAGAAACCAAATGGCAAGCTTAGAGTTGTTCATGATCTTAGGGAATTAAATAGGGTTACAATAAAGGATGCTGGGATACCGCCTAGTGCTGAGGAGTTTGTTGAAGCTTTTGCAGGGAGAGTGTGTTATGGTTTGGGAGATATTATGGGTGGATATGATGAGAGAGAGTTACATCCGGACTCAAGGCCTCTCACTACATTCGATACACCACTTGGACGTTTACAGTTAACAAGATTACCTCAAGGAGCAACAAATTCGGTTGCAGTTTATCAAGCTCAGATGGCTTGGATCCTTCAAGATGAAATTCCACAATATGCTGGAATCTTTATAGATGATGGAGGAATTAAGGGACCAACAACCGACTATGATAACCAGGTGTTGGAAGAGAATCCCGGGATACGCAAATTCATTTGGGAGTTTGCAATTACTTTAGAAAGAATCTTGTTTCGAATTGAAGAGGCTGGTTTAACTATTTCAGGTTCAAAATTTTCCTGTTGTGTGCCAGCCTTAGAAATATTAGGCCATGTGGTATGTAGAGAGGGTAGGATTATGTCCAAGAAGAAAGTTAACAAAATTCAGTCCTGGCCAAGATCCAAGAATACAACCGAAGTTAGAGGGTTTTTAGGCGTTTGTGTATATGTTAGAATGTTTATCAAGGACTTTTCTTCATTGGCAGCTCCATTGAGACGGTTAACGAGAAAGGATGCAGACTGGGAGTGGGATGAAGAGTGTGAGAAGGCGCTTGTGAAGTTGAAGGAGGTTGTGGGGAAGGATTTAGTCCTGCACAAGTTGGATTATGGAAAAGATGCTGGTAGAATTTATTTAGCAGTTGATTCAGGTCAGGTTGCAGCTGGGGCGGTTTTGTCTCAGATGGATAAAGCTGGTTACATCAGGCCAGTTAGGTATGAATCTGTAGTATTTACTGATGTCAAATCAAGATATTCTCAACCAAAATTGGAATTATGTGGTGTGGCAAAAATACTGAAGAAACTTCAGCATATTTTGTGGGGGCAACATTTTGAGTTGCAAGTGGATGCGAAATTGTTAATCCAGATGATTAATTCCCCAAGTTTACCGAACGCACCCATGACAAGATGGATAGCTTTTATTCAACATTTTTTGTTTGATTTAGTTCATAAGCCTGGCAAAACTTTTACTATGCCAGATGGTTTATCAAGGAGACCACCCACTGAAGAAGATTCAGACTCAGAAGAGTTCCATGAAGATATACCTATTATCAAAGCCAGCACTAAAGGAGCTGAAGACTTTCCATACCTCCCCCATGAGGTTAAACTGGAAGGACTATTGTGTTTAGATTATGATGATGATGACCTCCACCAAGAGGATAAACTGGAAAATAGTTTTTATGTTAATAAAGGTGTTGGAAAAGGTGTAGATAAATTCGGCAGAGAGGAGGTAGAAGAAGATGTGGTGTATGTAGAGGAAAATGGATTGGTAGTGTGGGATAGTAGTAAATTAAGGAATGGTGTATATGTTGGAGAATTAGAGAACTTAAATAAAAAGGTGGATAAAGAGAAAGAGGTATTTTCAAATAAGGTTTTCAAAGGATCCAAAGGTTCAGAAGAAAAACGTCAACATAGCTCGATTAAAGATTTATTTAGGGGTCAACGATTATTGGCTCATTCATGTGCAGGTGATATTGGTGATAGAGAAGTCCCTATTGATGTTATATTAATCGATTTTCAAGATGAAGTCTGGGGTCAGACTGGTTTTTATTTTTTGTTAGTCAAATATTTGTTGACTTTAGAGAGGCCAGAAGATTGTGAAGACGATGAATGGGTGGCTATCAAGAGGAAGTCATCTACGTTTTACCTATCTGGTCGACGTTTAATGAGGAGGAGGTATCCAAATCCTCAAGTAGTTATAACTCAACAGAAGGGGCAAGAATTAGTTTTGAAATCACTGCATGAAGATCTCGGGCATAGAGGCATTGGAGAAACGTTTAGAAGAATTTCTGATCGATTTTGGTGGCCTGGCATGAAGATGGCTGTTAAACAGTGGGTTCAGTCATGCGAAGAATGTCAAAGACGAAGTTATTTAAGGCCAAAAGAACCTGGACGCGCGACCGGTGAATATACGCTCTTTGGAAGAGTTAGTTTAGATGCCGTTCATATAAAAGAGGGACGGTATAAATATTTAATTGTGGCCAGAGATGATTTATCTGGTTGGGTAGAGGCAGCGCCTCTTATTAATTTAACTGCCAAAAATGTGGCAGAATTTTTTTTGAATAATTGGGTATATAGGTATGGGGTGATGAAGTTGGTAATGGTAGATGGAGGTCCTGAATTTGGGACAGAGTTTAAAGAGGCCGTATTGAAAGTTGGATCAAAGGTTAGGGTAGCAACCCCATATTATCCTGAAGCTGAAGGCATGGTGGAAAGAGGGCATCAAGTTATTAAGGATGATTTAGTTAAAATGTGTGGGACAAGTGCCAAAAAGTGGAGGCACTATTTACCTTTAGTTTTATTTGCTGATCGAATCACTGCCAAAAGGACAACCGGATTTTCACCTTATGAACTTGTTTTTGGACAGAAAGCAGTTTTACCGGTTGATTTAGAAGCTGAATCATATCTTGGAGTTGACTGGGACACGGTCAAAACTACTGAAGAATTATTGTGTGCAAGAATGATGCAGCTAGAAAAGAAAGAAGAATATTTAGAAAAGGCATATTTGCGGATGATGAAGATCCGAAATCAATCAGTCAGATATTGGGATGAGCGGTTGGCACATCGATTAAGGAAACCTTTGAACCCAGGAGATATGGTCCTGGTGTATAATAGGAGTTTGGAAAGTCAGTGGGGAAAGATGTTTGCAGATAGGTGGAATGGACCGTATAAAATCAAGGAGCAAGTTTCCGGCGGTTCATATGTGCTAGAAGAGTTGGATGGAGTAGTATTAAAGAAGAGGGTAGCAGCCAATCAAGTGAAACGGTTCTATCCTAGAGGCACCAGGAGTGCCGAAGTCTTCCTCCGCAATGAGGATAAAATATGACATTTATCAAATTTTATGGATTCCTCCGCAATGAGGATAAACTATGACATTTATGAAATTATATGGACGAACTCCGAAATGAGGATAAACTACAATTTTAATGACTTTTATTAAATTTATACCTCAGCAACGATGATAAACTATGATATCTACGAAATTTATGGATACCTCCGCAACGAGGATAAACTATCTTCTTTTTTTATCAAAATACTTTACTATTGTTACACTGTATATGGTCAACGAAACTGTGATGAAACTTAACGAAATGCAAGAAGACCTTCTTTGAAATTTTCGAAAACTTAAAATTCTTAAAATATGGGTGAAGATAGTGTTGGGAAATTTTTAAAAATTTATTGGAAGAAGTGTTTACAGGGGAACCTTCTTAATTTAATATTGGCAAGTGTGGGGGTAATTGATGGGCTGGCTGCTCTATACACAATTACCCCATAATGTTCGTTTCCAAAATTTTCCCTGTTTCTAGTTGAATCCTGGCTTTGTCTTTTAATTTTAGGAAGTCCACTAAGACTATAAACTGGAACGAATCAAGAGACACCGCTCTCAACGCCGGATTCAAGATTTTATTTATTTTGTTTTTGATTTTTTTTATGTTAGATTGTGATTTCTTTTCTTTAATATATATTATGAATTAATGTAAAGGTGATGCTCACTGGTGGTCTCTAATCATTTTTATAAATTGGAGGGAGCCCACCCAGTGATCATCATTATAAAAATTATCTTCTAAAAACTTTCATTTATTTTATTTTCTTTTCAATTTCTCAAAATTGTGTAACCACATCAAGTTGCACTTGGATGTGGGTATGATGTCGAGGGTACGGCTCATCAAATGGCCAGGGGGCATCTTTTAAAATTTTATTTTGAAATTTTTTTTATTACTTTTTTAACTTTCTTTTCACATTTGTTTATCTTTCTTTAAAATTTAAATTTTAACTTTTATTTCAAAACTATCTTTTCTAAAATCTTTTGTTTTAAATTTAAAAAAAAAAAAAAAAAAAAAAATTATTTAATTAAAAAAAATAAATAAAAATAAAATAAAAATAAAATAAATAAATAAAATATTAAAATAATAATAAAAAAAAAATTAATTAAATCAAAATTATTATTATATTTCTTAGTTTATTTTTCAGTCTTCATTCTTTTTAGTTTATTCATTTAGTTTAGACAGGAAACAGGGTCTAGGGGAACTCAATACCAATGGGATTTTACTTCAAGATATCTGTTAGTCCTCCAAGACTTTAAACTGGCTACTGTTCAAGACGTTCTTTAAGGTTTTTTTTTATATCTATGTTGGAGCTGTTAGTCCTCCAAGACTTTAAACTGGTTAATTTTCAAGACTTTCATTAAAGATTTTATATTGGAGCTGTTAGTCCTTCAAGACTTTAAACTGAATTTCAAGGATAATCAAGATTTTATGGATATTTTCGGAGACGTATTTCTTTTATATAAATCAAATGTTAGGTCCACCAAGACCTTAAACTAGACAGTTATCAAGCTGTTGGGTCCACCATGACCTTAAACTGGATTTCTTATTGATTAAATGTTTGGTCCAGCATGACTTTAAACTGGTAGTTCATTCATTGTTTAGTCCACTATGACTTTAAACTGGAAAATTAATATCTGCAGGATAATTCAACATTCATTGGACCACTATGGCCTTAGACTGGATTACTTGTCGATCAAATGTTTGGTCCACTATGACATTAAACTGGATTATCAAATTTATTCAATCTTTGGTCAAGCCTAGGCCTTACTTAGGAATATATCAAGATATTTATGCACTTAAACGATCTTTGGTCCACCAAGACCATAAACTGGCAATCGATTATATGTTTGGTCCACCAAGACTTTAAACTGGAATGTCAATCTTGTTTGGATAACTCAATTCAATCTTTTGATTTATCACTGTCCACTAAGACTCTAAACTGGTTATTCAATTATTTCTGGAATTGGGTGCTGATAGCTTTAGGAGGTTAAAATTTTAGGTGGTGATGATGCTAAGGAAAGCATAATGGTTAATTAGGTGAAATTTGTGGCGCTTTAACATGGTCTAAGTTAATATTATTATTGGAAGCCTGGCAAAAGTATTTTATGGGTTTGCTGTATAGCAAAGTTTGAAAATTGTGATGAAGGAATCAGAAGTTAGGATGGTAGTTGGATTTTAGGGAATGATTTTTTTTAGTGCCTCATAGTTAGGCCATTTTTTTTTGGTGTGAAGCTTGGAGGACCTTATGGCGAGATTGGAATCATAGAATTCGGCTCAGTGGGGGGCCCTATGAGGTTGGAATCAGGAGTATTCGGCTCATAGGAAGATCCACTCTCTCAATGCTGTGACAAGAAGGAAGACTGGTATATGGGAGTCTGAAGGGATTCAAACCTTGCTCTCAGTAGTGGAATCATCACAAGATTTATATTATTTTATTTTATGTTATATCAAGCCAGAGAAGAAAGAAAACATCATTTATGTTGGAAGTTTAAGAAGACCAAGCAAAAACAAAATTTTATCAAGTTATACTGTTAGAAAAGATAATTTCTTTGAAATTGTTCAACATCATTATCAAAGCTTTGCATTAAAATTCATCTTTTCATGAGGTCTTCATGGTTATTAGCTGGAGTTTCTTGAAAATAGGCCAGCATTTTTCGTTTCAACTCATTAGTAAAGTCAAGAAAAAGATAGCGATGAAAATTTGGGTAATGATTGATATAGTCCGTCTTCACTCTACCAACATCATCAGTGTTGGTTATTTCGACAGCTAGAAGTTCAAATGTGTTATTAAGTTATAGGTTTAGTCAATTTTGATTAAAAGTTTTTTTAGTAAGATAAATAGGGTCTTACATTTAGAGCCAGGAAACATAGTCTCAGAAAAGTTAGTTGGGGGTACTGGCGTTATAGGATTAGGATCTTGTGAAGGCAAAATTAGGCCGGGATCCGTTGATGAAGATTGAACTTTTGAAGCTGTTTTTGATCTTATTCGTTTTAAGAAGACAGGAATTTTGGATCGCTTTTTAGAAGTTGAGGGATCAGGGAGAGCTGCTGGTCCTAAATATACGTTTGTTTTAGAAGGAACTATTGGCCTGTTGCATTTGACTTTTTTCACACGGAATAAGTCGCAAGCTGTTCTGCCAGGAAGATTAGGGTTGGACATTAAACAAGGTACCTGGTATCGAGCGCAGAGTTCACATGGAGCGACAAGTTCTTTGGAAGACATATTGATGAAGATGAATTTTATAGTTGATTAAAGAAGATGGTGGTTGAAGGTTAAAGATGAATATTGTGTTCGACCACTTATGCAAAGTTTTAAGAATGGGGACATTCTCGATTGGAGGGAGGATGTGGTAGCCTAAAGTTTAGTACGGCACCTAAATATGTAAATGGAGTTATTACGGCGTGCAAGATTGGCGTTATTATTTTTTTTATAAAAGGGTTTTATTTAATTTATTGGAGTTTAAAATATGAAGAAATTGGTCACAAGCGAATGCCTACACAAAAACAATTTATTTTACGGAGAAAGCTTATTTTTACGGTCTGAAAAATTTATAGGTATCAAGTCGAGTCACTCAAGAACCTTGGGAAATTTTCCCAGAATTTTTACTATTTTTCTTATATTTTTAAATGAATTTTAAAGTTTTATAGAAATATTTACGTTTTCAGAAATTACTTAACTTTGATGAATTTTCACGGGGTAATTAGAGCTGCGCAGACTACGAAAATAAGTTTGGTATGTAAAGGAGAAGTAGCTCTATTATGTGTAATTTTTCTAGATTTTTTTATTATAGTTTTAAGGTTCTAATTGAGTCCGGAAGTCCGGACGGACTCCGTTTTGACTCCGTACGGACTCCGTTCCGGCTCCTTACGGACTCCGTACGGGCTCCGGATTGACTCTGGAAGAGCTCTGGAGGGGAAAACTTAGGCACGTGACTAGGAATACTTAAGCGCTTCTCAAACTCGAAATTGAGGGGGGGGGGGGACACATCATACAGCTTAATCTTTAACCACCACAGTCTCATTTTTCATTACTCAACAAATTAAATAAATTGTAATACCCTTATAACATTTATTATTTTTACATAACATTTTAGAAATACAATTCAACAATTTAATTCACACTTCAAACAGGGTATCTTTAGAAAGGTCTTTGTCACTGGGACTTGATTATTGCTGTCTCATAAAAATTCAAATTATTATAAAAACATAAAAGTCAATCTTTATAGATCTTTCACTGGTACACCTTAATTGTTGTTATCAGTATTTCTTTCTCAACAGCCACTTTCTTTTAATCTCAATAAGCGTTAATTATTTTAGAGTTTCATCATTTTTATCAATCAGATTCAAGTAGATTGGTTAGCTTAGTGATTTAGAATTCCCATTTTGTTATTTTTATTGGAAGGACAGGGTTTTCAGCTAAATCCACACATCTCCTCCGGATTCTGCTTACAGCAAGGCGACTGTAAGAGTTTACCTTACCATACCGCCTAACATCAATAACCCGGTTTTACTGCTAAAAAGGTCACTTTATGGCCTAAAACAGGCTTCTCGATGTTGGTACCAACTTTTGAAATCATTCTTCACCGAAAATAACTTCCTATGTAGTCCTGTCGACCCTGCTCTGTTCATTCACAAAGACAAAGCGAAGCCATGCTTTGTCCATGTCCACGTGGACAACTTCTCTATCTTTGGCAAGGATATCAAATGGTTTTAAAAACTCATTTCAACAAAGTTTGAGATGGAGGACCTGGGCAATGCGCAAATGATACTGGGGATCAAGGTCATAAGAAACCGGGAGGACTCCTCAATTTTTCTGTCGCAATCTAATGAGGTAGATGCCATACTTAGTCTGTATAAAATGCACGAATGCAAGTCCATCTCTACTCCAATGGATACAAACTCTCGACTCGTACCAGCCAGTGATGATGGTCATACTGAATCCTCAAGACTGGTAACAACTACAGATCCGCCATTGGTCACTTGAATTACTTAGCACAATGAGCCAGGCCGGACCTTGCATTTGCCTGCAGTCAATTGTCTCGTTTTCTCAACAGGCCAGGCACCAGCCATTGGAATGCATTCACTCACGTGTTGCGTTACCTCAAGGGTACACAATACACAGGGATAAACTTTAAGCCAGCAGCTGCAGTTGACAAGCCATTGGTAGGATACTGTGACGCTGACCACGGCTCTTGTTTGGAAACCCGACATTCTACCACATGATACATATTCACCATTAAAAACTGCACAATCAGCTGGAAGACTAAAAAACAAAGCTCCGTTTCCTTAAGCACTTCTGAATCAGAAGCAAAAGCTATTGTGAAAGCTGGACAAGAAGTCATGTGGCTCAAACACCTCCTACGGGACCTCAACCTCAAGAAATATCACTGCTACATGCCTACCAAGTTCTACAATGATAACCAAGGATGCATTGCACTGAGGAGGAAGCCGTTGTATCACTCCCGCACAAAGCATCTGGACATCCAGCTGCACTGGATTTGTGAACAAGTCAACAAATCAATATTTGAAGTCCCCTATGTGTCCACAGATACCATGCCCACGGACATGCTTACAAAAGCCCTCAACCGAGTCAAACTGAAGACTCACCTCTCTAAACTGCATGTTCTTGATGAGTTACTCAGCAGGGGAGTGGTTTGTAGTTGATGTCATAATTCAAATGCACATGCTTCCTAACTCATCAAACCTTATTCTAACATCTCTTCTCATTATCCCATAGTATTAGTTTATTTCTGGACACATGAGTGTAGTATAGCGTACGTCGTATTATTTAGCTTTGTTAGTTTTTGAGATAGGTCAACAATAATGATAGTCACATATATATATATATATATCTTAAAGTACCAACTAGTGTTCCCCATTGATTTAATTCTAAAAGCACTAATCAATCACTATTATCTTTTTTACTATATTGCTTCCTTATCATTCCTACGACGCTTCGTTACGCTCGTGTCCAGGTATTATTTCTTTCTTATAGTTTATCCTTGATAGCGTCTGACCTAATGTTTATCCCAATTTTGGCTCATTGAGAATTGCCAACTCATAGTGACTTAGTAACTGACTGGGATTCATTATCAATTATAAAAGGTTAGATGTGTAATCCTAACTGTCCTGTATTTTAGTTTTGTTTCTACTCCGTTCCCCATTGATTTAATTCTCAAAGCACTAATAAATCGCTATTATCTTTTTTACTATATTTCTTCCTTATCATTCCTACGACGCTTCGTTATGCTCGTGTCCAGGTTGGCTCATTGAGAGTTGCCAACTCATAGTGACTTAGTAACTGACTGGGATTCATTATCAATTATAAAAGTCAATAGGTGAGTATAAGAGGCAGTTAGAAAGAATAAGATACTTGAAGAAATGATTAATAATTAAATTTTAAAGATTGGATGAGTATAGTAGTGTAAATGGTCTGAGTATATATATTAGGGGGTGTCAAACATTACCATATATGCCTGCTGGACTTCAGTCTCAAAACACCATTACAAGATGCTATTATAAATCGATTACTTGGGGTCAGGCATGTCAAAAATGAGGTCAAATACTTCCTTCTCTTTCTCCATTTCCCCAACCACAATTCAGACCACCAATACATATATTCCCCCAATGCACTGTGCATCAAATTTCTGCACCCCCTCCCCACATCATCCTGTTTAATTTTTTCACCATTAAAATTACTGACTAAATTTTTTATATTTTTGATTATATTACCTTGATATTTTTTCTCACTTTTTTCTCCAGTTTAGCTACTCTACCATTTGAAATTCATTTCAAAGTCATCAAAAGTCAATGGAAGGTTTGAATTCTTGGTCTCAATAAGATATTGGATGAAGCAAGAGCTTGTATTCTTGAAAGAGCTGCAAAGCCTGTAAACTTTGAAGGTTTAGTGAGAACTCTTAACAGTTTAATTGTTTAAACTTTTACTCCAGATCCTTCTTACTGATAAGATAAGATTGCAGGTAAGCAATGATTTAGATAAAATAAGTGGAAAAGGGACAAGTGAGAAGTGAACAATAAGGGGACAAGTGGACTGAGAAAATTTACCTGATAAGATAAGATTGCAGGTAAGCATTGATTTAGATAAAATAAGTGGACAAGGGACAAGGTGGACATGGGATAATTGAGAAGTGGAAAATAAGTGGACAAGTGGACTAAGAACTTAGAGGGAAAGAATAGAGTATTAATGTAATGAAATAAAGTGAGCAAAATAAGATAAATAAGAGAGTGAACAAAGTGGATTTGTTGCCATAGAAGAGCATACGTACAAGTTACCTGATAAGATAAGATTTCAGGTAAGAAATGATTTAGATAAAATAAGTGGAAAAGGGACAAGTGAGAAGTGGACTGAGAAAATTTACCTGATAAGATAAGATTTCAGGTAAGCAATGATTTAGATAAAATAAGTGGACAAGGGACATGGTAGACATGGCACAATTGAGAAGTGGACAATAAGTGGAAAAGTGGACTGAGAACTTAGAGGGAAAGAATAGAGTGTTAATGTAATGAAATAAAGTGAGTGAAATAAGATAAATAAGAGAGAGAACAAAGTGGATGCAGAATAGGTGAGAGGTTCTGCATCCACTTATAGAGAAAGTATATTATTAATTTAGGTTAAACAAAAAGAAACGCTGCTAATAGGGTCTTTCATATAATCTATATCTATGTCTAATAAAAGTTATATGCTTAGGTAAAGAAATATGTATTTAGCTCTTTCTAATATTGACACCCTCCCCTGCTCAAGATGGAAATGGGCAGAGATTAAGTAATTTCAAGAATTTGTGGTGTTTTGGACGTGATAAAGATTTAGTTAAGAGATCCGCAAGCATGTGATTTGCGGAAATTTATTTGATTAAAAATTCATTATTGTTTACTTGTTCTCTGAGCCAAAAGTGTTTGAAATTGATGTGACAAGTTCTATGCTGATAAAGGGGGTTCAGAGCCAAAATGATAGCACGTTGATTATGGACATGGGGGCAGGTTTTGAGAATTGAAATAGAGAAATCATGACATAGTTCTTTGAACCAGAGTAGATCTTGACCGCATTCCGCCATAGAATAAGATTCAGATTCAGAAGCAAATAGTGAAACAGATTGTTGTTTAGATGATCTCCAACTCACAAGACCCATATGAAAAATTAACATCCCAGAGGTGGATTTGGAATCGATAGATTTATTGTAGTCAGCATCAGCAAAGCCAAGAAGGTGCCCAATAGAGGCATTACTAACAGAGCCTAAATTTAGGCTATAATCTTTGGTTAATTGAAGATAATGTAAAACATGAAAGAATGAAGAGATTTGTTGATCTGTAGGTTCATTTAGATGTTGAGCAAGAGAGCTTGCAGCATGATCTAAGTCAGGTTTAGTACACAGAACTAGGTGATTGAGAATACCTATAGCTCTTCTGTAGTTAAATAAGTTAGTGAGTTGATTTGACATGCACTTTGTGAAGTGAGAGTTTGTTACTGATGGGGTAGAAACTGAACAAAAATTGGAGTGACTAAATTCAGCTAATATATTGTTGATGTATTGTTTTTGAGACAAGGATATGGTCTTGATTTTTCTGTCCCATATGACTTTCATACCCACGACCCATTTTAATTCACCTTGATTGTCCATGTCAAACACATTGGATATTTTCTCTTTGAAATTAAGGATGGAAGGACCACCAATAATGAGGTCATCAATGTGTATAAACACATAGCAAGGTTTTGTAGAATCTTCACTCAGAAAAAGGCAAGTGTTGGATTTGCTGGCTCGGAATCCTATATCAGTGAAGAAGTTGGAGAGTTTATGATGCCAACATCTTGGAATTTGCTTAAGACCATATAATGATTTCTTGAGGTGAAGGCAGTAATCATTGTTTTGAGGAGAGTAGCCATTTGGAAATCTTAGGTACAGGTCTTCATCCGGTTCTCCATGCAGAAATGCAGACTTTACATCCATTTGATGTAATTCCCAATCTCAATGAGCAGGAATTCCAAGTCGAAACATGAGTGTGGATAAGCATCCTGTCGGAGAATAAGTTTCATTATATTCAATCCCTTTGGTCTGCAAAATCCCCTGAACAAAAAGTCTGGCATTTATACATAATGATATTACCATCACAATTGGTTTTCTGTTTGAAGGTCCAAGTGGTTCCCAAAAGATGATTATGAGAAGGAATGGGAGTTTCAACCCACACATTATGTTTTGAGATACTATTTAATTCAGCTTGAATGGCTTTTAGCCAGTAGTCACTTTTGTGAGAGTTTAGAGCATAGAAATAATTTTTTGGAGTGTCAAGTGGAGTAATGATGAGATTAAAAGGGTTATTTCCAAAACACATGGTTGTTAGAATATTTGTGGGATTGATTTCTGAGGAAATCTCTTTGGGCAGTTTAGTGCTTTTATCAATGTAGGTATAATTTTTGGAGGACAGTGGAGGGTCAGTAGAGATTTTTGAATCATTTTGTTAAATATTTTCAGGTATGGAAGAGGCTTGAGAAGTCGTAATTTCAATTTGATTGATTGGGACTGAGTTCTCCATGGTAATTGTGGGAGCATACTCTAGGTCGGGAAAGACTAAGGTATCAATGGGTTCACCCTTAGTTATTGTGTGGGCCAGGTTAAATGTATTAAGAAACTTGACATTTTGAGATACTAGAATAGAATCATTTGCTGGTGAATAAATCCAAAAATTAATTGGTCCCTCACAAAAGCCTAGAAAAATCCCTTCTTTGCCACAACTGTCAAATTTCCCCAATCTTTTGTGTTTTTGTTGATAATATATGACATCAGAGCCAAAGGGATGTATTTTGGTAGGTGGGGAGGACCCTCCATGCCAAAGTTCCCAAGGTGTTTGATGTTTTTTAGAGGGATGAGGACGGGAAAGTATTAAGTAGGTAGGTAGCAGTGTTAACTGCTTCAGACCACCAATAAGAGTCAAGACCAGACTCAATTAGAAGAAAACGGGCCTTTTTGATGATTGAGTGGTTCCCTCTTTTTGCTATGGGGTTTTGTTGAGGTGAATATGGAGCAGTTCTTAAGTGAACTATTTCTTTCTCTGTTAGATAGAGTTTTAAGGCATTACTTGTATACTCCCTGCCATTATCTGAGACTATACATTTAATGGATTGGCTTAATTGATTTTCAACTTGTTTTTGATATTCTTTAAAATTTTAAAAAGTTTCAGATTTTAGATCTAAGAAGTAGATGTGACAATAACAAGAGTAGCCATCTACAATTTGATAGAAATATGACTTCCCACCTTTTGACTCTGGAGTAATAGGACCACAGAGATCAATATGAATAACTTCCAGAGGAAATTCAGGAGAAGGAAATGTTCCAGAGAAGGAAAGAATGTGCAATTTAGCTAAGGCACAGGTTTTACAGCTAAATTCTGAAAATTTCAAAGCTGGAAATAAAAGTTCCATGATTTGATTGTTTGGGTGTCCAAAATTGTGATGGAGGATTTCCCAATGATTTTGACTATTGGAAGTTATGTTCAAGGTATAATAAAAAAAGTGTTGTTGGAATGGAAAACTAATTATATTATTTTTTGAAGAATATTCAATCATGGTTTGTCCATTATAGCTGATTTTGAACTTACCATCATTGTTAACTAATCTTCAGTCTCTAATTAAAAGGTCCACTGCTGAAATAAGAGTTACATTAATGGTGGGTACAAAAAGGGCATTTTTAATGTTAAATTTGTGTCCAGAAAATGAGATAAAAGATATGTTGCCTTGTCCAAGGGCAACTACCTCTTCTCCATTAGCCATTGTAAGAGTGATATTGGAAGATTTTTAGTCCGTAAAGAAGGATTTTTCATGAAAAATTGAAAAGGAGGCACCACTGTCAAGGATGGCATAATTCTCAAGAATTTTAGAAAAAACTGATAAATCTTCGGGTTTATTGTCCAAGTCTTTTGATTCTCACTCCTTCTTCCGTTTGAGGAATTCTTTCTGTTTTTCCGGATGTAATTGGAAACAATTGGATTCAGAGTGGGGAGCAAGTGGGTTGTTTTTGCCCTTAGTACAAAACTTTTTAATTTTACTTTCCACAGCTAATACTGACCCTGACACTTCTGAGTCTTTTAAAGCTTTTTGTCTGATTAATTCAGCTTCAATATCTTAGAAGATACTTTCAATAGTTGGGTGACGATTTGTAATGTCATATTTTCTGAGAATATTTGTGGCTGCTGTTTGATACAATTGGGGTAGTAGATTGAGAATTTAGTTAGCCATAATATAAGACAAGATATTTTCTTTAAAAAGATTGGGTGCCACATCCAGTAAGATTTTAATAGTTCCCCTTAATTCTTCCATAGCATCCATTATGTTGCTTTCCATGAATTTAATTTTAAATAGTTTATTAATAACATAAGAAATTTGTCAGTATTGTCTAGTATATAAGTATGATATAATAGTATTTATTTATGGTCCTAATACTTATTGATAAATGATTTAGTGATTAAAACTAAGGGGAAGACTAATAAAATAGTTATACTCAATTTAAGCTCACAATACTTGGATTGAAATGTGTGCTTAGCGGTGGAAAATAGATAAATAGAATATATTTATAGCTTATATAATGATAATATCAACTTATAAAAGGCTTTATAATATATTTCTAAATGTTAATAATTGTTTTTAAGTGTTTTATTTAAATTTAGTAAGTAATTGATGATGAATAACTGTCAAAATCCCTCCTTACTTATACCCAAATCCCCTGGAGTGCACAGACCTTCAATCCAGATGATGTCACTGCTATCCCCGGCAATTACAGCACTGTGAGGGCCCATAACCTCCCCATGGCATCCAATTCAAGCAGATTCAACACCCAGACCTCCAGTAAGGACCCTCCATCACAAATAATGATAACACAGACCCAAAACATAATTAGAAAATCCAGATAAAAGCGGATACCATAAAGAAACAGGTAAAATAAGTAATCCAAAAGAGATTAAATGAAACCCAAAGAGTATAAAGGAAACAAATAAAATGTCCCAGCCCCCAATAACATCCCCAAGCATCCACTTTAACCCAGCAATGACCTCCCCACCCATAAATCCGTGAATATCCATCCAAGGATGCAGATTAAGTTGTCCAAACTGAGTATATGCGCATGATATAGATGTCTATGCTTTGGTAGGCGTTGTGAATTCACTGATTTCGTCCATATGACCTAAAAAAAGCAGAAAAACAAAGTTATAGGCTATTAAGGGGCTAAAACCCACTTATAGACCTAAATATACATAATATACTGCATATTTCACTGAATATGAGCTTTATGTATACATTTAAGCTTATGTATGTCAATAATTACTTAATATCACTTAAGATAAGTATATTATGACTCCATTAACACCTTAATAAGTATTATTAGGCTATGGATAAGCTATTTAAACTACGATGAGTTATATAATAGTGTAATAATTACATATATATGTAATATAATCATATATATAATTGTTTTAACCTTATTTTTAAGTTATAAGCTTAATTTACTTAAGGTTATCTTATTTAAAGCATAAGAAATACTCAGTCCTAGGGATATCTAGGCTGACACTCCCTCACCCAAAAAAAAACAATAAAAAAATGTTAAGACATTTTAATTAAAAGTAAGGAGTGAAATAAAAAAATAATTTTTAAAATTTTCTATAATACATATACTGAATAAACAGTATTATTTTGATTAAAATTTTTTCAAGAGATTTTTAAGATCAGAGATTTAATTTTCTGGAATCCACTGATTGTATTCACTTGATTTATTTTTAAATCTTAATAGATACTCAACTCCTTTTCTTTTGTATGGTTTCTCTTTTAAGTATCTTTTCAATTTCTGCTTTTTCAACTATTTCTTCAGGTTTCTGTTTATGCCTTCCTGATCCTCTTGGAGATAGAGCAATATCATTAGAATGGTATGGTTTTATAAGAGATATAGGAAATACTGGATGTTTTCTATCATATGGTGCATATAGAATAACCTCAACAGCATTGTTACCAACCATCTTTTTCACTACAAATGGTCCAATGAATGGATCTTTCAATTTAAAATTACCATTCAAATTGAAATGTAGTGTAGAAATAAGGACTTCATCACCCTCTTTGAACATTTTTTCTTTATGGGCTTTATCCCATCTTTTCTTCTCATACTCAAATGCCTTATTTATACATTCTTGAGCATGTTTTCTGCATAATTCTTGCAGTTGAAGAAAAGACTTAGTACCTGGATGGATATCCAATCTAAGTAAATTATTAAGAGTTTTAGCAGGGGTATTAGGTACATAACCCAACCATAACTCAAATGGCTTTTTGCCAGTGACAGAATGTACTGCACTATTGTATGCAAATTCTAAACCTGGGATAAGGCACTACGCAATATAGGGGGTGGACTTCCTAGCAAGTCCCCAACCTGAACTCAGACTGAACTCAGATGGAACTCAGACTGAACTCATACTGAACTCATACTGAACTCTACTTGAAGACCCACAAAAACTGTTATGCTTAGTGGTGTTCATCCCTGATTGTATGGTTCCTTTGTCAATAGCTCAATGTGTGTTCAATCTGTGGTGAATTTGAGTCCAAGGTTGCGGACTTGCTAACAAGTCCGCCCCCCGTATTGCGCGCTGAGGGTTACCCAATCATGTGTGAATTTGTCATTGTCTTTGAAGTTAAGACCAAAAGCACAATATCTTCTTATCATATATTCTATAGTTTGTATCATTCTTTCTGCTAGCCCATCAGTTTGTGGATGGTGTGATGTAGAAAGTTTTAATTGACACCCTGAAACATCCATAAGTGATGTTCAGAACTCAGAAGTAAATTTAGGATCTCTTTCAGAAACTATTGATTTGGGGAAACCGCTATATTTAACATTTGTGTCCACCATAAAAAAGCTAAGTCCTTAGCAGAAACCTCTTTATGAGTAGGAATAAATTTAAACATTTTTGTAAATCTATCAACAACTACCCAGCAAGAGTTATAACTCTTATGTCCTGCTATTAAAAAACCTGTTACAAAATCCATGTTAACTATTTCCCATGGAGCTTTGGGTTGCTCAATTTTTTGTAATAAACTAGCTCTTTTGCCTGTTAATCTTTTAGATTTTTGACAAGAATAACACTTCTCAACATATTTTTGAACATCATCAGACATTTTAATCCACCAAGCTGTGTTTTTTACTCTGGTTAATGTTTTATGGATGTCAAAATGACCTGCTAATATATCATCATGACATATACTTAACATTAACTACTTCATTGAAGGGGTAATTACAATTACATTACTTAATTTTTTCCTGTAATATATAAAGCCATCCTCAATTGAAAATTTTCCTTTTTCTAATGCTTCAATATACTTATTTGGTAATGTTTTTATTAAAAAATTCATTGAAGCATTAAATGGATCATTTAATATTGTAGTGAGTTTACTCAAGTCAGGATCTGAATCATAATTATCAAGAATTGATTGTATAAATTCATCCTCAAGATCTACAATATAAATGCCATAAATTTCAATAATCTCTGACTCAGGAACATAAGCAGGATTAACATCATTATTAAGCAGAAGTACTCTAGATAACAGATCTACATTAGAGTGCAAGGTTCCTGCTCTTTGTGTAATAGTCATCCATCTTCTGTATTCTTGTACAGCTAATTGCCATCTAAACATGTGTCTATTGGAGTTTTCATGTTTAAGAGTGACTTAACTGCACTACAGTCAGTTATTGACTCAAATTTTTGGTCTTCAAGGTAACAATGTAGCTTCTCAAGTGCCAATACTACTGCCCAACATTCAAGTTGAGTAGCACCATATTTCAATTCACTACTTCTCAGAGTACGTGAAATATAACAGATTACTACTTCTGACATTCTTCCTTCAATAAGTTGTTTTTGATGAAAAGCAGCACCCAGACCAATAAAACTTGCATTTGTATATAATAAAAAAGGTAATTGGAAATATGGTTATCCCAAGATAGGAGCTGTCATTAAACATTCTTTCAACTTATCAAAAGCCTGTTGTCTTTCATTATTCAAAATGAAAGCTTCTGATTTCTTTATCAGTGTGGTCAATGGTGCAGCAATTAATTAGTAGTTTTTTATATATTTTCTATAATAACCACACATTCCAAGAAAAGATTGTACATACTTTACACTTTGAGGAATGCCAATATTCTTTATTCAGCCTCTTTATTTTGGTCTACACATATTTGTAAGCCAGATACAATATGACCAAGCACTTTTAAAGATTCAAACCCAAATTTACATTTTTTCAATGCAAGGGTCATTTTTATTTCATCCATTTTTTGAATTACCTTCTTTAAATGGATTAAGTGTTCATCATACATTTTAGAGAACACTATTATGTCATCAATGTATACCATTAACCATCCCTCAATCATTTCATTATGGATTGTTATATCCATTATCTTCTGAAATACTGATGGAGCATTTTTTGGTCCAAATGACATCCTGACATATTTATAAATTCCCATGTGTGTTGTTATCGACAAAACGTTCTGAGAACTCTTTTCAACAGGAATTTGATGGTACACTTTATTTCAATCTAGGCAACTTATATACTTAGCACCTTTAAGGGTAGCATGTATAGAGGCAATCCTTGGCAAGGGATAAATATCATCTACTGTAAATGTATTTAATGCTCTATAATCACCGCACAGTCTTGCTTTATCTTGTTCATAAGAAATTAGCACTGGTGATATTACACAATATTTTGGTGTAGTTTCAACCTTTTCAAGAATTATCATTTTCAATAACATCTTAATATTATCCTCTATGTCTTTCCTCTTTATTGGTGAAGCAGGGCATGGTTGCTTCTTAAGACTAGCAGGAATATTATCCATATCACAGGTTAAACTAATCTTCATTTCATGATCTTTTACAAGGCCAAGTTCATTTGTACCATGTGCAAAAGCCATTGGAAATGCTTTAATTAATTCCAAAATTTTTTTTTCTCAGCTTCACTTATCTGAGTGCCAAATGATTCTTTAGAAATTTCTGTTCCCATAAATTCCATCTCATTGGATTCTCTTCCTTTGAAAGGAATATATGTTACTGACTCAATGTGTAAGACTGTGTTAAAAGAATTTATTTTAAATTTCCTTTTACCATTCATGCCAATTGTAAAATTATTATTAGGAGGGTCTAATTTCACACCAAACTTAGTCAGAATATCATTACCAATGATAAAACATTTACTAAAGTTAGTATTGTTCATTACTACAAAGTCACAAGTTACCCTTACATAACCATGTTGATGTTTAACTAAAACAGCAGCTTTGTATCTACCAATGGGGTGTAGCACTGATCCAAAACCTCTCCAATTTTTAATTTGAAGTGGTTCAAGCTTAGACCTATATTCACTATCAATTTTCTGTAAGGTATTAGTAGAAACAACAGAAACAGCAGCTCCTGTGTCCAGTACTTTATTAACATTTTCACCAGAAATGATAGCTGGAACCATGATAGGTGTCGTTCTAAAGTTATCAGCTTGTATATCTTTAATGATTTCAGCATCCTCAAAATTCATTAAAGATTCATTTGAGTGCATATTTAATATTGGATTTTCAAAGATGGAAAAATCATCTTCCAACATACAGACTTCATTTTCATCACTATATGAGATATTGCTGTCATAATCACTTGATTCTTAACTTTTTTCAGTTTCAGATTCAGATTCACGTTGAATTTCAACAATATTTATATTTTTCTCACATTTGTGACCTTTAACCCAAGGTTTGTTACACTTATAACAAGTATTTGTTTCATACTTTTTAGGTACTACAGGTGCAGTAGGTTTTTTCTGCTTCTCCTGAAGTGTTTTTGAATTCTGACTTTTCACAGGTTCAACATTTTGTTTATAAGTGGAATACCTTGATTCATACTTATGGTTTAATAATACTTCATTGCAAATATTAATAAAGTCAGAATATTCAGTAACATTTAATGTTCAAGCTACAACAATGTCTCTGACAGATATAGGTAATTTATATATTATCTTATCTTTCCATAAGTTAAAATCCATATTAGGCTCAATGGCTTTTAATATTTTATTTAAATTCATTAAAAATACCATAGGTTTGTCACCATTCAACGGATTGTACCTAGATTTCTCATAAAGTCTTTGCTGAGCAAGCCTGAATTTAGAACCTCCAAATTGTTTTTCAATAAGTTGTTTCCATTCAGCCCAGGAGTAATCTTTACCCTCACTCAATACAGCTTCAAACCATAATAAAGCAACATCCTTAAATAAAGAAATTAATTTTGATGTTATTTCTATATCTGGTAACTTATATGAGAATTTCAAGTTTTCAATTCTCTGAATAAAATGTTTCCAATCAGAGCTGGTTTCCCCATCATAAGTTGGGTACTGATCTATCTTAGGCCAGTTTTTCTGATTGGATTTTATCTCACTAATCTTAGGCAAATTCAATAACTCATTTACTCTTGATAAATTGTCTTGTATTTCCTCTTTTACAGATTTGTGACTTACATTATTAGATTTGACACTACCACCAGATGGTTTAAGTTGTGGTGGTATAGGGAAGGAATGAGATTCACTTTTTCCAATGAAAGGATTATTTTTTTATTGAGTATACTTATGATTATCCTGTTTCATTAGTAGATTGGCAGTTTCAATCTCAACTTTAGTTAATCTTTGTAGTAGCTCAGAGACACTTTGATTTGTCTGGGCAAAAGATAACTTAGTTCTTGATTCAGTTTTCAACAAGTGTGCTTCATACAATTTTTCCAACTCACAGAATTTGTTTGAAAGTTCACTATATTTGTTACTCAATGAATCATATTTAAGAGTTAGAGACAAATGTTCTTTCTCTAATTCTTTATTACGTGTTGCCAGTTGAGAAATATTTAATGTCAAGGATGAAATTGTATAACTAGTGAGCTTAACTGTCTGTTCCTCACAATCAGTCATTCTATTCCACAATGCTGAAACAATTCTATGGACAGTTGGATTATTGTTAAAATATTCCATGTCTTCCTTTTCAATTCTCTCACTCTCCTGTGAACTTCTCATCTCACTAGTAGGTGGTGGAAACTGAGGATTAACTGTATTATCATTATAAATAGTACTGTTATTTTGGATAAAATACAATTCAGGTGTATCTACATCAAAACCTAATTTTCTTAAATCCTCCTCTATTTTCTGCACAGATTTAACATCAATAGGATTACCTATATTGTAATTATCAGTATTGTTTTCAATCTGAGAGGGTAATCTACTTACCATGGGATAGATTCCAGTCCTGATTTTTGGCGCTTTTTTCCTTTGTATGGGTGAACTGAGGAAGTCTGATGAGGTGGTGGATCCCTGTTGCAGCTGTGGCTGGTCCATTGTTGATGGAACCAGTCCCACTTCCATTTGCCTACCATGATTTTCTTCTGGGAGTGAGTTGACCCACCTGGGATAGGGGGTTGCTGACTTGGTTGACTTGGCTGGCCTCCCTTTAGCTCTGCCAGTGTCTGATTCATTTGTTGAAACCCTACCTTGAAATTGTTCTGTAATTGCTCTACCACTTTGAGCATGAGTGCCTTCGATTCTTCCAACTTCAAAACCTGTTTGGCCAAGTGGGATAGTTAATCCTGAAGAGGAGGAGACATCTTTTTTATGGCTATATTTTTTAAAAGGGCATCTTTTTCCTCTATGCTCATGTTCTCTGCCTGGGGGTATTGCTGACCCTTCATGGTTATGTCCTGGATAGTTTTTGTTAGCTTTAGACCTGGTATTATAAGCAGGCTTTTCACTTACACTGTCATGAGGAGCACTCATATTGTTAATAATGACAATATATCATGTCTACAGAAAGGAAAAACTCTATAGAATTAGTAGACAAAAGTAATTAGCAATATTATTACTAATAAAAAAGCACTGGAGCTTACCCTGAATTTATATCTTTATTAATTTAAATAAAATATAAGAAAAATTTGAAAAAATCTGTTAAAAATATAATAATAAATTTAACTAGACATTTATAAGGGCAAATTATTAGCTTACCAAGCTTCAACCAAATACCAATTTAATTGGGTGTTATATTGGTTTCCAAATACCAAGTGAAATTGGGTTTATATTGGGTACAGTTACTAATGTAAATACCTAATTTTTATAATAAAAAATTAGTACAATTATTATAAGGATTCTTTTTCAAATTCACTGAGTTATCATGACCCACTAATATGCAGCAGACAAAAATATTTGGTTGTTTTTGAGCTATACTAAGTAAAAATCACGTCCTAAGGCTTATACTAAATAATCAATAATAATCAAAGAAAGACCCCCAATTGTCAGTATTGTCTAGTATATAAGTATGATATAATGGTATTTAATTATGGTCCTACTACTTATTGATAAATGATTTAGTGATTAAACCTCAGGGGAAGACTAATAAAATAGTTATACTCAATTTAAACTCACAATACTTGGATTTAAATGTGTGCTTAGTGGTGGAAAATAGATAAATAGAATATAGTTATAGCTTATATAATGATAATATCAACTTATAAAAGGCTTTATAATATATTTCTAAATTTTAAAAATTGTATTTAAGTGTTTTATTTAAATTTAGTAAGTAATTGATGATAAATAACTGTCAAAATTCCTCCTTACTTATACCCAAATCCCCTGGAGTGCACAGACCTTCAATCCAGATGATTTCCTTGCTATCCCCGGCAATAACAGCACTGTGAGGGCCCATCACCTCCCCATGGCGTCCACCTCAAGAAGATTCAACACCCAGACCTCCAGTAAGGACCCTCCATCACAATTAATGATAACACAGACCCGAAACATAATTAGAAAATCCAGATAAAAGCAGATACCATAAAGAAACAGCTAAAATAAGTAATCCAAAAGAGATTTAATGAAACCCAAAGAATATAAAGGAAAAAAATAAAATTTCCAAGCCCCCAATAACATCCCCAAGCATCCACTTTAACCCAGCAATGACCTCCCAACCCATAAATCCATGAATATCCATCCAAGGAAGCAGATTAAGTTGTCCAAACTGAGTATATGCACCTGATATAGATGTCTATGCTTTGGTAGGCGTTGTGAATCCACTGATTTTGTCCATATGACCTAAAATAAGCATAAAAACAAAGGTTATAGGCTATTAAGAGGCTAAAACTCACTTATAGACCTAAATATACATAATATACTGCATATTTCACTGAATACGAGCTTTATGTATACATTTAAGCTTATTTATGTCAAAAATTACTTATTATCACTAAAGATAATTATATTATGACTCTATTAACACCTTAATAAGTATTATTAGGCTATGGATAAGCTATTTAAACTACTACAAGTTATATAATAGTGTAATAATTATATATGTATGTAATATAACCATATATATAATTGTTTTAAACTTAATATTAAGTTATAAGCTTAATGTACTTAAGGTTATTTTATATTATACATAAGAAATACTTATTTCTAGGGATATCTAGGCTGAAAAACTTTTTTGACTAGATATAGACGCATAGTGTTACTTAATACAATTCCAAATTTCAGCCAGATCCACTGCTTCATCGTCCAGTATAAATTTATGGTGATTTTCTCAATCCATAAAAATTTTAATTATTGTATTAGTTTGTCTTTTCCTAATTTGAAAGATAGACAGAAGATCTGGATCGTTGGGGATAGGGCAGTTAGAGTCAAGGAATTGATCAAGATTCTTAGCGGTAAGGGCATATTTTAGGTCAGTTTTGAAGGTACTATAATTTTTATCCTTTAGCTTTTCTAAGCCCTTAATTTCCAAGTAGTTAGTGGCATCTTGTAAGAAGGAAAATTCAGGTGGAGCAGGAATCTTGGCCATTGCAGTGTGCATAGATTTGTTTGACAAAGAAAATTGAGGATGGGAACTGGAGGTGCTCACAGATTTGGGTGTATCCAGATTTACTTAGTGAATGGGAAAGCTGGGCCCATAACCCTGATAAGATAAGATTTCAGGTAAGCAATGATTAAGATAAAAAAGTGAACAAGGGACAAGTGAGAAGTGAATGATAAGTGGACAAGTGAACTGAGAAAAGTTACCTGATAAGATAAGATTGCAGGTAAGCAATGATTTAGATAAAATAAGTGGACAAGGGAAAAGGTGGACACAGGACAATTGAGAAGTGGACAATAAGTGGACAAGTGGACTGAGAACTTAGAGTGAAAGAATAGAGCATTAATGTAATGAATTAAAGTAAGTGAAATAAGATAAATAAGAGAGAGAACAAAGTGGATGCAGAGTAGGTGTGACGTTCCGCATCCACTTATAGAGAAAGTATGTCATTAAGTTAGGTTAAACAAAAAGAAATGATGCTAATTGGTTCTATCATATAATCTATATATATGTCTAATAAAAGTTATATGCTTAAGTAAATAAATATGTATTTAGCTCTATCTAATATTGACACTGACACATGAGTTATATTTTTATCAATCTGTGCACATCACAATGCTCTCATCCAATAACACCATTATCTTCAAAATAAAATTTATCAAATTTTTGTGAGAGGATCACTTTGGTAGTAGAAGAGAATAATGGTGTAAATTATGGATTTCATCCATAATTTGAATCTCTAGCAGTTTCGAAGTAATGTAAGAGGGTTGCTTTTGTAATGTGTGAGTCCTAAGTTGAAAATTATGGATGAAATCTTTGATTTGCACCATTTGAAGTTGAAAATTAGTGAAAGAGGATCACTTTTGGAGTAATAGAGTTCAATAATAAAGATTATGGATGAAATTCATTATTTGCACTATTGGAAGGGTCAAATCACTGCAAGAGGCTTGCTTTTGAAGTAAAAGAGTTCAATAATTCAAATTTTGGATAAAATCTATGATTTGCACCATTTGCAGTGGCAAATCAGTGCAAGAGGTTTGCTTTTTCAATTTAAGAGTTCAATGATGCAAACTATGGATGAAAGCTATGATTTGAAACATGGGCTGTTGCAAACTAGTTTTTGTGGCTTACTTTTGAAATGTAAGAGCTCAATGATGCAAATTATGGATGAAATCCATTATTTGCACTATTGGAAGTGGCAAATCAGTGGGAGAGGCTTGCTTTTGGAGTATAAGTGTTCAATAATGAAAATTAAGGATAAAATCTATGATTTTCACAATTGGCAAAGGAAAATCAGTGTGAGAGGCTTGCTTTTAAAGTATAAGAGTTCAATAATTTAAATTATGGATGAAATCCATGATTTGCACCATTGGAAGTTGCAAATTAATGTGGGAGGCTCGCTTTTGTAATGTAAGAGTCACTGTCATCAAAAATTTCAGATGTAGGTAGATTTGAAAAATGCACTACAGCAGCACATATGTAATTTATGCCTAGCTCAAGTGTAAGTCAGAAGACAAAATGTCTGCTATTTGAGTATCCCACTATGAAAGTTTTTTTAGAAGGACAATGATGTTAGGGGTGTCTTACAGCTTACTACACAGATTACTGTGCATATAAGAATGAGTGCCTAAGGATTAGGTGAATAAAAATTTTAAAGTATGGGCATGTGTGTACCTAATACTTACTAATCAATTTAAGGGGAAGAAGTAGATGATGGGCTTGGATGTACCCAACAGATGGTGTGTGTAGTGAAAAGAAAGCTGTTGAAGTATACCAGTTAATGGGGTATTTAATTTGAATTAAAATGATATACTTGGTACCTTTTTTGAGGCTTGTTTGAATGGAGTATATGATAATGTTTGACACCCCCTATTCAATCCTCTAAGTAATTTACATAACTATCTAAATGACTACTATCATGAAATCATTCTACACTTATAATTTAGTAAAGTTTGAAATATAATATATGAATTATGATGGAAATGGAATTTGATTACAATATGATATTGGAAAATTGATTGTTAGGTAATGTGTGAAAGTATCAATCTGTCAATACCTAACCCCCCCAGCTTCAGGCATCTGTAGTTCTATTTTTTGACCATTTTCCTCAAAAATAGGGTCTGGTTTGTTGTTTGGTGAAAATGTCAGCCAGAATTTTGGTAGTTGGAATATACGGAAGATATAAGTTGTTGAGTTTGACTTGTTGTCGCAAGAAAAAGTACTGTACATCAATGTGTTTTGAGCATTCATTGACTTGAGATTATTTTGACATGAAGATGGAACCATTGTTTTCACAGTAAATGATTGGAGAAATAATATCTTCAGCAAGTGATTGAAAAAGTATCTTGAGCCATAACAAAGTTTTAGTCAGGTCACATGCTGAAATATATTCTGCTTCTGTAACCGAGGCTGAAACTATTTTGTGACTATTAGTGATAACATATTGAAGTAGCTTCTTTTCAATTTTCCAATTCTCAATGGAATTTTTAGAATTGTACTTGGAGAGAAATTTCCCAGAATGAAGGATGTCAGGGACATTTGCAACTTCCAGATAATTAAGACATCCAATAAGTTTTTGATACGGGTTTTTCCATCTTTTTTTGATTCAGATGGGGTGGGATTGTCAAGATTTTTTCCGATGGGTAGGGGAGTGGAGAGTTTATTACAGCCCTCTATTTTGAGTCTTGTGGCAAGATATTGGACATAGGCTTCTTGAAAGAGTCATATGGAGTTATTGGTGATTGTAATGAGGATACCTAGGTGAAAGGTGGGGGAGTCATTTCATCTCACTATATAAGATGATTTTAGGTTTTTGTGAAAGGAGTGTAGGGGAGTTTGTGATAACATTTTGAAGTAGCTTCTTTGCAATTTTCGAATCCTCAACAGAATTGTTAGCTTTATACTTGGAGAGAAATTTCCTGGAATGAAGGATGTCATGGCTGTTTGCAACTTTCAGATAATTAAGACATCCAATAAGTTTTTGATATGGTTTTTTCCATCTTTCTTTGATTCAGATGGGGTGGTTTTGTGATGTTTTGTGCCAATGTGTAGGGGAGTGGAGAGTTTTTTACAGTCCTCCATGTTGAATCTTGGGGCAAGGGATCGTACATAGGCTTCTTGAAAGAGTCATATAGAGTTATTGGTGATTGTAATGTGGATACCTAGGTGAAAGGTGGTGGAGTCATCCTATCTCACTATATAAGATAATTTTAGGTTTTTGTGATAAGAGTTTAGAAGAGTTTGTGAAAAATATTCCTTCATCAACATGTAGGTGAAAAAAAAAACTAAGATGTGGTATTCCAACATTGGAAGGAGCCTTTCACGCGCCACGTGACACTCAAGGCAAAAGCAGCTGATTAAATCAATAATAACAAGGTCTAATCCATGTTCAAAAATGCAGGAGCAATTCTACATAGAAACTGCAACTTTCCTTTGTGTACTCACTATTCAACCGTGCTAATCTAAAACTTTAAATCTAAATTAGTCAATCTCTCAGTAGTGTGTTCAGTCTTTTTCTTCGAATAGCCAATGCACAGCTCAGTGGTCCATGCAATATTCCACTAAAGGGTTATTGTGTGTCTGTGGGTTATTAAAAGGGGTAGTGAGCATGGACAGGACGGTTAGTGGAGGATTAAAGGATTAACAGATGTTAGTGAGGAGGGTCCAAGTGTAACGGGTGTATTTTGGGAGGTATGTGGTGTGCGGAATGATGGATGGGTATGAGGTAAATTCAAGGAGGGGTAATGGATATAAAAGGGGTAGGATTTTGGTTTGATATTTCTTTAGAATTAAATTATAAAACGTATATATAATTAATAGTGGTAAAGCTTCAGGTTAAATCAGTATTATTGAACATTTCCTTATTTTTCTAAGTAATCATTTCTAAAACTTAAATCTTTGATTATTGAGTTTCCAACCCTTTGTGAGATCTTAAGAATATTAATATTACTTTAAATTATATTAGAATTCTTATCAAACATATCTAGAAGCTGTAGCTCTTCCTTTGAGTCATCTTCCGATCACTTCCACAAACATGTCCTCTGTGCTTCAAAGAACTTTTTAAACTCCACATTCCATCTCACTTCCAGTAACACCCTTGACCTTGTGTGTAGGTCATCCAGTGACAGTATAATTTAATTCTCTCCAGTTCTCACTCTTTGGGCTACTACTTTCTTTTTCACGTGTCTCTAAATTTTTTAAAATGGCACCTGTTCAACGCACTCCTCCTATGGGGCACTACTACTAGGGGTTGCGCCGGAGGAAGGCCAACAGCCACACAGCCTGTTTCCCGCGCTCACTCCCTGGAACCTCCCAAACTTCAGAGCACTTCAAACTCAAGTAGGTTGTAATGATGCTGCCCTCAAGTATAATTTCAAAAAAGGACTTCCTTTGAGGATTCTGGATCAATTAAATCTTCATGGACAGAAGATGACTACTTTGATGCATTTAATGGATTGAAACCTCGAACTCAACAGTGTTTACCAAGGACGACTAAAACAATGTCGATACTCCAACAAATCTCAAGGCCTAAATTTTAAATCGGGACCTTCCTCACACCCATGGACAATTCAATCCTCCTTGACTCAATCCAAACCCAATAAGGGAAAGGACAGACCTCCACCAAAAAGCTTGACCCCAGGCAATATCAGTAAGGAAGTGGATCCAAAAGGGGAACTTAAAGAAGCTGAGAGGAAGAAACGAGCAGATAATGGGTTATGTATGTATTGTGGGGGTAAGCACAAGCTAGAAGATTGTGTAAAGTTGAAGGAAAGAGAAGGTACTAGTTAAAGTTCAAAAAACTAGTAGATAGTTTACTTGTGTGCAAAAGCAAACTATCTTATCTATCTCAGTGCACTGAACCTCCATGTCTTAAGGACTGGAGTTACCTTAAACCACTTGAGATTCATTCTTTTCAAGGAGGATACCCCCTTCAGTTGTCTTATAGACTTTGGAGCTTCAATTTCTTTTGTCAGTTTATCTTTCTCCGAGAAGTTAAAGCTGAAATTCATGGATATTGATTGAACTCCAATTTATTTGATCATATCAGAGGAACCCAAATATTGGGTAAGTAAGAAAGCTTTATGGGTTTTAAAATTTCAAAATTTCTTCCCCTTCAAGTGGGAATTATCAGTCTTGGATGCCCCAAGAATGGACGATACCATCCTTGGCCATGACTTTTTAACGCATTGGAATCCTAAAATTGATTTGTCATGGGGATTGATCACCCCATGCGCTAAGTATATTCCTGATTCTTCAATGCAAGTCAATAGGGAGTTAAAAACCAGCCTGACAATGTCCTTCTAGAGGAAAAATCTCTGCCAGATGACTTGCAAGCATCTGATCTTTCTCTGAATTAGCAATAAGCTAACCCTTCTAGCTAGATAACTTCAATTGAAGAGGATTTAAATTTCCTCAAAGTAGTCAAATTATGCTCTCTCAATTCTGGTCTTCCCTTGACAGATTCTCTCGAAGATGATGAGGACGAGCAAAGCAATGTTGAAGCCATTAAATTAACTCTATCCGAAATCTATCATTATCTCCTCAATGTTTTCTCAATACAGAAGACTGATAAATTACCAACTCATTGACCCTACAACCATCAAATAGAGTTAATAGGTCCAGTACCTCCAGCAGGTCCTGTCTATTCTTTGTTGAAGGACAAATCTCAAGTTCTTCAAGACTAAATTGCAGAGAATGTAGCCAAAGGTTTCATCAAAGCCAGTAAATCTCCAACCCACTCCCCTGTTCTTTTTGTAAAGAAAAAAGATGGTAGTCTTAGGTTGTGTGTTGAAAATAGAAAGCTCAACACAGTCACAAAGAAGAATGCATATCCAATTCCTCCTATGTCATTGCTTCTTACCCTTTTTAATGGTGCTAATTTCTTTTCTAAAATTGATCTTAGAGGTGCTTATAATCTTATTCCCATTGCGGAAGGTCATGAACCACTGAATGCAATGCGCACTAGATTTGGTAGTTTTGAATATTTAGTCATGCCTTTTGGATTGTGTAATGCACCATCTACTTTTAAAAATTTTATTAATGACATCTTTCAAGATGTTGCCAAACAATTTGTTGTTGTCTACTTAGACAATATTTTAATTTTCTTGAAGACACTAGATAAACATATTCATCATGTTTGACAGGTTCTAAATTGCCTTCGAGATCACAGTCTCTAGGCCAAGCACAATAAATGTGAATTCCATCTCAAATCTATTGATTTTTTGGTGTTTGCGTTGTCCACTGATGTTTTAGTCACAACAAAAAGGTCCAAAAGGTCCTGGAATGGCCTGAGCGCAAAACTGTTAAATCTCTTCAAGGATTTTTGAGTTTTGCCAATTTTTATAGAAGATTTATTAAAGATTAATCTAAAACTATTTCCAATCTTACTTCTCTTCTTTGAAAAGATATTCCTTTTGTTTTTACTTCTACAGAACAAAATGAATTCAAAGAATTGAAGACTGCGTTCACCACAGCTCCAATTCTTTGCTATTTTGATCTTTCTGCTTTGACAATAGTCAATACAGACGCTAGCAATTATTCTATTGCAGGGATCATTTCTCAATTCAATCCTGAAACAAAATTGTTTCATCCTGTTTCTTTTGAGCCACCAAAACTCATTTCAGAAGAATTAAATTATGAAATTCATGACAAAGAGCTTTTAGCTATTATTCATTGTCTTAAGAAATGGCGCTCTTTTCTTCTCAGCCTAGATAGTCCTTTTCAGATCCTGACTGACCATAATGCTTTGAAACACTTTATGTCATCCAAAGTGTTAACCAGGTGTCAGGCCAGGTGGACTGAATTTCTGTCTCAATTTCCTTTTTCTATTTCCTATCACCCAGGTAAGAACTGTATTGTCCCAGATATCTAGTCACATCAGGACAACGTTTACCCACAGCGGGGGGGCGCATTTGCTGAAAAGAACCCAGAAAAGGTGAAATCAATATTCAACAAATCAATGTTAACGACTCATCAACTTAATTTGATGACAATTCAATCTTTTCAAAATCCACTATCCAACATCCTCTTATCTCAGTCAAAGGACAGTTATTGTTTAGGGTTAAAAGACAAAATAATCTTGAAGCAAGGGGCCAAAAGATTTAGTATTGAGTCAGGTCTATTAGTTTTTGAAGGTAGAGTAGTCATACCCTGCAAAAATGAAATAAAATTATGGATCTTCAACACTCAACATGATTCTCCATTAGCTGTTTATTTTTGGGTTGATAAACCTACCAGTTAATAGCGAGGGATTTCTTATGGCCAGGAATGACCAGAGGATTCAAGGCCTATATAAGAGCTTGTTACAAGTGTAATAGGAATAAGGCTCCCCGTTACCAGAAGCATGGGTTGCTTCAACAACTTCCAATTCCCTCTAAACCTTGGGAATCTTTATACATGGATTTTCTTCTCAAATTCCTCTTTCTAATAATTTTGATGCTATATTAGTAATAGTAGATAGATTTTCCAAAAATGTCTATTTTCATTAAAACCACTACTACTGCTACAGCAGATGATTTGTCAAAATTGTTTCTAGAATATGTATTTTCCAAACATGGCTTACCTAATGATATTATTTCAGATAAAGTTCATTGTTTTTATCCACATTATGGACTTAATTGTGTCGACAACTCAATATTATGAGGAATCACTCCACTGCCTATCATCCTGAGACTAATGGGCAAACAGAAAGGGTCAATCAAATCCTCTAACAATACCTTTGAATGTATGTCAGTTATCAACAAGTCAATTGGACCACATGGTTACCATTGGCCAAATTTCGCTTATAGTAACTCAACTCATTTTTCGACACAACAATCACCACAGAAAAAATGGGGGGGTATTGCTAGCGATACCCCTTGCTTGAACTCCGTTGAGCCACAAATCTATGCCTGAATTATGCACACATCATCACCATGTAGGAAATTTTTTGGCCTTACATTTGGTCAGAGATTTGTTACAAATTGAGCTCAAGATGAACCTACATTGATCACCGTTTGATCTTGAAAAATCCTAATTTGATCATGAGTTGAACTCCCTTTGATCTCACTTTGATCTAACATAAGCTTTTACATATCCAATATGTCAACTATTCACTTTCAAAAAGATTTGTAATGAATTTCACATGGAATATTAGAACTGAAACCAGTAATTTTGAGTAAATGGCTCATCAAAATGATTAATCTACAACAAAATACCATCAAAATTCAATCTGATTACTGAAAACTTTTGGTAAAATGACTAATAGATATTTAAATTGGAAAATAATATTCCATTCCTCAATTTCAAATTCAAAATATAAATCCTCATTTCAAATGTGAATTTTGTAGATTCCTTGCCTACCTATATTATGAGTAATATTTGAGGTATTTTACACCTTTGTAAATATGGTGATGTGCTGCTAGAAATTATCTCTGTTTCAATTCAACTTTATTGAAGCTTGATTCCAGAATGATACATATTTTATAACTATTTTGAGAAAAAATTCACTAGTAATGAATTTAGCCTTTTATCTGTCCTTTATTAAACCTCACTTAATCCTACTTAAATCCAAATTGACCCACAAAAACCTTATTTGGGATATTTTTTAGCCCAGGATGATTCAAGATTGGAGCAAAATATTATTTTAAATATCCAATATGCCTATTTATTAAATTTCTTCAAGCTTACTTAAAATTCAGATTAACATTAACTTTCACAGAAAATATTAAACACAAATTTTGAAAATATAGTATTTAAAATAAAAATAAATATAATATAATATGCTTACAACAAAATTTTCTTTCTGGATTAATTGAAACAAAAAATTGTTCATTTGTGAAAATAGAAAAAATACTATCCATCCTGAATTTAGAATTCATTTTTAAAAATTTAATGCACCCTCACTTTCAAGTTTATCATGTATTTCAAAAATTATATTTTTAATAATTTTGTGAATAGTACGCCTGAGATATGAATTGGGGATATCAAAAACTAAAACATCAGCAAATTGAAATGTTTTTTATTGTTATGAATGGAAATAATGATTGAAAAACACCATTAGAGCAAGTTCAATTTTGAATAATAGGCATACTTTCTCATGTAAATTTCAATAAAAATAATTTTTATTCTTACATAAGTTGCGGTGGATACATTTGAGCTCAAAAAGAATTAAAATTGACAAAATAAGACTTCTATAATTCATATTCAAAAATGAAATCACCCTTCATTATCTACCTGTAAACTATTTTAAATTAAATAATTTCAAAGTCAGTATATACTGATGTTTCTTCTAAAAAATTTATTATATAGATTAATAGTCATAAAAAGTTGACATACATGTTAACTTTATATAAGCAATCTTTAATGCATAAAATGATAAAACTATCTTTTATGTAAAAAGTGATGAAGGAAAAAAATATTATTAAATTTTTGATGCACTATCAATAAAATTGAAGATAGAGCATATCAAAAGTTTAAACTTAATTTCAATTTTGATATCATCATTTTATATTATTTTACTTGAGTAGAAAACAAATTTTAAATCCCATTAGTTTGTAGATTTCAACATTTGAAACTATGAAATAAATATTTATGAAAGAATTTTACAATATTTGCCCTTCTAAAAACTCATAAATCCAACTTCGAATCTTCTAACCTTCACAAGTAACCACAATGCATTCTGAAAATACTCTATATTTAAATAATTGAAGGTAAATAATATTTATTTCAATTTTGGATAAATAATATATATATATATATATATATATATATATATATATATATATATAATATCTTAAAAAGTCTAAGAGGGAACTTAATAGTGGTTTTGGCATTAGATATATAGATTCAACTTTCAAAAAATTTGTTTGAAATAAATTACAAAGACAAAAAGGATATATTTTGATGAAAGAATACTGATTTAGGTTATCTTAAAATTTTATTAACCATTTTTATGGAATATCAATCCATGGTTATCATTCTTTATGATATTATAATAGAATTTTTTCCTTTTTTAATATAATGATTTTCTATTGTGTGGTATGTAGGTTAAGATAAGTTTAAAAGATTTATTGAAGATATATATACCAGAAACAGTATAATCTGTAGATTTATAACTATAAATTACTTTTCTGATGTTTTACATCATTGATAAGTAGCTCATGCATTACATAAGTAAATAATTATAGTCTCTGGAAATAATTCCTTGTGAATTTCAATTTTTTTGTTATTCTTAAAATCATTACTCAAATAAACTAAAAATTTCTTCAAATATTGATTGAAAGAAGGAGTTACAAAATCTTATTTTGTAGGTATAAAAGTTTGAGTTATTTTTCATATTATCAAGTATAATGAACATTTGTAATTTTTAACTTGAAAACTAGTGATCATAGCAAAGTAATACTGGAAGAATCAGATAAAAAGGGTGGAATAAAGTCATAGCACAACAGGAAATGATACAAAATTGTTGATTTTTGGCTCACAAAATTCAACATATTTTTAACATATTTTACCACCTTTAGATAATGTTTAGTGGATTTTAACATTATTATAACAAGCAAACTTAACAATGTTTTGATTTTTTTAACAAAAATAAATATTGTTAGATCATTTTTTTAAAAAATATGACTTATTTTTATGCTTTATCTACAATATTTAGTAGTTTATTTTGCAGAAATTACTTGTTTTGATATTCTATTTTTGAATTTTTTAAGAGAGTTCATTGCATTATAGTTTTGTAAAAAAATTTCATTAAAGCATCATATTTTAAATCTAGAGATTTGGTTTTAAAATAACATATATTTTTATGTTAATTGACTCATTATTTTTGGATTGATAAATTATGTTAAAATTGGGATTGCTTATTTCTAGTGAGTGTACATCTTAGTTGGTTTTCAAATCAAAGATTAATAAATGGTGAAATTTTGTAAAATTCTAAATATCTTTTAAACCTTTTTGATTTAAATGATGTTTAATGTTATGTAATCATTCTATAAGTAGAACACAGTTAAAATCTGATAATGGTACATTGCTTTCAATTTCTAATACTAAAATTCTATTCTACTTGAAACAATGTAAACTAAAGCTTGGTATCTCATAAGAAACTCACAATTTTCAAAAATCATATTTCCAACTCTTTAAACATGATACACATTAAAATATATTTTTAGAATAATTTCCTAATTAGTTTCAAATACTAGAAAATAATGACCTCAATTTATTTTAATACTTAAACCATTCTGATGAGTGAATTTCACAATCCTCTAAGTAACATATGGTTACCATTTATACACATATGCATGATTTCTCCTTTTTTTTAATTTTAGCTGAATCTAAAAAGTAAAATCACATGTTGAATATCATCTATAGATAAACTTCTTATATTAGAAGCTAATATTTCATATGAGAAATTTGTTATTGAGTTTGGGAAACATTAATAAGTGTTGGGTATTATAATTGAGCCATTTATTCAAGTAAATAAAAAAGGATGACCTTCTAAATATTTCATATATATATATATATATATATATATATATAGTAAAAATTAATAATATAGTAGCATTTAACCATGGTTTTATACTAATGTCATATAAAAAAAAGGATTGTATTAAAAATTTCAGTAAAGAAAATAAAAATAAGATAAGTTAATATTCTTGTTTATATTCTCATATTTTTGAAATGGCTTACTTAAGGGAGAAAATTATTTGGTTTTAGAGTACAAGAATTTCTAGAAAAAAATCTTGACAATATAGTTTGACCCTCTCAAAAAGAAAATTCCTAAAATTTTACTATCACATTTTATATATTTGTTAAGTAATAGAAAATGGAGTTGTGTCTTTGACAATGAAGCTTTATAAAATGAAATAAATGATTTAACTTTAGAATATAATTTTTGAAACAATAAATCATGTATTCAAAAAAATTAATTATCTTACAATTAAGATAACAGTATTAATTAAGCAACTCTAACAACTTTGGAAAGAAAACAAGAAAAAAATAATTAGTAAAATGCATAATTTATTTTTAGAACTTAAGGAAACTTAATAGCTCTACCTGTAAACTAGCCTTAAAAAAGGTTTATATTTAACATCTGGAAATTCATACATAGTACCCTTCCATCAGTAGAGCAGAATAAAATTTATGTAGTTTTATTTTATTAATATATAATAGTATTTTTATTTTTGGCTTTTTTCATTAGTATAACTATATATTTTTTAACTTTTTTGTTTTTCATAACATGAGTTCAAAGCTGCCCATCACTACTTCAAGATGAAACTCCATATAATGTAATAAATGAATTATATATTATAATGAATATTACTAGAGACTTTTCAAAAATGGTGATTAAGAATTATTATTATAATTTTTTAAAATTTTTATTATTATTCTATCTCTTGAAAGGAGATGGCCATATCTCAATTTAATTAGTTTTTCTTCAGAAAAATTTATTCTTGATCTAAATAAAATTGCATCGCTATTAACTAGATGTTATTATACAATTTTACCAATTTTTTTATCTGAACATAGTTGAAAGTATGTATAAATTAAAGTGTTTCCACATAGTCTTACTATTATCCCACCATAATTTTCACATTTAGATTTCATTATAATTGTAAAATAAGTTTTTCAATAATTTTAATAATACCTTAATATTTAATAATTTAGTTACATAGTAGATTTTTTATCCTTTTTTTTATATGAGGCTTATTATATAAACACCACTTTTAGATTTTTTCCATTTTGATGTCTGATAATTTAAATTTTCATTTAACTACCCAAATTATATCAAAAAAAATTTCAAAAGTATATTTTTTTAATGTAATATTTTTGATTAACTTATCATTTCTTATAGGTTATTCTTCAACTATTTATTGTAATTAATTACCCACTCATTTATGGTCTGTTATTGTTGTTAATTACATACAGAAAAAATTTGGATACTCTCATATTATATTGGAGTTTTTAATTAAAAAGTAAATACTAGTGGCTGGTATTAAATATGAAGTTTTTATAACTAAGTTGAACAATAATTAATGATTAAATGGCATTGTATATTACAAATTTTATTGAATGTATATAAAAATAACACTCAATAAATATATATAAGATATATATATAACCATTGTATATCAAAAATGAAGTACTTATCAACATAATCTTTTTAAATGATTTTCAAATTTACTTAAAGAGAAATTAATATTACCAATTCAAATTTTATATCAAATATAACAATATTATTATTTCATTTTTAATAATTTTACAAAAAATTTGAGTTACAAAGTAATTTAATCCAGTATTTAATGAATGTTTTTGAAAAATATTTTTAAAAATAGAAATAACCCCTCACAAAAAAAAAATACAATTTTTTTTACTTACAATTTGCACCATATTTCTACCCTTAAAATATTGGTATTCTTCTAACAAAAATATTTTTTAAATAACTTTAAAATTTTTTTCATTATTTAATTACAAAATGTCAAATTTATAATTTATTTTACCTTACTAAAAAATTTTGTTGAAAATTCAATTTTGTATTTCCAAAAAATAAACTTAAATGTCAAAAATTAAAAAAACAAAATTATAAATATAATTATGAGAAAGAGGTAGATTAAATTTATAATATTCATATATTTTATGGTGTTTGAATTTTAAATTTTATGTATTAAAAAATAATTATTAAATAACCAAGCCAAATGAAATCGGCTTGGGTTTTTGGTATCACTAGCACTTATTTTTTTTCTTATACTCACATTTAAATTTTAATTTTTTTTTCTAGATTTCTCATTTTTTTTTATGATTTTTAAGGTTTTTAAGACTGAAGTTGCTTTCAAACAACTTCAGTCTAACTTATCTCTTACTTTCCCACCAGATTGCACCTGGTAGGGAAAGTCGCTTCCATTTTAGAGACCAAAGTCCCTTGAAGGGACTTTGGTTTCTCTGTGTGCATTGCACAGCCAGAAAAAATCTGGCTGTGCAATGCACTGCATGCAGCACATGCAACGCGCATTGCTGCTGCAAGTAATGCGCATTGCATGCAGCAGAAATGCGCTTTGCATGCAGCAGCAATGCAGGCTGCATGTGCTGCATGCAACGCTGTGGTAGCCTAAAGTTTAGTACGGCACCTAAATATGTAAATGGAGTTATTACGGCGTGCAAGATTGGCGTTATTATTTTTTATAAAAGGGTTTTATTTAATTTATTGGAGTTTAAAATATGAAGAAATTGGTCACGAGAGAATGCCTACACAAATACAATTTATTTTACGGAGAAAACTTATTTTTACAGTCTGAAAAATTTATAAGTATCAAGTCAAGTCTCTCAAGAACCTTGGGAAATTTTCCCAGAATTTTTCCTATTTTTCTTATATTTTTAAATAAATTTTAAAGTTTTATAGAAATATTTACGTTTTCAAAAATTACTTAACTTTGATGAATTTTCACGGGGTAGTTAGAGCTGCGCAGACTACGAAAATTAGTTTGGTATGTAAAGGGGAAGTAGCTTTATTATGTGTAATTTTTCTAGATTTTTTTTATTATAGTTTTAAGGTTGTAATTGAGTCCGGAAGTCTGGACGGACTCCGTTTCGACTCCGTACGGACTCCGCTTTGACTCCGTACGGGCTCTGGATTGACTCTGGAAGAGCTCTGGAGGGGAAAACTTAGGCACGTGACTAGGAATACTTAAGCACTTCTCAAACTCGAAATGGAGAGGGGGGGACACATCATACAGCTTAATCATTAACCACCACGGTCTCATTTTTTATTACTCAACAAATTAAATAAGTTATAATACCCTTATAACATTTATTATTTATACATAACATTTTAGAAATACAATTCAACAATTTAAATCACACTTCATATAGGGTATCTTTAGAAAGGTCTTCATTGCTGGGACTTGATTATTGCTGTCTCATAAAAATTCAAATTTTTATAAAAACATAAAAGTCAATCTTTTCAGATCTTTCACTGGTACACCTTAATTGTTGTTATCAGTATTTCTTTTATCAACAGCCACTTTTATTCAAATCTCAATAAGCGTTAATTATTTTAGAGTTTCATTATTTTATCAATCAGATTCAAGTAGATTGGTTAGCTTAGTGATTTAGAATTCCCATTTTGTTATTTTTATTGGAAGGACGGGGGTTTCAGCTAAATCCACATATCTCCTCCGGATTCTGCTTACAGCAAGGCGACTGTAAGAGTTTAACTTACCATAGTTGGCGCCCAACATGGGGTTCGATTTCTCTAGCTTTCTTTAAAGACTTACTTGGATCAAGAACGTTATTGGCCTGCAAGAGGCTTGTTAATTTATCGATTGATTAACGCTTTTCATTACTTATTGGGATGTCTTCTTCTGCTGTTGCTTCTGGATCTTCTAACCCTCTTACTCCCTCAGTTAGAATTGTTTCTTGGGATGGCCCAAAGTTTGATGGGGAGGAGGTTAAATGGTTCATTAGCAGGTATGAAGCTGCTGCTGCTGTTGATGGTGCTTCTCATGTGGATATGGTGAAGCAAGTTAGATTTTTTATTGCCGATAGGGAGGTGGAAAAAGAGGTTATTGCTATGCAGGCATTCAAGGACAAGGATTGGGTTAAGCTTTCTAAAGCTATGGTTGATAGATGGGGTGTTAGGTTTACTATGATGGACCTCAATAAAATTGTTGGAGACTGGCAAGCAAAAGGTGGTGTTTCTTCTATGGCTGACTTCAAAAAGCTCTGTGTTCAGTTTGATGAAGTGGTGGAATATCTCATACTGGTGGACGAGTTAGTGCATAAGAACCAAGCAAAAGATTTGTTTTGGACAGCATGCAGCAGGGTTATTGGTATGGACGTCTTGAAGGATCTTTCAAGAAAAGATTTGATGAAGGAACTGCCTAATGGTGAGCAGAAACTGCCGGCTCTGGAGGTTATCAAGGACAACATTCAAGCCCATCTAAAGTTATTGGCGTTGGACAAATATCAAGAGTCATGCACTCAATATGTTAGCAAGGTTAGCAAAGTTTTGGCCAAAAACAACGATATTATGGTCAAAGCCCAGGAGGCCAAGAAGGCTCAAATGGGATTACCTGCTGCTAAAGTTGAGGGTAATGTAGATAATAAGATGGTCGATCACTTGGCCGATTTAACGAAACAATTAAAAATATTTGTTCAAGAAACCCAGAAGGCCAACAAGGCCCCAATCGCTTCTTCGTCGACGTCGACTTCTTATCAGTCCAGAGGGTATGAACGTCGAAATTATAATGGCAATAATAACGGTAACCGCTTCCCAGACGATGGGAGAAATAGTGGGAATGGTGGTAATGGATATAGAGGTGGCTATGATGAGCCAAAGGTGTGCTCCTATTGTAATAGGAGGGGTCATAGAGCAACAGTTTGTTTTGCTCTTGATAAGGATATGGATGCTGGGCGAGTTTTATTTGATGGTAAAGTTTATAAATTTCCCGATGGTTCGTTCATCAAGCCCAGTGATGGACAGTCTCCTTCTGATTTGGTCAGAAGAAGTTTAACGGCTGAAAGGAGAGCCAGATTTGAAGAGGTGACGGATGAAGATGTTAATGCTAAGAGTGGCAAAAATGGTAACGGTAATGGTGGAAAAGCTGACAAAGGCAAGGAGAAAGAGGTAAGTAAAGCCACGTTTTCTACTTCTTTTGGTGGTTTAGAGCTGGCGACGGTTGCCCAGGTGGAGGGTAGCTGTATGGCTGGCGAATACAATGTTAATGCTGCTAGAAGAGCAGCTGCTACTAAGGCGAAAAGTAGAATTCAGAGCCAATTGAGGGCTAATCCTGGCAAGGCCAATAACAAAGTGAACCCTTACTCTAAGGAAAAGATTTCTAGTGCTCAAACTGCCGCCAACAAATTGAACCCTTACTCTAAGGACGAATTATATAAAATGCAGAAGGGGATTGCTGATATGGGGCCCCCTAGTTATGGCAAGTTTGATTTAAGTGGTGAGCCTATGCCAGAGGATGATTCGGATTCTGAGGAGGACGTACCGTTGGCATCTCTACCCAGACCAAGTTTTAGCGGTCCCATCCCAATGGAGGGAGTAAGAAGGACTAGCGATGGATCAGGATTAGTGCAAGAAGCTGGTGACGGAGTTAGGGTTATAGAAAGTGAAGATGTTATAATGGGGGGTGAAGATGGCTCGGTTGGACCTCAAGAGGTACCCAGGGCCAAGGTTGTTAAATCAAAGGTCCAGTATGAGCGGCCAGTAGTTTCTGGTCAAGTTAATGCGATGGACGCAGTTTTGAATAGGGTGAATCAACTTCAGATTCCCTTATCTTTGGGGGAGTTATTTACGATTAGTCCTGCGCTTGCTGAAAAGCAAAAGAAGCATTTGACGAGGCGTTGGGTTTCCACTGGAGAGGTGGAATATATTTGTGAAAATGCTGAAAAGTTTGGGGAAGATGTAGATACGCATTTTTCCGCTCCCCTGGGTTACCTGGTGGTAACTCTTAACGGTAGAGAAGTAAAGGCCTTGGTCGATTCAGGGTCTCAAATTAATTTAATTTCATTGGAGCAAGCAACGAGTATAGGCTTGCCAATTAAAAGTGGAACTGGGGGAAACCTCAGAGGTATTGGAGGGCATGCAACAGAGCTGATGGGTACAGCTGAGCATGTCAGGTTAGGCATTGGTGGATCTGTTGGTAAGGTTCACTTTTATGTGGCCAGAGGAGCAGTCAAAACTGTTCTTGGTGGTCCTTTTTTGATGGATTTTGAGGCCAGGATAGGGTATCAAGCTGGCATGGGGATTAGTTTGGAGATCACTGGTGAAGATATGCGGAGGTTACATATGCGGTTAGCGCCTCCTGGAGATGAAGGTTGGGAAACACGGCCAGGGATTACTACATTGTGCCAGTGTTGTGTTTGCACCAAGAAGCGGCATATTAAAAGGACGGCTTCTGGTGAATTATGTTTGTTGGAAGGGGATGAATGCCCTCATTTTTTGGGGTAGCAGGGGCTGATCGCTCTAATGTTGTAATCTCTCCTCAGGATGAGATCCCAGATTGCAATAGGTCAGCTCACTTGGAGATAATTCAAGTGGATTCTCAATTATTTTCTGTTAATATTACTTTGGAGTGCAAATTTGTTATGGACTTTTCTATATGTTTATTGGATTTACCCAGTTTTTCTATTAAATTTAAAAACGGTGAAAAAGGCAAAATGGGCCAAATTAGGTTGGATAAAAATTGGAAGGGTATGTTTTGTGGCCTCCAGCAAGAGGTTAAACTGCAATTATCTCCTTCTATTACGGGCCTCCAGCAAGAGGTTAAACTGCAATTATCACCTTCTATTATGGACCTCCAGCAAGAGGTTAAACTGCAATTATCTCCTTCTATCACGGACCTCCAGCAAGAGGGTAAACTGCAAAAATCACATCAAAATCAAATAAAAAATCTCGGTATAATTAAAACACAAAAAAATAATTTTTGTGAAAATTCAATTCCGGTCCTCCAGCAAGAGGTTAAACTGCCAACTTTCTTTACGGGTGATTTACTGTTGGATAAGGGAAGCAAAGGTGTTGGAAAATCTGTTTATAAATTAGACGATGGAAAGGAGAAAAGGGTAAAATTTAAAAATGAAATAAAATATTTTTCTAATTTTTCTTATTCTGATTCTGGCGATGAAGAAGATTCATTTGATGAAAGTTTTAATGGCGATACAAAAGAAAATGTTTTACCTCAAGCTTATTTAGATGTGGACGCAGCCAAATATAAGAAAGTAGCAAATAAAGTTCGACCAATTAATGAACCGCTACCTGCTGAATTAAATCCACCCTTGAGAAGACCAAGGTTATCAAGAGATCCTTATGAAAGTCCCTTGGTAAAGAATCCGCCTGAATTTTCTGAGACGTCAAGAATCACTTTTGAGAGACTGGGTGTTGTTAATTTTGGACCTGATGGTTGGTTGTCTGGAGAAGAGAAGAAGTTGTTGTTGGATGTGATGGTCAAGCGAGAGAAGGCCATTGCTTTTGTAGAAGAGGAGAGGGGTGTGTTGAAGCATTCCTATGGGGATCCTTACAAGATTCCTGTGGTATGTCATGAACCGTGGCAGCAGAAACCGATTCCTATTCCGGCTGCATTAAAAGAAGCCTATATTGAAGTTGTCAGAGAACGGATACGCACTGGACTGTATGAGCAATCAACGTCAAGTTATTCTAGTCCTGTATTTTGTATCAAGAAACCGAATGGCAAGCTTAGAGTTGTTCATGATCTTAGGGAATTAAATAGGGTTACAATAAAGGATGCTGGGATACCACCTAGTGCTGAGGAGTTTGTTGAAGCGTTTGCAGGGAGAGTGTGCTATGGTTTGGGAGATATTATGGGTGGATATGATGAGAGAGAGTTACATCCGGACTCAAGGCCTCTCACTACATTCGATACGCCATTTGGACGTTTACAGTTAACAAGATTACCTCAAGGAGCAACTAATTCGGTTGCAGTTTATCAAGCTCAGATGGCTTGGATCCTTCAAGATGAAATTCCACAATATGCTGGAATCTTTATAGATGATGGAGGAATTAAGGGACCAACAACCAACTATGATAACCAGGTGTTGGAAGAGAATCCCGGGATACGCAAATTCATTTGGGAGTTTGCAATTACATTAGAAAGAATCTTGTTTCGAATTGAAGAGGCTGGTTTAACTATTTCAGGTTCAAAATTTTCATGTTGTGTGCCAGCCTTAGAAATATTAGGCCATGTGGGATGTAGAGAGGGTAGGATTATGTCCAAGAAGAAAGTTAACAAAATTCAGTCCTGGCCAAGACCCAAGAATACGACCGAAGTTAGAGGGTTTTTAGGCGTTTGCTCATATGTTAGAATGTTTATCAAGGACTTTTCTTCATTGGCAGCTCCATTGAGACGGTTAACGAGAAAGGATGCAGACTAGGAGTGGGATGAAGAGTGTGAGAAGGCGCTTGTGAAGTTGAAGGAGGTTGTAGGGAAGGATTTAGTCCTGCACAAGTTGGATTATGGAAAAATTTCTGGCAGAATTTATTTAGCAGTTGATTCAAGTCAGGATGCAGCTGGGGCGGTTTTGTCTCAGATGGATAAAGCTGGTTACATCAGGCCAGTTAGGTATGAATCTGTAGTATTTACTGAGGTTGAATCAAGATATTCTCAACCAAAATTGGAATTATGTGGTGTGGCGAAAATACTGAAGAAACTTCAGCATATTTTGTGGGGGCAACATTTTGAGTTGCAAGTGGATGCGAAATCGTTAATCCAGATGATTAATTCCCCAAGTTTACCAAACGCACCCATGACGAGATGGGTAGCTTTTATTCAACATTTTTTGTTTGATTTAGTTCATAAGCCTGGAAAAACTTTTACTATGCCAGATGGTTTATCAAGGAGACCACCCACTGAAGAAGATTCAGACTCAGAAGAGTTCCATGAAGATATACCTATTATCAAAGCCAGCACTAAAGGAGCTGAAGACTTTCCATACCTCCCCCATGAGGTTAAACTGGCAGGACTATTGTGTTTAGATTATGATGATGATGACCTCCCCCATGAGGTTAAACTGGCAGGACTATTGTGTTTAGATTATGGTGTTGATGACCTCCACCAAGAGGATAAACTGGAAAATAGTTTTTATGTTAATAAAGGTGTTGGAAAATGTGTAGATAAATTCGGCAGAGAGGAGGTAGAAGAAGATGAGGTGTATGTAGAGGAAGATGGATTGGTAGTGTGGGATAGTAGTAAATTAAGGAATGGTGTATATGTTGGAGAATTAGAGAATTTAAATAAAAGGGTGGATAAAGAGAAAGAGGTATTTTCAAATACGGTTTTCAAAGGATCCAAAGGTTCAGAAGAAAAACGTCAACATAGCTCGATTAAAGATTTATTTAGGGGTCAACAATTATTGGCTCATTCATGTGCAGGTGATATTGGTGATAGAGAAGTCCCTATTGATGTTATATTAATCGATTTTCAAGATGAAGTCTGGGGTCAGACTGGTTTTTATTTTTTGTTAGTCAAATATTTGTTGACTTTAGAGAGGCCAGAAGATTGTGAAGACGATGAATGGGTGGCTATCAAGAGGAAGTCATCTACGTTTTACCTATCTGGTCGACGTTTAATGAGGAGGAGGTATCCAAATCCTCAAGTAGTTATAACTCAACAGAAGGGGCAAGAATTAGTTTTGAAATCACTGCATGAAGATCTCGGGCATAGAAGCATTGGAGAAACGTTTAGAAGAATTTCTGATCGATTTTGGTGGCCTGGCATGAAGATGGCTGTTAAACAGTGGGTTCAGTCATGCGAAGAATGTCAAAGACGAAGCTATTTAAGGCCAAAAGAACCTGGACAAGCGACCGGTGAATATACGCTCTTTGGGAGAGTTAGTTTAGATGCCCTTCATATAAAAGAGGGACGGTATAAATATTTAATTGTGGCCAGAGATGATTTATCTGGTTGGGTAGAGGCAGCGCCTCTTATTAATTTAACTGCCAAAAATGTGGCAGAATTTTTTTTGAATAATTGGGTATATAGGTATGGGGTGATGAAGTTGGTAACGGTAGATGGAGGTCCTGAATTTGGGACAGAGTTTAAAGAGGCCGTATTGAAAGTTGGATCAAAGGTTAGGGTAGCAACCCCATATTATCCTGAAGCTGAAGGCATGGTTGAAAGAGGGCATCAAGTTATTAAGGATGCTTTAGTTAAAATGTGTGGGACAAGTGCTGAAAAGTGGAGGCACTATTTACCTTTAGTTTTATTTGCTGATCAAATCACTGCCAAAAGGACGACCGGATTTTCACCTTATGAACTTGTTTTTGGACAGAAAGCAGTTTTACCGGTTGATTTAGAAGCTGAATCATATCTTGGAGTTGACTGGGACACGGTCAAAACTACTGAAGAATTATTGTGTGCAAGAATGATGCAGCTAGAAAAGAAAGAACAATATTTAGAAAAGGCATATTCGCGGATGATGAAGATCCGAAATCAATCAGTTAGATATTGGGATGAGCAGTTGGCACATCGATTAAGGAAACCTTTGAACCCAGGTGATATGGTCTTGGTGTATAATAGGAGTTTGGAAAGTCAGTGGGGAAAGATGTTTGCAGATAGGTGGAATGGACCGTATAAAATCAAGGAGCAAGTTTCTGGCGGTTCATATGTGCTAGAAGAGTTGGATGGAGTAGTATTGAAGAAGAGGGTAGCAGCCAATCAAGTGAAACGGTTCTATCCTAGAGGCACCAGGAGTGCCGAAGTCTTCCTCCGCAATGAGGATAAACTATGATATCAATGAAACTTTATGGATTCCTCCGCAATGAGGATAAACTATGATATCAATGAAACTTTATGGATTCCTCCGCAATGAGGATAAACTATGATATCAATGAAACTTTATGGATTCCTCCGCAATGAGGATAAACTATGATATCTACGAAATTTTATGGATTCCTCCGCAATGAGGATAAACTATGAAATTTCTTAAATTTTATTAACTCCGAAATGAGGATAAACTACAATTTTATTGACTTTTATTAAATTTATACCTCTGAAATGAGGATAAACTATGATATCTACGAAATTTTATGGATTCCTCCGCAATGAGGATAAACTATGATGTTTATAAAAATCTTATGACGACCTCCGCATCGAGGATAAACTATCTTCTTTTTTTTTTTATCAATAATTTACTATCGTTACACTGCATATGGGCAACGAAACTGTGATGAAACATAACGAAATACGAGAAAACCTTCATTGAAAATTTTCAAAATTTAAAATTCTTAAAATATGGGTGAAGATAGTGTTGGAAAAATTTTAAAATTTATTGGAAGAAGTGTTCACAGGGGAACCTTCTTAATTAAATATTGGAAAGTGTGGGGGTAATTGATGGGCTGGCTGCTCTATACACAATTACCCCATAATGTCCGTTTCCAAAATTTTCCCTGTTTCTAGTTGAATCCTGGCTTTTTCTTTTAATTTTAGGAAGTCCACTAAGACTATAAACTGGAACAAATCAAGAGACACCGCTCTCAACGCCGGATTCAAGATTCTTTTTATTTTATTTTGTTTTTGATTTTTTATGTAGATTGTGATTTCTTTTCTTTAATTTATATTATGAATTATTGTAAAGGTGATGCTCACTGGTGGTCTCTAATCATTTTTATAAATTGGAGGGAGCCCACCCAGTGATCATCATTATAAAAATTATCTTCTAAAAAACTTTCATTTATTTTCTTATCTTTTCAATTTCTCAAAATTGTGTAACCACATCAAGTTGCACTTGGATGTGGGTATGATGTCAAGGGTACGGCTCATCAAATGGCCGGGGGGCATCTTTTAAAAAATTTTATTTTGAAATTTTTTATTATTATTACTTTTTTATCTTTCTTTTCACATTCATTTATCTTTCTTTAAAAATTAAATTTTAACTTTTTATTTCAAAAACTATCTTTTCTAAAATCTTTTATTTTAAATTAAAAACAAAATTAAAATTAAATAAAAATAAAATAAAAATAAAAATAAATAAAAATAAATAAAAATAAATAAAAATAAATAAAAATAAATAAAATAAAAATAAAATAAATAAATAAAAATAAAATAATAAAAAAAAAAAAAAAAATATTAAAATAAAAAAAATTAATTAATTAAATAAAAATTATTATATTTCTCAGTTTTATTTTTTTAGTTTTCATTCTTTTTAGTTTTATTCATTTAGTTTAGACAGGAAACAGGGTCTAGGGGAACTCAATACCTATGGGATTTTACTTCAAGACAGCTGTTAGTCCTCCAAGACTTTAAACTGGCTACTGTTCAAGACGTTCTTTAAGGTTTTTTATACATTTTTTGGATCTGTTAGTCCTCCAAGACTTTAAACTGGCTACTGTTCAAGACTTTCCTTAAGTTTTTATATGAATTTTGGAGCTGTTAGTCCTCCAAGACTTTAAACTGGCTAATTTTCAAGACTCTCATTAAAAATTTTATATTGGAGCTGTTAGTCCTTCAAGACTTTAAACTGAATTTGAAGGATGATCAAGATTTTATGGTTATTCTTGGAGACGGATTTTTTTTTAAATTTTTTTTTTTTTATGAATCAAATGTTAGGTCCACCAAGACCTTAAACTGGACTATTATCATGTGCTGGGTCCACCATGACCTTAAACTGGATTTCTTATCGATTAAATGTTTGGTCCAACATGACTTTAAACTGGTAGTCATTCATTGTTTTAGTCCACTATGACTTTAAACTGGAAAATTAATATCTGCAGGATAATTCAACATTAATTGGACCACTATGGCCTTATACTGGATTACTTGTCGATCAAATGTTTGGTCCACTATGACATTAAACTGGATTATCAAATTTATTCAATCTTTGGTCAAGCCTAGGCCTTACTTAGGAATATATCAAGATATTTATGCACTTAAACGATCTTTGGTCCACCAAGATCATAAACTGGCAATCGATTATATGTTTGGTCCACCAAGACTATAAACTGGAATGTCAATCTTGTTTGGATAACTCAATTCAATCTTTTAATTTATCACTGTCCACTATGACTCTAAACTGGTTATTCAATTATTTCTGGAATTGGGTGCTGATAGCTTTAGGAGGTTAAAATTTTAGGTGGTGATGATTCTAAGGAAAGCATAATGGTTAATTAGGTGAAATTTGTGGCGCTTTAACATGGTCTAAAGTTAATATTATTATTGGGAGCCTGGCAAAAGTATTTTATGGGTTTGCTGTATAGAAAAGTTTGAAAATTGTGATGAAGGAATCAGAAGTTAGGATGGTAGTTGGATTTTAGGGAATGATTTTTTTTTAGTGCCTCATAGTTAGGCCATTTTTTTTGGTGTGAAGCTTGGAGGACCTTATGGCGAGATTGGAATCATAGAATTCGGCTCAGAGGGGGGCCCTATGAGGTTGGAATCAGGAGTATTCGGCTCATAGGAAGATCCACTCTCTCAATGCTGTGACAAGAAGGAAGACTGGTATATGGGAGTCTGAAGGGATTCAAACCTTGCTCTCAGTAGTGGAATCATCACAAGATTTATATTATTTTATTTTATGTTATATCAAGCCAGAGAAGAAGAAAGAACGTTTTTATTATAAAGATATAAAAGAAGACCAGCTAAAACAAATTTATCAAATTATTTTATTAGAAAAGATAATTCTTTTGGAATATTGTGTTCGACCACTTATGCAAAGTTTTAAGAATGGGGACATTCTCGATTGGAGGGAGGATGTGGTAGCCTAAAGTTTAGTACGGCACCTAAATATGTAAATGGAGTTATTACGGCGTGCAAGATTGGTGTTATTATTTTTTATAAAAGGGTTTTATTTAATTTATTGGAGTTTAAAATATGAAGAAATTGGTCACGAGAGAATGCCTACACAAATACAATTTATTTTACGGAGAAAGCTTATTTTTACGGTCTGAAAAATTTATAAGTATCAAGTCAAGTCACTCAAGAACCTTGGGAAATTTTCCCAGAATTTTTCCTATTTTTCTTATTTTTTTAAATGAATTTTAAAGTTTTATAGAAATATTTACGTTTTCAAAAATTACTTAACTTTGATGAATTTTCACGGGGTAATTAGAGCTGCGCAGACTACGAAAATTAGTTTGGTATGTAAAGGGGAAGTAGCTTTATTATGTGTAATTTTTCTAGATTTTTTTTATTATAGTTTTAAGGTTCTAATTGAGTCCAGAAGTCCGGACGGACTCCGTTTCGACTCCGTACGGACTCCGTACGGACTCCGCTTTGACTCCGTACGGGCTCCGGATTGACTCTGGAAGAGCTCTGGAGGGGAAAACTTAGGCACGTGACTAGGAATACTTAAGCGCTTCTCAAACTCGAAATGGAGAGGGGGGGACACATCATACAGCTTAATCATTAACCACCACGGTCTCATTTTTTATTACTCAGCAAATTAAATAAGTTATAATACCCTTATAACATATATTATTTATACATAACATTTTAGAAATACAATTCAACAATTTAAATCACACTTCATATAGGGTATCTTTAGAAAGGTCTTCATTGCTGGGACTTGATTATTGCTGTCTCATAAAAATTCAAATTTTTATAAAAACATAAAAGTCAATCTTTTCAGATCTTTCACTGGTACACCTTAATTGTTGTTATCAGTATTTCTTTTATCAACAGCCACTTTTATTCAAATCTCAATAAGCGTTAATTATTTTAGAGTTTCATTATTTTATCAATCAGATTCAAGTAGATTGGTTAGCTTAGTGATTTAGAATTCCCATTTTGTTATTTTTATTGGAAGGACGGGGTTTTCAGCTAAATCCACATATCTCCTCCGGATTCTGCTTACAGCAAGGCGACTGTAAGAGTTTACCTTACCATAACGCGCGTTTCTGCTGCATGCAGCGCGCATTGCAGGTGCTGCCCATATCTCATGCAGCTGACTTGATATCAGCTGCATGAGATATGGAAGCAATTGTGCAACGCGCGTTGCACACAATTTTGGCAACCTCCCAGCCTAGTAAATTAGCTGGGAGGGTGGCAAACGTTACAGCAAGCAATCAAAGTCGCTTTTAGCGACTTTGATTGCTTGAAAGAGACACTTCCAGCCAGGGGAAACCTGGCTGGAAGTACTAAATTGAAATGTAAGGGACCCAAGCCAATTTCAAAGGCTTGGGTCATAAATTAAGGTTTCTAAAAGGCAGCCAGTATAAATCTGGCTGCAATAAAAAGTAAATTTTTTAAGTAAAATACATAAAAAAATAAAAATGTGTTCAAATAAAATATACAACAGTCTTCAGCCGGTAAGAAACTGCCTTCCATTGTTACACATAGAAACAAAATCAAATGTTTCTTTCAGCAACATTGGTCATGTTTCAATATTTTGAACCAAGTAAGATCAGGAAAATGGTCATGGCAAAAAAATTGCATAATTATAAGTCTCCCAATTTAATATGGTGGGGAGGTTCATATTTTAGAAATAGGTGGTGCACATTATAGTTCCCTTTAAAAAAATTCAAAAATGAATTAATTTTGATGCAATGTAAATTTAAATGTGATGAGTGTATGTTTTTTAGCTACGTGAAACATGTTAGCTAGAATTATGTGGCGTCAATTTTTTTTAGATGTGAAATTCAGCATTCCACAGATGTTCATCTGTACAACATGCAGCCAAGTAAATTCTAGCTGAAATTAGTATATGCACAGGAAAAAATGATCATGCTGTGTACAGTGCCTTGGCAACATCATTCTTGGAATTTAGATGAAGTTTATCATTTGACTTGGAGAGCTGCATTTTTTTGAAAATGAGATCAGTGAAAATTCATGATATATACATCTGTTTGCCACCCAATTTCTTTTTCCTTTCTCTTTCTCACTTACCTTTTTCAAAAATTATCCATCATATTTTTGCTTTATCATTTTGAGTTATTGGTACTATTTTCTTGACCTTATCTGATTACCGGTAAGCAAATTTTTCTTGCTATTGAATTTCATATCATTTTGGTTTGTTACTCTTTTTTACACTCTTGACAAGTTAATCAAATGATTCTAATTCTGAATTTATTTTTATGGTATCTTTTACTATACCCTTTTGATTTATTATAAAAAAATTCTTTTTCAGTTAACTTAAAGTTATTTTATTTGTTTGTCAATTTACTTTTCTTTATTCCTTATCAAAAATGTTCAATTTATTTATTTAACCATTTATTTTTTAAAACAGTGATTATAAAATAAACTTTATAATTAATTTTGATCAATCAGCAACAAATGGAAGAAGATTTCATAGACATGTAAGCTCATGTTTTGCTTATCATTTTTCTATATTCTTTAATACTTTCTCAACCATTATATTATTAATATGAAAAGTAAAACATCATCTCGTACTTGCTGAAAGCATACAGGATAATGTTTTGCTTTTCATAATAATAATTAGATTGTTTTTACTTTATCTTTAATTTATTGATTTTTAAGTTGTTTCAAAGTCTCGTACTTGCTGAAAGCATACAGGACAATGCTACAATTTAAAAATTAATAATTTATTGAAGTATAACTTTCTAAGTCAATATATTGGTCAGAGAAAGATTTTTCATTTTATATATGTGGATATGATAATTCTGTAAATTTTTTAATATTACTAGTGTATTGGAGTTATACTTTCATTATATTATTAATATTAAGTGTAGAGCCAAATCTCGTACTTGCTGAATGCATACAGGATAAAGCTATACTCTTTATATGTATAATTTAATAAAGTATACCTTTGAAACACTTTCTTAATATTTGAAATAAAGAAAAAGTATATAAATTTACTAATATGTAGATATGCTAACTTTTGTATTTCTAATATTGAAAATATGATAAAGCTAAAGGTATCATTGACTGATAATTGAAATTATGTTACTATTTTCTAATTTTTGATTTTTTTCTATTTTAAATCAAAATTGAATTCTCTTAGGATTGAACCATCAATGAGTAACAATTTGAAAAAAAAAACGGCCAGGGAAAAACTCCAACAATAGGTGGGCGAAAGACATTTCTACTGGAATGAAACTTGTAAACGCTCTTGGAATTGATACAAATGGGAAGAAGCCTCATTTCTATGCACGATCTTATGCAAATAATATGACAGATTGCAATAATTATTACAATTTTTTTCCTGGATGTAGTATTTATAAACCAAAAGGTGTCTTAATACCTAATGTTCTTGTGCAGACTTTTGAAATTCATGAGCTCAAAAAACTAGATATGTTAGAAGCTACGGTGCAATGCATTAAGGATCTTTCTTACTGGGAACATGAAATTAAAAATAATGGTTATCATCAAAGAGCTGGTGGTTTTGGAAAAATGTTTGGTGGTGGCTTTATTTTAGATAGGAAGAAATCTTTATATATTCGTTAGTATCACTTTTTTTAATTTAAATACTGAATTTTTGAATGCTTTTCCTTGCAGATGAATACACTGATGATATTGTACAAACGAATGAATATAAAAAACAAATGAAGAGGATTGCAATGTACTTTGAATACTTTTTTAAAAAAATATCATATGTAAAGTACAACGAGGCAACTAATCTTTGTGCAAAACTTGGTATTCCTGGATTTTCAAAAGTTTCTAGTGAAGAAGAGGGTGTACCATTTGCTCATAATTTAACTTGGACATCTGGAGTGAATGTTAATGGGTTCTCCAATGAGGTTCATCTCAATAAGGATGCAAGTGAGTATACTTTAGGAATATTTTTTCCTAAAGATACAGAAAACAATACCATTCATATGAAGTATGATAAGACTCAACCACGACAAAAAGGTGGAGAACTTATGTTTCCCGAAATTTGAAGTAAAATCAACTTTGAAGCAACTAATGGAATAACAGTGACATTATGGCCTGCCAATCAACTAAGGCATTTTACCTCAAGATGTCACGAAATTCCTGGCTTCACTAGGATAGGTTCTTCTATTCAAATCAGCACTAGACTTTTTCATGCTATAGAAAAGCTTAATGTTTTTGATATTGATATTTTAGAGTACTTGGAAATTAAAGAAGAAAAATATAGGTATAAATATTTGATTAGTCCTTTGAGAGTTTTTTTGAAAAGAGATGACTTAATAGAGGAAGAAATAAATTCAGCAAAGTATTATTTATCTAATGTTAAGACAAATCTAAAAAATCAAGATATTTAAATATTAAAAATTTATATTATATATACACAACTTAATGCAAAATTAAACATGATAAATACTGGGAGTAGCTGTAACATTTTCAGTTTTGATAATTATAGTATTATCTATTTTTTTTATTTGTAAAATAAAATAATTTTTTTCATAATATTATAAGAAAATTTGTTTTCCTTTTGAGGAAATATATAAGTTGTGAAATCTTTAAATGTCATTTTTATTAAATTGGTAGCAAAGTTTCTAAAATAAAAAAACTATAATAAAGAATTTGAAATATATTAGCCATAAAAATGTGCTTTTAATGCTACCAAATTGACTGTATAGTATTTTAGGTCAAACAGGCTTATTAATAAAATAGTTAATAATAAAGAGTTGATGAAAGAATTTTGAATCAATAAAAGATTAAATTGTATTTTTTTAAGAATGTACTCATTTGATTATTTAAATTGTTCTACTTCTGATTAAAAATTTTACACTCAACGAAAATATTTGTAATAATAAATAGATTATATAATATTTAAGGTAAAGTAACAAAACTAGAGCAGTTATCATATTTTTATATAAACAACAAATATTTAAGAATTTAATACAAGTATTTGAAATCATATAAGTAGATTTTAAAATCTTTGTTATTGCTGGACTTACAATAATTTTTTTTAAAAATTTATTTAGAAAATCATGTCAAAGGTTACTTAATAAATTTCAAAGATGGTCACATTTTTGACGTATTTGAAGGAAAATAACTTGAATTATACAAGATAAATCATATGGACAGAACTTTATCTATTTACATGTTGGAATATTAATTTATTGAAAGGCTATGTTTAGCAAAAAAAGGTGATACTGGCTGAATAGAGCTCCAGTGATTAAGAAAATCTGCAGAAATGGCCCTAGCAATTTTCGGAGGACTTGGGGTATCAAATTTTAAAGGAAATGGATCACACTTGCCTATAAAAGGTTTTATTAATGTTAAAATATAGTTATTTAAATTTTTCCAAATTATTTCTTCCATCAAATGATTTTTTTTTCATGTAAAATAAGAAACTTAACTTCTGATATTACCTCCAAGAAATCAGCTGCTGAAGCCAATCTATGATCTTGAGAGCTCAGAAATAAACCAAGGACACCATCGATTATATAGAATGTGAAAGATTGATATTGGTGGTGGAAGTATTCAGAATTTATTTTGTTTAGTGCAGCCATTTGTTTCTGTCTCATTATAGTCAGTTCAGTATTTTCGTTTTTCTCACTTGATTGTTGAGCTTCGCTAGTCTTGCCACTTGATATTGTTGCAGCACAATATTTTGATTTAAGAATGATAATTGACATAATTATATCAATGATAATATTTCTGATTTGAAGAAGAGTTGACATTGATATATCACGGGCTTGAAGTGCAGTGGGACCAACTTCTAAGCCATCAGGAATCGGACTCTTCAGATTTGAAAGGTGAGCTAGAAGCTGAAGACCACGTTCAATTCGACAATCTGAGTTAATGTTTTGATGTGATGGAAGCTGGCTGAATTCATGTGCGGTCAGATAAAGTGAAGATGATATAAGAGATACCCATGAAGAACAGCAGTGGTCACTTGGGATCATTAATCTCATGAGCATTTGGATAAGATTGGATTCAGGGTGATATGTTTTCTTTGTTGAGGAAAGAATTTCAGTATTTAAACCATCAGGATCACATAAATCTTCCATTTTTTTGAAATCAATATTATCTAGTACCCATAGCTGTGAGCTATCAATCTCTAAAAAAATATTTTCTACAAAAGAAAAAAAAAATAAGTAAAAGAACAAAAGTCAAGACTAAAAATTGTGGTAACTTACATAACTCAGTAAGTTTTGAAAGCCAATCTTCTCCACAAGATTTTTCCCAATGAAAATTAAACATTGGAATATTTAACATGGGTTCTTGGGAAGAAGTAGAAGAGTGTAATTCGAGGAGAGTAACAATTTCCAACCACGACCTGAGGACCTTTGCCGTGCTGATTCTACCTTTATAAAAATTATGAATTTTACAGAACTCCTCCTGAAAATCAGAGTCTTTTAGAAATGAGGGTGAATAAGTTAGAGGTTTTTTTGATATCTTGATTGGAGTTGATTTCATTGGTAGAGAAGCTTTCAAAGTGGTCAAAGTAGGTAATTTAGGAGGTGATGGGTATTGCTTCTTAGAAATGAAGGAATTCGGTGATGAGCTGTTTGAATCATCATCTTTATCAAACATATCATCATGTCTTGAAGAATATTTTAAATTTTGCTTTTTTTGATGAACAAGCATAGCTTCATATTCTGACAGTTCATCATCGCTATTTTCATCGCTCTTTCATCATCTTCATCAGCAAGAGGGCCTTTATGGATGGAGCAATCTACAGCAGGTGAGTTTCTGGTACAAAATATCAAAAGAAAGATAAAAAGTAAAATATGTAAGCAATAAAAGAGATATATGATTGAATTTTAAAGATAAAAGAATAAAAAAAAAAAGGAAACAAGAATATACTCATTATCAAAGCCTTTGCTTTTTTTTTGAGATTTATTATTTGATACATCGGAAAGTTCATTAGCAGAAGCCGGTTTAATACGTTGAACAAAAGAGGAGCCTTGGGATAATCTCTTTTTCTTGGAGTGGATAACAGGTGTTTCAAGATTTTCCTTAGAAGTTGAAGCATGAGTTAAATCTGATGGTTCATCTGTCTCATCATCATCCCTAATGACAATGATTTTATCAGGAGGAATCATACCCTCCTCGTAAGCTACAAATATATATGAAGAAAAAAATATTAATAATCTTATCTACCAATTTAAAAGGAGACAAAAAAGGTGAAGAACATACATTTTTCAAGGCTTTTCACATATTGGAGTAAGTAATTACAAGGGTTAGATAAATATGAAGGAGAAGGATTATTGTTAAGTATCTTGACAAGTTCTTCGGTTTTATCTCTAGCCAATTCAAGTAAATTGCGATACTGAACTATCGTTATTTCCTGCCTCTCATTGCTAAGTACAGGAGGGTTAGGTGCCATTCCATGTGGCAGACATGGTGCAAGCTCAAAAGTTTCAAAGCGAGTATCAATCAGAGAGTGGGATGAAACACATTCGGGTGCTGGAAAATCAATTTTTTGAAAAAAAAAGATATAGAACATAAGTGAAATATATAAATTAAGAGAGAGGAACATGATATACATACAAAGTGGAGGTGTAGCATTTTGTATACTAGACATATTGATTAATGAATATTAAAAAAAAGTATTCAATATCAAAAAATTATGATGTAATATGGTGAATAATTATAAGAAACTCTATTATAGAAAATTGAAGTTGATAATTTAATAGGATAAAAAATTGAATAAGATTAAAATTAAAGTGAGGATGAAAGAAACAGAAAACGTAAAGAGGGGGATTTTATATTATTTGAGCTTTTTTTAACATGTATTATTCATAGTGGGGTAAACTGAGTAACATGCTAAATCACATTCTGTTTATATTGAAGCGAAATTTGATGTAGCTAACAGAAAATACTAGTAATTCTTTGGGGACTTTTAGTGTGAAAAACAAATAATAACAAATGTATATCCCATATGCAAATTGCCACGGGTAAATACAAAATTTTTTGAATTAGAATTTACTCCTAAACAATGGAGATACACTTAATTAGTATATTATATGAAAAAAAGGATAATCCTTTATGAATATTTGTTAAATTTACTTTCAGATGACAATGCAAGATTCACATATATACTGATATGCCTCATCAAACAAGAAATGAATTATAAATATAAAATTGGTAACATTAAAATTTAAGATAAGAATTTGTTTTTTAAGTGACAGGAGGAGTGTCAGGCTAGGGTGTGGGCACCGTGACCAAACCATTGATAAACTTGGATACAACTAAGGGAATAAAAAATTGAATAGTTTTATTTTACAATAGATCTTAGTCTGCACAAGATATTGCATTGTTGTCCCTAACTATACCAATATTGTTACTTTTCAAAAGTTATAGGACTACTAAGTTGATAAAATATTATTATGAATCACCCAATGAAATACCTTAAGCAACTTTCAAAATTATTAAAATAATAATATTCAATTTGAGATTTGGATTAGCTAATTTTTCACAACTTACCACAGTTTTGATTAATATAATAAAACTTGAAAAACATTGTTGAGATAACCTAGAAATGGGTGCAAGAAAATGATGAAACATATGACTTGAAACTTAACTCATACACTATTGATAAACTTCATGGATCCTGATTAATTTCGATTGAAATTAATTTTGAGACTGGAATATTGAATTTTAGCTATGACCAAGTACTGTAAGTGCCATGGTTTGTATTCAATATATTGGTGTTGAAATTAATTTTGATAGGAATCAACAAGTATCATATGGCACCATGCATGAAACCCTGACAGAAACCACCAAATTTATGAGGCAATGAACCTCATAATTTCGATTGAAATTAATGTAGACCCCTGCATATTGAATACAAGCCATTTCACATGGACTACACAGACATAGATAAAATTCAACATGCATGGCTTAAAATTAATTTCGATCGAAATTAATCAAGGCATTAAAACATCAATTTTTATATGGTGTACTTTATCAAACCAGTTAATCTAACTGCTTAGCTTACCTATACTTATAGGAATTTTATGCATAGTCCATGTCCATATTAATTTTGATCGAAATTAATGTTGACTAATACATAATGAATACATGCTATGCCACTTACACTTGCCAGACATAGCTACCATTAAATATGCCAGTATCAAAAATTAATTTCGATCGAAATTAATGAGCATGATAATCATGAATTTCTGGATTCAACTGCTTATTTTTATGCATGGTGCCTTGCCAACATAAATTTTGATTGAAATTACTCTTGATACTGGCATATTGCATGTAGCTATGCCTGGAAAGTGTAAGTGGCATAGTGAGTATTCATTATGTATTGGTCAACATTAATTTCTATCAAATTTAATATTGACATTTGCATATTGAACCCAAGCCAGCAAACAACCCAAAAGATTCTTCATGAAACTGCCCATTAATTTCGATGAAAATTAAGGCTTACCATATACATATTGAATGGTAGTTATATCTGGTCTGAGTAAGCGGAGGTTACTTATATTCAATATGTATTGGTCAACATTAATTTTGATCAAAATTAATGAGCATTTTGATGATGAAATTTTTCAGTCAGTTAGTTGTTTCAATTCATAATGGCATGCCAACATTAATTTTGATCAAAATTAATGTTGAAGTGATATAATGCTTTTTTGCATGACATGTAAAGGACAGCAAGTATTTTTAAGTATTGAAATTTACTATACATGTTGAGGGTAAATATAAAATTAACATATCAATATTAATTTCTATAAAAATTAATGTTGACCAATACATAATAAATAGTAAATATGCCTGGCTAGTGTAAGTGGCATAGCTTTTTTTCAATCTGCACTTGGCAACATTAATTTCGATCGAAATTAAGGTTCATGATTATCATCAATTTATGCAGTCAGTTGCTTACTGTTATGCATGGTAACACATCAACATTAATTTTAATAAAAATTGAATTTGACATGCCACCAAGCATTTTTCTGTAAGATGAAAAGTAGGGCACTCTATTCTTAAGTAAACACATTACAATGCATATTGAGCATGTATATATCATTTACACATTAATATTAATTTCAATCAAAATTAATGTTGACAAATAAACATTGAACACAAGCTTTACAACTTACACACACCAGATATAACTACCATTCAATATGTATATGGTGCTCACTAATTTCGATCGAAGTTAATGAGCAGTTTTATGAGAAATTTTTTGGGTCTTTTGCTGGTTTGGGTTCAATATGCAAATGTCAATATTAAATTCTATTGAAATTAATGTTGACCAATACGTAATGAATACACACTATGCCACTTACACTTTCCAGGAATAGACACCATGAAATATGCCAGTATCAAAAGTAATTTTGATTGAAATTAATGTTGGCAAGGCACCATGCATAAAAATAAGCAGTTGACTCCAGAAATTCATGATTATCATGCTCATTGATTTCGATCGAAATTAATTTTTGATACTGGCATATTTAATGGTAGCTATGCCTGTCAAGTATAAGTGGCATAGCGTGTATTCACTATGTATTGGTCAACATTAAATTTGATTGAAATTAATATGGATACATAAATGTGACATAAAGAGGTATGGACCATCAATTTGTTGAAAATACATTTTTATATCTCATACATTATTTGTTTTTCTTAAATAAAATGTTACTTTCTCTCAATATCACTTTATAACATTTACCAAGCTGCTTTGAAAAAAACAGAATACATAAAATTCAATATAAGATAGCTATATTACACAGAAGATCACCATTATACCTAAGTTATGATGATGTTGATGCTCTATTAATTGATTCCCGAATCTTTACCATATCAATATCAGCTCCAACCCCAAGTGACTCACGTTCATTCACAGATAATCCTTGCAAAAATGTTGCTGAATAGCAATTCTTGGGGAGGTATTTGGGAACATTGAATATACCATTTTGTGCAACTGTCCTTTCTGATGACCGTGAATATGTTTTTAATGCTGATTTTCTTTGAGCTGGTGTATGGGCTATGTCCTGAATCATCTTATCCATTTTTTTAAACAAATCATTGAGTTCAGGATTTCGCCATCCAGGAATAGCTCGGATAGGTGCAGTTGGGGCTGGTGCTGGGCCTTCCTTGATATCAGAGATGCACCTAGTATCATGAAAAAGCACAAAAAAACCTGGCCCATCACTGCAGAGATCTCTTGCTAACTTGTAGCGTGCACTAGCAATCTGAATTCCAACTAAATCAGCTTCATAATAACAAAAATCAAAGTAAAATAAAAAACTTACCTTGGTCCGATAACATTTTACTTGTGCCCTTGCCCTCTTTTTGATCTTTTCTCTTGCTACCCTTTCCTCTGTTGCCCAAACAACCTTATAATCTCCTTCCCCTTATTAACTACCCATTTCTCCATAAAACATTGAGTGAACTGAAGCTTTGACTGATCGATTGTATTCAAGGTGGTGAGCCACCTGGTACATTGGTCGCATACTATTTTTCCCATGACTTGATTCCAAATTGATTCCGAAAAATCATGGCAAGTGCAATCAAAGGCGAATTTCAGAAAAACTTTTTCTTGCAATTCATGCTCTAAGTTTCTTTTGAAATAAAGTGGGATCGGTGCTCCTCCTTTTAGTCCTTGAGGCTCAGGTGCTGGAAAAAATTTGGGTAGTCAAATTTTGGATCACAAGAAGGCTATAGAATTGGTTATCAGAAATTGTTGATCAGCTTCAGAATTGGCACGGTTAGGAGATTGGACTTGGGTTAGGACTGTTTGAATGGTTTTTAGTTTGAATTGGCTCCAAGCTTTCCAATTTTCAATCTCCAAAGTGTTGGGCTCGCAGGATATTTTGATATTTGTGTTAGTCCCCCAAGACAATACTTCAGAAAGTGGTAAATATTTCTATTTAGACTGTCCGAGCTCCTGGGAATATCATTCCTTCTAACTAAGCCTCTTACAGCTCTTAACCCCCGTTCTCGTTCATGAGACTCTGCTGAATTGAGTCTGTGGTAATCACTGATACCCATAATTATTGAGGGATTCACTAACAATTCAAATAAGTTAATTCAATTGGTTATTTTTCAATAAAAGAATACACTACAAATTTGACTTACCAGCTCCACTTGTGCTTGCTCCTTGGTTAGGCTGAGCAGATGATTATGGGTCTCCGAAAAATTCCCTCAATACTTCACTAGCCCAATCTCTTCCTAGCTGATCAGCACTTTCAGGAGCAGAAGGATGATTGGGATTAAAATTTCTCGGTTCTGAATGAGACTCTTGGCCTTGATTGGGATTAGGTGGTGGGTTAGGATTAGGCGGTACAGATTGAGATGCATCTGGAGGTGGATCAGCAGCGGGTGGTGGTGGAGTATTTCCAGTATTAGTATGTTGAGGTGGAAAAAAATCAGAATCAGTTGGGTCAACAGACATCCCTTCAAAATTATCATCCATAATGAACTGTAATAAAATAAAATAAAATAAAATTAATCAGTTGTTAAAATTTATACCTATCAAAGCTAAAGTAAAAAAAGATACTATGTATATAGTCTTGTTAACGTGTATGTTCTCTTGTTGAAAAATAAAGTGAATAATATATAGCTATCAGCTAAATTTGGAAGGTCAAACTATTTATAGTAGATGAATGAGCAAGAAGATCATTCATTAAGTAAAAATTTTATCATATTTCTCATTATCATGATTTTATTTCTTTCATTCTTACATTTAAGATAAAAATGACTCATTGAAAGCATGGGTTCTCTCGCAATAAAAGCAACCAAAGTAATTGTTCACTGATTTATGATAAGGTAAGTTGGATGCATTGCATTTTCTAATAGAGCATTTAATTATTTCTTTCACCATTTACAACCATCACCAATCCTAAAAATTTCCCAAATCCCAAATTAACACATAGATGTTAGTCAACAGAAAATAAATTTGATTAATTTTTTCACTCACTACTGTCTGCAGTCCAATGGCAGTGACAACCTCGTCTTTGATTCCAAACATTCCTTTTTTGTGCTTGAAAGTAGCTGCATGTCCAATTATTGCATCTTTTTTAATCACAATTTGAGTTGCTTTGGCTACTCTTACTAACTGACAATGCACTTGTGGGAAAAGCTCATAGGGATCCTTTGATGTTTCTTCTGGACGGAGCTCTTGGAAAGGACTTACTATTAAATATATTTGATCATTATCTTCCTTTGACCTGAAAAGATCATCAATTTGCCCAAACTGGCTATCTTTTCCATAGTAGAATTCAATTGTTGAATTAGCAATTTGTCGATGGTAACTAGTAAACCTATTTCCATGTATCAATATGCTTGCTACATTTTCAACTACCCGATCCCCACTTTTCTCTGATGGTGTCAAAGCTCGTCTTGAAGTTTCTTTGCCCATTCGTGCCCTTACCCATTTAGTAAATATTGCCATACTTAGATGGATCCATTTGTTTTGTTTATTGAGATCAATATAGATTTTTTTAGTCTCACATTGATCATTATCTTCAGCTTCACCAAGATCTAATACCCTAGACTTCCGATACCAATGTTTGAGCATTGTTAGCGGTATCTCTCCTGTGGTAAATATTAATAAATTAGCACAGCTGAGTTTTTAAATCATTGCTTACAAAAATTACATACGTGGATGGTGATTGTTTGGAATTTCAGATAATATATGATTCACCCGCTCTCCAGACCAAGTAGCTGTACCTGATGGTGGACCAAGACGCTTTATCATTTCAGGAAAATGTTGAGTGATATGCAGATTTGGCTTTGCATTAATATTCTTCCAACCCTCTTCCAGGCACTCACGATACTCTAACAGAAATTGATCTAGATCTTTAAGCTCATTAGTCTGTATATTTTTTAATGTCAAAACATTGGTTATCGAGCATAATGTTACAAGTGACTTGAGAAGATAATATTATCTTGGTTTTTCAGCTGAGGAAGCTGAAGATTCAGATTCTTTAAATTTTCAAACCAAAGGGGTATAAGTGACAAAGGGAAGTAGAGAGTATACAGCATGTGCCATTCTGCTTCCTTGAGGGATCCTGCCTTTTTAGATCCTACTGATTTTGGAACTCGTGTTAGCCAGGAAGGTCTTTTTACTTGATCAATCATCTTTCATACAACCTGTAGCTCTTCTGCCGTGATTTGTGGATTACTACTACCTTCATTTTCTTTCTCCTTACCTTTCCTTTTATTTTCTTCATCTCTAGCTGTCTCATTTGATGAGTGAGATCCTTCACTCTGTGATATGCTAATGCTCCTTTGCCTTAAGCTATTTAATGAATTCCTACTGTCACTGCTGTGAGACTGTATTGAGGTCAAATCGCTATATGGAGGAATAAATTTGGAGCTGGATGACCTACTCTGGCTTCTTGATTGATTTGTTCCCAATCCTTCATTATCTAGTCCATGATGACTTGATGACTGTCTTGAACTCGTACATCTTTGCCGCTTGTGCTGTCTCGTGTGTCCTGTATCATCATCATCATTATTCATGGTGCTTAAGCTACTTCTACGTTTTTTCGAAGGTTTGTGCAGTGATGTATCAGAAAAGAAATCGTCATCTTCTTCTCTTACATGCCAATTTTTATCCTTTTCCAGCTTTCTTTCTAGATCTTTTGCTGCATTTTGGATTTGAAAATAGCTTAGACTGTAATTTTTTAGGTTGCCAAGCATATGTGAATGCATTACATCAATTGAGCAATATTCAAGGTTATTCAGCTCACTCCATCCTACCCCATGATTTCGAACAATTGATACACGCTCCCAATGTGACTTAGAATTTTTCCACTTTGTTGCCCAGCACATATGATCCTCATGATTCCGTAATGAAAAATTTCCCACATTCTTTTCACTAATTTCATCTTTAGAGATATTACAGAAAGAGCAGAACATTTTTTCAGAGTGACTGTAAAAGCCAGCCAATTTTCGTATTGCAGGAATGTCACCTATCAAAGAGAACAATGCAACTCTTAATTTCCCGCCTCGTGGATAAGGATGCGTCTTTTCAATCAATATACCATCCCATAAAGTTTGTAGATCATTAACAAGTGGTTTTAGAAGGTGATTAAGCTGTTCACTTGTGGGTTCTGTTGTTCCAGGTATAATAGCATACAAAAAATATTTTCCATTTTGTATCTATCTTCTTGAGGTAGGTTCATACACACCATCATAATATTTCCTACAGACTTCTGATGACCTCCAATCCTATTGCCACCAGGCCTAAACCAGTCAACATATAATGTAAACTTTAAGTTGCCTGAAGTTATCGTATATTCATCATCATTGCTATCCAGAGCTGGAGTGGTAATGGGAAATTTTTTCCAAATTGAACCATCACAAACATCCTTCATCAAATCAAACTCTACATTTTCTGCCACAGCGGTTTTCTTCTCAATCAGAAGCTCAAATTTGAACAGTTTGATCTTTTCCTTAAGCCAGTCGATAAAAGAATGGTGATGAAATGTTTTAAAAGATAAGTATTTTACATGTTCTTGATGTTCCTCCATCAAATACAACCTTTCATCACATTTAACTGCAATTTGTCCTGCTCCAAAAGTTTTTAAATAGCCCTTTGATGATGAAAGAAACGTTTGATTGCAACATAGTATAGATGGTTGAGATTCAGAGTTATACTCATAAAGAGCAAAGCATTTAGGACAGCATGTTTTAGTGAAAAATGATTGATTGAGCTTTAATCAACTAAATACTGTATCTATTGAGCGTGGGATCAGGCAGACAATGCTATCAGAATCCAGTATTCCACTATCACCTAGAAATTTGAGCTTCTTAATTTCTTCATCCAAAAATTGAGTACAACCTTCTTTGCTCAAATGATGAATCAGAGAAAGCTTTGCTGCCTGCCACATAATTATTTGGCTATACCATTCCCCAAGATTTGAGTTTCTAGAGACTGTTGAAGATACTTCTGCCCCCAATAGCAACTGCCCCTATGTAATAAATCATTGAAACATCATAAAGACTTTTATTCTCACATTGAACTATAGATATACAGCTTACTGTTTCTGTGGAGCGGGAACTTCCAATGTTAAGTGGATTGTTGGAAGAAATAACAATCTGGGCCTTCCTATTTCTTTCCTCTTGATGTTTTGCGTAAGAATTAGAGCTTTTGAAAGCCATACCAACTTCAAAGGACCCAAAAGAAGTTTGATACTTTCTATTGACACATCCAAGATCTTGACATTGACATACATGAAAAAATGGAGGCATTGTAACTGTGATAATTGTAGGAATAAGTTAGCTATTGGAAGTTACCAATCGAAGGTACTCCTTTTTTTGAAAGGCACTAGCTAATATAAGCTACATTTTTTTATCAAAAGAATATGATGGAATATGCGTTGAAATTATTTAAGTTTAAATGTTTAATTTTTATCAGATAATTTATATATTAATTAAAAGTTATGCAGTCTACTTTATTTGTATTCTGTATACTCTCTGCATTTGTACAACAATGCATGCATGTTTATCAGAATATTTTCTATCATAGAAAAAATTATATTGTATGCACAAGCATCTTTATTCTTTTTCTATCAAATGGCTTCTGAGTTATATCTAACTACCCTATAATTTTTTGATTTTGATAAAAATTCTTAGTTATGGACTATAAGAAAAGTAATCCATATTTTTAACATAATTATTTAAAAAATTACCCCAAAAATAAAAGTTAAACCCAAAAATAAGGTTAATATTTTGTAAAAAACAATCACAAACATATTTCTTTCACTTTGAAAATTGGTCTGTACTAGGTAGAATTTTCCATTAAGAAAAAATCAAAAATACTCAAATAATAGATGCTACAAAAGTGTAAACCTTAAAGCATTATAAAAAAGCTGAAACCTTGTATAAATTTTCATACATAAATGTGATGAAGTGACACTCTAGTCTATTTATTCAGGTTGAACAAAAATTACTCAATGGAATATGTATTACTATCATATTGGCCAAAAATAATTTTTTGGTAATCAAAAAATGAACATAGCCTCACATTTATCAAATTATTTTTGTGGAAGAATTTTTTGAAAAGAAAAAAAAATCCGTTTCTCAAATGAGTCTGCTTTTATCACATAATCATTCTCTTCATTTTATACCATTCCTTTTGAGTTCAAATTGCATATAAAAATATAATTTATGCATATTATAATGCCATAAAGTTGAAATATTTCTTATTCTTAATTTTTGTGATATTTCTCCTTAAATCAACTTTGATCATAAAGTTTTGGAGCTCAACAATTTATACTTCCTCTTTGTTTAAGTTAATTTAACACTTTCTTAATCTAATTCTTTATGAACCCTGGTAGCTCTTAATTTCCTCATGGAAACCTGCCCACAAACACACGAACACTTAATAGAATTTTTAATGAGACTTTGCCTCCATTCAATTCTCACTTTTGTAGATCTATACACAATTTTTGTCGTTCACTTTTGGATATGTCACCAGAATCAAATGGATGGAAACAAAACCCTACTGAAGAGCAATTAGACAGATTATCATCATTTGACATGAATTCTTGCAACATCGCCTTTGAACTACCTCATCCAGAATCAAATCCAGCGGTTTTGGAAAAGTTTCCATCAATTTACCGGAATCTTTTATTGAGCACCTTTGCATGTGCGGTTTCCCAGGATCAACTTTCGCTTGGAACCTAGATTGGTTTGAAAAAGGGAACCAGGTCTTGGCAAATATTCTCATTAAACACTGGGACAATGCCTTAAAAACCAATAATTTGATTGCATATCCAATTGACTCAACTCAAATAAGCTTCTCAAATCAAATGGGAGTTCTTCACCGTTGGTTTTTAGGTCATGCTGATAAATTAAGACTTGGGAAGGATTCTCATAGCTCTCAAGAAATAATCAAAGTGAGAAAGCATAAATATAAAATTAAAAAAAAGTATAAAAATCCCCTTTTTTTCAACTGTTTTTATTTATGACCTTTATTTCAAATAAGAAAGATTCTTAGAATTCAGTTAACCGAACTAAAATTCTTAAACAATTTCCACATTGCAAAGCTTATCACAACCTTTTCACAAACATAAAGTGTTTTTCAGACACCGAAATTGATAATGATGGATTGTTAAGACGTATCTTAATGCAATGGAGGTCTGAAGATTTTTCTAAAGTTGCACAATATCTTGACCAACAACACTTTGATATTCAAGATACTTCAACCTACTCTGGAAGTGTGCTAAAGGACTTAGCCTTGTACAAAAGAATCAGTTTGGTTTCAACATTATCCCCTAACCTTAATCCTTCTCATGTCCCCGGGGGTTTGCCGAATGACTGTTATTCTCCCTTATATCTTGCATCTCTAAATCCTCAACAACTCAGACTTTTAAATCCTCAAAATCCCATAAATTTACCTGCTCTCCTTGAAATTCTTTCTTCCTCTAATGTGAGTGATTGACAAACTCCCTTAATAATAGGTTTGCACACTCATACTCCTCATTTCCACTGTTTGGGACACTTAGCCTTGAGAACAAAAACATAATTTTAATGATTACTATTATCATTAAAATTTATAGAAATGAAATTTGGCTATATTTTTAGCTCCATTTTTTTCCTTTGAATCTTATACATGCTGAATTCTATACTTCCTTGTACAAAATAATTCAAAACATTTACTTCATTTTGCTGCCCCATTCTATACAGACGATCAACAGGCTGCTGCTCAACTGCTGGATTCCAATTTGGCTCCTATTTCAACATTGAACATATAAAAAATTTAATATTTTTGTTCTTAATATGAAATAAAAGACATTGAGCTCACCATTATATATACATTTTGAGCACACCTGAGATCTATACCCACTCCTGCAGCCTGAATTGTTCCAACCAAAACTTGGCAATTTTTATTAAAATGGAATTCATGCATATTTTTGTCTCGCTTTGTCCTGCTGACTTCACCCATAAGCTGGGTATACCTAATATTGTGGTCATCTAAAGCCATTTTTATTCTATTTTGAAATATTAGAAAATTGTTTTTAATAAGACAACACAATTTTTTAAAACAATTCATTATAGAATCACTTACATCTGCAAAAAGTCTGCAAAGTTGGAGAATATAACAGCTTTTGGAAAATTTATACCCCTTTCACCAGACAAAAAGTTTTTCAAGTGGCCTATAAGATGAAAAATCTTTGCGGAATGCTGCCAGGTGAAATCGAAAGTTGGAGTTTCATCCAGATTTTTGTAGATTGGATGGTTGCAGAATTTTCTTAAAATCATCAGCTCTCTTAGAAACTCAGATGAGTCCCAAGGGATGTCAGTGCTTCTGGAGGTCCCATATCACTCAGTGAATCATTCTTGAAGCACATCAAGTTTAGAACTCCATGTATCTGCTAATTGAACCTATATCCCCCTTTGAATCTTTTTTGGAAGAGACAAAATTGCATCCTTTGTTCTACGTAGGCTTATGACTTTCATTAAGTGATTGATTGATTTAATAGAATTAGCCTTTCCTTTTTGCAAACCTTGAAAAAGGAAATTCTGCCATAAACAGTCTTCTTGCCACTTTTCAATTCTAAGAGAAAATATGAGACTTTGAAGGTCAGTGGGCCTGTTCTGAAGCGGAGTTCCAGTCAAGCATAGTTGGTGTTGGGATTCCAAGTCAAATATTGTTTGAGCCCTCTGCAAGTAAGGATTTTTAATGTAACTAAAAGAATATTTATAAAAATTGATTATAAAAATTAAGTTTTAAGTTTTAGATATAGAAATGGGCACTAAATGAGCTTCATCTAAAACAACTCTATACCAAAAGAGCTTTTGAGTCACCGGTATCTTTTTTTGGCTTTGATTTTTTGACATTGTTGGGCTAGCTGTTTCATAGGTCATTAAAACAATAGCAGTGTCCTGTAGCTCATTGACATTAGTATTTTGACAATCCTTCCCATAAAGAACCTTGAAAGGAAGCGCATTATCTTCAAAGTGCACACTTATTTCATTGATCCAATTTGATAGTGTTGCCAGGGGGCATATAATCAGTGTGGCTGAACTCCGATTAATACCTTCTTGATTTTCCAATACCTGGAATTGTCTTGCTTCACTTTGAGTTGCACTTATAAGAGAAAGAGTTTAAAGCGTCTTTCCCAAACCCATATCATCAGCAAGTATTGACCCATTTCCTTCAGGGGTTAATTGATTGTTAATAAACTGATCTTTATAGTCATCAAATCCAGTTCTAAGCCAATGGTTGTCCTGGTGCCTCCACATGATATCCAACTTTTCCTTTAACATTTGTTCATTGTAAATCATAAAATTTATTTCTTGAAGTTGATGTGTTTTGAGAACTGTTTTGATTCCTTGGATAAGTTGATCAGCTTTCCAATCTTGAGTACTCTGAGATATTTGGAAAGAGCCTTCAAAAATTACGTGCGGGATATTAAAAAAGATAGTGTAGTTGTAGTTCAGGATCGGACATAAATCGATTTGAGCAGAAGAAAATTCTTCTTTAGCAAGACTGATTAGTGTACTTGAAGAAAAGAGGCATCCCCAAAGTTGATACTGATTACCAAAAACTGGAACCAAGTAAGCATGAAAATAGAAAGGCTTCATAGGATTCAAGGCACTTCTTTGGTTTAAATGGTGAGATCCAGACCCAATGTCACCCAATAGTGGTCCAATGTGCTGAATCTGCACTTGAGAAAGATTACCAACAAGGGTTGGTTTTCTTTCTTCGAATAGTCAAAAATATAAACATTCAAATGGCCTCACTGTAAAATCGTGGGGGTTGGTGAGTTTTGAAATCTTGAAATTACATTCATATAAAATTGATCAATCGTTATTGAGAACTGTCCAACACATCTGAGACTTGTCATATTAAGTAATAATAGTATCTCAAGATAGTGGTTTTTAAAAGATGAATTGAAGCAAAAAATGAATAATCAGTTTTGAATAAAACAACAAAATAACTTTTTAGCATATGCTATGCTAAGCTCATAATTCTTTCACATGTATTATTATTATCTTTTTAATAAATATTGGAAGTAAATCAATGATAACTGAAATGAATAATATGGCTTAAAAATAAATCTTGAGCCTATAGAGTAAATTTTGGTTTGTGGAGGAAGAAATATTTTCTCAATAAAAATGTACTTTATTTTTACATTATAATCACAAAATAGAATAATTTAACTCTTATTACACTTATTTATGTTTCTGTCGAATAGTAAAATGCTTTAGATGTCAGTTCAAAATCCAAATTGAAACTACTACCTAGAACAATGTCTTGATACTAACATACTTTTTGTAAGTCATTGGACAGACACTTATGGTGATCTCAATAATATTAAAATTGATTTGAATTGTATGTTTTATCAAATATCTATGTAGTCTAGTGTAATAATTGAGATACTACAGTTTAACCTTCTGTTACCAACTTGGCAAGAAAATATATGTAGATATTCTTAGAACGAATATCAAATTTTGCTTTCCACAAGATGGGAAAGTGAATATTATGATATGTTAAGTGATATGTTCAAGATTTTCTCAATCTGTGCTCAGCTCAAAATCAAAGTAATCACCAAGCTCCAAGAAACCTGTGATTGATTTCTGTTGAACCTAGGTCAAACTGATTACCGAATCTTTGTGCAATTAATTTAAATCTGGTTTCACAATGAACTCCCAACAGCCTTCCAACAGCTTTCCAACCACTTCCCAACATTTTTAAATGAGGTGTATCACTAGCAATACCCCCCCCATTTTTTCTGTGGTGAATCTCCCTTTGAAACTGTTTATGGAAGACATCCTTGATTCAACTCAATCCATGTAGGAGCTAGTCATCTTGCGGAACATTATCTTTGAGCCATATCATGACTCTAAGAAGAACTTAAATCAAACTTGGAATTAGAGATTCAAAGGTACAAGGAATAGGCTGACAAACATCAACAATCTTCTCCTTCCTTCAAACCAGGCAACAGAGTTTGGCTTGACACACGAAAAATTTGAACAACTTGACCATCAAAGAAACTGGCCAAAAAACGCTTGGTACCATTCAAAATTGACTCCATTGTCTCTAAAACTGCATTTCAACTCAAGCTACCTCCTAAATGGCAGGCTATTCACCCTGTTTTTCACGTATCTCTCCTGGAACTGGCTCAAGAAACATACCTGGGCAGGAACCAACCTCCTCCGGAACGGTTCGAAGTAGAAGACCATCTGGAATGGGAAGTAAGCTGTATCCTTGATTCAAGAATGCGCAAGGGGAAATTTCAATACCTCGTGGAATGAAAAGGCTTCTTCAATAACTCAGACAAAACATCCTGGGAACCAGCCATCAATAATTCTAACACCCCTGAACTCCTAAAATCTTTTAATCTTAAATATCCTTTAAAACCAAAACCTTAGAACTCTCTTTTTTTTTCTCTTCTCTGCTCTTTTTTTCTTTTCTTTCTCTTTTCTTTCTTTTCTTAAAATTCTAAAACTTCTTCTCTTCTAAAAATCCTTACTCTGTTTTCTCTTTTCTTCATTCTTCTTTTCAAAAGCTTTTTCAACCCTCTTTAAAAATAAAAAATAAACTAAATAATTAAATTAAATTAAATTAAATAAAAAAAAATAAACTAAAATTAAATTAAATTAAATTAAAAAGTTAAAATTAAAAATAAAATGAAATAAAATAATAAAATTAAAGTCTTAAAATTCATTAAAATAAAATCTTAAAAATCAATAATTCCTTTAATTTTCTTTCTTTTCTCCTTTCAAACTTTTTTCTTTTTCAAAATACAATTTTTATTTCCTTATTTCTTTTTCTTCAAACTATCAAAATTTTTCACAAACTCCCTACAACAATCTTTCTCAAACTTCACTTCAACCTTTAAATCTCTCTTTTAAAATTCTTCAAACAAATTACTTCTTTCTTTCAAATTCTTTTTTCAAAACTATTTTTCTCTTTCTTTTTAAATAACCGAAATTCCTCAAAAACATCAATAAATAAACTTACACTAATAACAATTTTTTTTTTCATTAAATTTTCATTTCAAAAGAAATTGTTTCAATCAACCATTTTTTCTTTCTTTTTCTTCTTACTTAAATTTTTTCTTTCTTTTCAAAACTTAAAACTAAAATTTTCTCAGCTAAATATTTTTTCTTTTCTTCTTTCAAAATTTAAAACAAAATTTTATTCAAATATTTTTTTTCTTTCTTTTTCTTTTTCAAAATCTTATAAAATTTATATTAAAATTTCAATTAAAACAACAAAATAAAATAAATAAATAAATACACAAATTGCCTTCTACATTTTTCCTTCCCTCTTTCTTTCTTTTTTCTCTTTCAATTTCAAATTTTCTCCTGTATTTTCTCCCAAACCAATTTCTTCATTTTTTCCAATACCACCCTTATTTCCTTCCTGCATTTTTTAAATACCTACTCCTCTCCTACCGGTACCACTTCTCCAATCTCAAGTAATTCTTCTGACACATTGAAGGAGGCAGAATCAACAATCTTGTGAATCTCATCACTTAAATTTTCGATGAATCGAGCTCGTTGACCCTTCCAAGGCTTCTTCGAACATACCTGGTCAAGGGTTTCCTTGCTATCCTCCCTCAAATTTACTGCCGGTTGACTTGCCTCAACTGGCAGCAATGGTGCAGCCTCCACAATTGGAGCTTCTGTGATGAAATCTGTATTCTAAAAACATACAGTCATCAGTAACAAAATTTTGAAACAAGAAAAGGCAGACTTACTTCAAAAAACGGGTCAGGCTCTAAAAATAGCCTTGGGGTGACCTCTACTGTCACTTCCTCCTCCTCTTCATCATCTTTGATGATCATCCGCCGCTTCTTCGGAGTCCTGTTTGAAATGGGAACTTCATCCACATCCTCTTCCACCCCTTTTTTTTTACCTGTGACCTGGGTTACCCAAGTTGCCACGGTATCCTCAACCTCTTCCTCAACTTCTTCTACGAAACAATCGTCCCCGACCGACACGTCCCAAATGTCTTCAACCAACTCTTTGGTATTTGGGATTAACCAGTACTTAGTGTTGGTAAATCTTTTCTTGATGTCCTCATTTTTTGAGAGAGCATCACATGTCACCCATCTCCAGCGGAAAAACTCGCATTTCTGGCGAGGACCTTGTGTGGCCCTGCTTTTGACGCAAAAATACTCCATCAATTCGCAGGCCATGCATGCTTGGTAATATTGCTGTGTAAACATTCCACCATCCTTTTTGGGGTGTGGAGGCATGGGAGTTGGAGTAGGGCAGTTCGACATAATACAAGAAAAAATAATAATTAATAAAAGAAGGAGTCAGAGAAAGAAGTGTGGGAAGAAAGTGTCTCACGCTCAACAGAGATTGTGTTTTATACCCGGGCATCTGTCATGCGCCACGTGACACTTGAGGCAAAAGTGCCTCATTAAATCAATAATAACAAGGTCTAATCCATGTCCGAAAGTGCAGAAGCAAATCTACATAGCAACTGCAACTTTTCTTTTTGTACTCACTATTCAAACGCACTAATCTAAAACTTTAAATCTAAATTAGTCAAGCGCTCAATAGTGTGTTCAGTCTTTTTCTTTGAATAGCCGATGTAGACAATCCTATAGTACTAGCTATAGGCCTTGACCAAGGGAATTGGAGAAAAACAGAGAGAAGATCCCCTGTCCCTTTAGAAAAATAGAGTGAGATTTACTTGCTAAAGTAAGTTGGTTCCTGTTTTGCTAAAGCTCCTGTTTAACACACTTGACTGCTTGATGAGCCAAGAAAGTAGTCCCCAGATAGACTACCAGACCAAGAACTGAAATGTAGAACAATGTCCACACCAGAGACAGCAAAGATACTTGATGTAGGCTGCAAATCCACACCAGAGACAGCAATAATACTTGCTATAGCTTGCAAGACTATAACAGAGAAAACAGTTGCCAAAGTTAAGTTAAATGAAGAACTCACTTGAAACAAACACAGCCAATTGTGGCCAAAAAACAGTGAAAACTGAGTGAGGAACAATGATATAACCTCCGGATGGTTGTATGATGATTAAGGTTGCCCCAAACTGTCTTATTCACTATGTACACACAGACCACTAACTAAGAGCCCATGCACACCCACAAATCTGGCGCCTGTACCCGCCAAATTGCATGAAAAACCCTCCTGAAGCGCTCCCCAACCTCCCAAAACAGAGGCGGGCGGACCACCCAATGTCGGAGATGCCGCCTGAAGCGGCCCAGCCTCCCTGAATCCAGAAAACCAACAAAAACCACTAATCTACTTAGAAAAATTAGCTACAACTACTAAAACCTTTACAACATGGAATTTCACTATAACAACATTGGGACATGAAATATAGAAAAAAATTAGCTCTATGCAATAGTACTAAGCACTTAACCCTAAGACTTAAGGTTAGCCCGTAAAACATAAAAAAAAAAATTAAACAGCAATCATTTATAAATGAAAAATGAGGAAATGACCCCTTAAAACTCAAAAATTGAAAAATGTCTACAAGACATAAAATATAGAGAAAAACCAGGGCTATCCAATGATAGTACCCACATATCCGCAGACCTAATATTCACAGAATAAAACCAGAAAAATACCCAATTCCTTAACAGATGTCAATTAAGACATGCAGAAAAAGCGCCAAATCCCACAACAAAGGCCCCTGCCAATGTTGAAAGACCACATCCTCCCTCCAATTGAGAATGTCCGCATTCTTTCTTTATCCAACCACCATGTTTAACCTTCTTCACAAATCTGCCTCTGAAATGGGTCCTTGCCAATACTGCATCAACAATAATTTAATCTGCACCATGACACCACCTGTCCATCCATACAAAACGTACTGTGATGTCTTCCAATCCAGAAAGAAGACCAGCCACAGACCTGGTCCACTTTCTTCCGCAACAGATTCACCTCCACCTCATCCTGGTCCATCTTCTTCCAGCACCAAAAGATCTAGGCCATCCATCCTGATACCCAGATTAATCAAAAAGCTTCACCCTTCCCAGAAGAGTGCCACAACCCATAAAACAACTAGTTCCACCATCCCTGGTCTATCTGATGGTAAAGAAATTTCATTTCTTCCTTTAACTTTAAACTGATGACTTCTCAGTTCCTCCATCTTCTGATAGTGATGATAACAATGTAGGATCCTTTGCACCACCAACACCAACGCACTTGCCCACTATCAAGGCCAAGTTCCAACAACACACATCTCAACAGAAACAACTTATGCTTCACTACTTCCAATCCACTTCTGCTAGAGATCCACAGGACATTGAGAACAGAAGACACCTCATTCACCAGTTCAAGGCTAATTCTAAACACTTCATTTCATCTCTTGATTCCCTCTGTAATTCCACTAGTACTTGAGTTTGATTAAGAAAAGAAAAATTTACCACACCCTCTATAGGATGTAACCACAAAAAACCCTCAGTTTTAAGTCTTGGGGGACCATCCTTATTTTATAGTCTTGGGGGACTCAAAAACCCTCAGTTTAAAGTCTTGGGGGACTCAAAAACCTAAATCATAGACCCAGACCCAGAGATCAACCACATTAAGACACAGAGAGAAAACTAAAATTCTGGGGTAATTGTAAATAGAGCTGCCAGCCCATCAATTACCCCCAAACTTGCCTTTGCTAAATTCGGAGGCTCCCCCTGTGGATGCCCTCCACCAATCTTTCAAAACCAATTCCAACCAGAAAACTTTTCCCTCAGTTTATAGTCTTGGGGGACTTAAAACCCTCAGTTTAAAGTCTTGGGGGACTAACACAGTGTTCAATTTAAAGTCTTGACAGACTAGTCTTGATAAAATCTTGAAACCAGCCAGTTTAAAGTCTTGGAGGACTAACAGAAACCAGATTTCAGTTTAATGTCTTGATGGACTGGAAAGATTCCAGTTTAGAGTCATAGAGGACTGTCGGAATTTCGCATAAAATAGACGCAGCCAATTTCATGCAGAAAACCTCTACAGCCAACCTGCTGAACTTCCACCTTCACTTCATCATCTACCCATCACTGACAAAAATTCTCCTCCTATCTCTTTTCATCATCTTTTCTCACCACAGATCATGGCTGGATCTCTTGATGTTAACCCTTCTACTCTCCCTTGCTTCACTGCTCCCAAGGACTATGCCTGCAAAAAGTGCATCAACATGTGCAGACCTTGCACATTCACTCTTCCAACTCCTGAATCCAAATTCTACAACAGGGCTTGTGATTCTTGCTATTCCAAAAAGAAAAGATGTGACAGAGATGCAAACTACCCTATTCCTCCTCCTTCACCTTCCCAAAAATACATCTCTAGATCACCTACTAGATCCCCAGATCTTTGTCCTTCCTCTTCCTCTTTATCTTCAGCACCTTCCAGAAGATCCAGAAGCTCCGCTTCCAGAACTCTTCCCAAAAGACAAGCCTTAGATTCCCAAGAAACTGCTTTTATCTCCGCCAAATTAGCTCCAAAAGCTTCAAGATCAACTCCCAGGCTTCTAGACCGCGTCCAGGCGGCCCGCCCGCCTCACTGGATAGTGAAAATCCGGCTCCAAATCACCAAAAACAACCGGAAAACAGCCAAATTCCATCAATCAATGAAAACAACTCTACACAATCGCCTCCCACTGCTCCCAGAGAAATGCAGCCAACTCTTACAAAGTCCAAAAACTTAAAATTTTCCTAAACTTCTAGGAGACCTGCCAGAGTACCCCAAGAAGAAACCAGAACACCACACACTGCACCCAAACAACAACTTCGTCCCCAACTAAGACAAACAAACTACACCTCTCCTCTGTCAGCCAACTACTCTTCTGACAGTTCCATCTCTTCAAAAGCTCCATCCAGAAGAGATAAATATGCTTCCCAATCCCCCTCTCCTGCTCCATCCTTTAACAACCCTGGTACTCCATCACCAGCACCTCCTCCAGCTGAATCCAACAGAAATAACAACCACAACAACAACAGCGATCCCACTGCTCCAACTAACCCCCAGGAACATCAGCCTCCTAGTTCACCTTCTCAAAATCTTTCAGAGGAAGACCATGAGAATCCCTATCTTTCACTAGTTGATCCACCCACTATGACCATTACAAAATCATCAGAGATCCAAATTCCAGCTGCTTACAAATTTGATGAGCTTCCAATCTGTAAGTACCAAATTAATTATCCCATTTCTTCAACAAAAATAATTACTGATCCAATTCTCCTTGTCTATTTGGCACCCCTCCTCCTGAATCTATTATTGGAGTTGGCCAACCTCTTGAAACTTCTTTGACCCTGGATTATGGAGACATGAAGAAACACCTAAGCACCATGTGTTCCAACATGCTAAAAGCCTTTGCCCTCCATGGACCTTTAAATGACTTTGAAAAATCCCTGAGAAAGCGCCTGTTGGACGACCACTGGAAAATGTCTAGGATCATTAAGCACACCCTCCAGAAGTCCATTCCTGCCTCTTCTTCTTCCTCCTCTGAACTTCCCTCTAATCCAATTCCTGACCATTACAATCCCTATCATCTCTCCAGCAGGATGCACTTCAAAGAACACAGTGCTTCCCACAATCCCAACAAAAAACAAAAACGTCATCACAATCTGGACCAGCCTCCAGAAGCTTCATCATCCAGACAATGAGCTCCTGCAAAAGATTAGAAACATAATAATAATATAAAACAATTAATAAAAATAATAATTTTTTTTTGTCTACTAATATACTAAAAAAAAATTAATAAATAAAATGAAATGAAATAACATAAATGAAATAGAATAAAATATAAAAAAATAATACAAATGGTATCTCCCAGCCAATTGATGAGCTGATCCCCTGATAACTTACCCACATCCAAGTGCACCTTGATGTGGATACACAATTAAATCTTTTAAATGATTAAAAGAAAACAAAATTCAAAAAATTTAGAAATTCAGAAGATAATAAAAATAATGAAACACAGAAACACATGAAATAAATAATAAATAAAAAAGAAAATAGCATTGCCCAGCCAATTGATGAGTCTTTCCCGACCAATTCTTGCCCACATCCAGGTGACCCTGATGTGGTAACACCCTATATTTTTGATTTTATAATTTTAAACAACCCCCCAAAAAAATTAAACGAAAAAAGAGAAAAAAGAAAATAATCTAAAACTGCTATCTAGCAAAAAACATAACTGCAAAATAAAAGACAGTCCAGCTCCATAGATGGTCCAATAAGGGAAAGTCCGATCCATAGAAATGATCACTGGGTGGGCTCACTCCAATAAGTAAAAATGATGGGAGACCACCAGTGATACACCACCAATCTGAAAGAACCAAAGATAAAGAAGCCAGTCCAAAACCAGTTTAAAGTCATAGTGGACTTGAAACCTGAATAATAAAAAAAAGAACTAGAATTCAACTAGGAAAAACAAAAGACTTGAGACAGACATTCTGGGGTAACTGCTCTACAGAGCAGCCAGCTCATCAGTTACCCCCACACTTGCCAAAATAAAATTTAGAAGCCCCCCCTGGGTACCTTCTAACCAATAAAACAGAACATCCAACACCATAAGCCAAAACCAATAAAAGTGAAGAGTCCAGCACTTGAAAACCAAAGGAAATTCAAGTTTAAAGTCATAGAGGACTAAAACCTGTGAAAAGAAACCAATACTAGGGTTGAACCAAATTAAGAAAAAGGGTTGGAAACAGACAATATGGGGTAACTGTTGATATAGCAGCCAGCCCATCAGTCACCCCCACACTTGCCAAGTCAAAATCTAGAGGCCCCACCCATGGGTACCCTCTAACAAAAGTTTCCAACAAACAGATGCATAGCATAACCACAAAAAAAACCAAGATTAAAGAATGGTCCGTAGTTTATCCTTATTGCGGAGTCAATCTTCTTCATGCTTAGTGCCTCTGGGATAAAACCTCTTCACTTGGTCTGCAGCCACCCTCTTTTTCAGACTGCACCATCCAACTCTTCCAAAACATAAGAACCTCCAGATGCCTGAGATCTGATTCTGTAAGGTCCATTCCATCTGTCAGAAAACATTTTCCCCCATTGACTCTCCAAACTTCTATTATACACCAAAACAAAACAACCAGGTTTCAAGGGATTCCTGAGTCTATGAGCCAACCTCTTGTCCCTGTACCTGACTGATTGATTCCTAATCTTTATCATTCTAGAGTATGACTTCTCTTGACATTCCTCTCTACATTCCAACTGTTGCATCCTGGCAGAGAGCAAATCTTCTGTTGGTTGCACGTCATCCCAATCAATTCCAAGATAATAGACAGCTTTCAAGTCCACTTGTAGAACAGCTTTCTGACCAAAAATTAACTCATAAGGAGAATAGCCAGTTGTCCTCTTTACAGTGACCCTATCAGCAAATAACACCAAGGGTAAATAATGCCTCCACTTTTCAGCACTATCTCCGCACATCTTCACCAAAGCATTCTTGACAACTTGATGGCCTCTTTCAACCATGCCTTCAGCTTCAGGATAATACGGTGTAGCATTTCTAACTTTAGAACCAATATTAGCCACAGCTTCTTTAAATTCAGCACCAAACTCTGGCACGCCATCAACAGTCACCAACTTAATCAACCCATACCTATAAATCCACTCCTTCTTCAAAAAATCTGCCACATTCTTGGAAGTCAAATTAACCATAGGCACTGCCTAAACCCAACCAGACAAATCATCCCTAGCAACAATCAAGTATTTATACCTGCCCTCTTTAATATGGACAGCATCCAGACTGACCCTTCCAAAAACAGTTGATTCACCAGTAGCACGGCCCACCTCTTTAGGTTTCAAGTGACTTCTTCTTTGACATTCTTCACAAGATTGAACCCAACCCTGCACAGCCAACTTCATACCTGGCCACGAAAATCTGTCTGCTACTCTTCTATAATTCTCCCCAAAGCCTCTATGACCAAGGTCTTCATGCAAAGACTTCAAAACCAATTATTGACCCTTCTTCTGAGTCACCACCACTTGAGGATTAGGATGCCTTCTTCTCATCAACCTTCTTCCTGACACATAAAATCCAGGACTCTTCTTCTTGATTGCTAACCAAGTATCATCATCACAACTATCTGGCCTCTCCAAGGTCAACAGATATTCCACCAAAATAAAATAAAACACAGACTGACCCCAGGTCTCATCTTCAAAATCCAACAACACCACATCCAAGGGTACAATTCTGTCATCAAAATCACCAGTATGAACATGAGCCAATTGAGCAGCCCAACCAGGACACCAATCCTTAAATTTTGGCACGTCCTTCTCTTTCCACTGAACCTTGTAAGAATCCAGTTCACTAACAAAAACACCCTTTTCCAATTTTGAGCTTTCCCAAACAACAACTCCATCTTCATCAACAAAAACATCCTGATCACCAGAATCAAGATCAGATCCAGCCAGTTTAGCCTCTTGGGGGAGGTCAGAAAAATCTTCAGCACCCTTTGTGCTGGCCCTAACCACTGGAACATCTTCATCAAACTCTTCAGCCTCAGAATCTTCATCTGTAGGTGGCCTCCTTGATAATCCATCAGGCATAGTAAAAGTTTTACCTGGTTTGTGTACCAGGTCAAAAGAAAAATGTTGAATAAATGCCACCCACCTAGTAATTGGAGCATTTGGAAGACTAGGTGTATTGATCATCTGAACCAAAGATTTTGCATCCACCTGAAGCTCAAAATGCTGCCCCCACAAAACCGTCTGCAGCTTCTTTAAAATTTTAGCTACACCACACAATTACAACTTAGGTTGAGAATACCTAGATTCCACCTCATTAAAAATCACAGACTCATATCTTACTGGCCTAACCCTCCCAGTCTTATCCTCCTGAGACAAAACAGCACCAGCAGCAATATAACTTGAGTCCACTGCCAGATAAATTTTCCCAGCACCAACACCATAATCCAACTTGTGAAGAACAATATCTTCACCAACAACCTTTTTCAACTTCTGAAAAGCCTCTTCACACTCTTCAGTCCATTCCCAATCTGCATCTTTTCTGGTCAACCTCCTTAAAGGTGAAGCCAACAAAGAAAAATCCTTAATAAAAATCCTGACATATACACATACACCCAAAAATCCCCTGACTTCAGTAGTATTTTTAGGCTTGGCCATGACTGGATTTTATTAATCTTCTTCTTCGCCATAATCCTTCCCTATTTACATACCACATGACCCAGAATTTCCAAAGCAGGAACACAACAACAGAATTTTGACCCTGAAATGGTCAAACCAGCCTCTTCAATCCTAAACAACACTCTCTCTAGAGTTATTGCATATTCTGGGTTCTCCGCTAACACCTCATTACCATAATCTGTGGATGGTCCTTTAATTCCACCATCATCAATAAAAATACCAGCATGAGTGGGAACCTCATCCTGCAAAATCCAAGCCATCTGTGCTTGATAATCTGCCACTGAATTAGTTGCTCCTTGAGGCAACCTAGTGAGCTGAAATCTTCCCAAAGGAGTCTCAAAAGTTGTGAGAGGCCTTGAATCCATATGGAGTTCCCTCTCATCATAACCACCCATAATATCACCCAAACCATAACACACCCTTCCAGCAATCATGCACCACCCTCAACTTTCCATCCTTTTTCTTAACACAGAAAACCAGACTTGAGTAACTAGAAGTTGATTGTTCATACAATACTTTTCTGACTCTTTCCCTAACAATCTACACAAAATCCTCTCTAATAGCGGCTGGAATCGGAATAGGTTTGATTTGCCAAGGTTCATGACAAACCAAAGGAATCAAGTAAGGTTCCCCATAAGAGTGCTTCAATACACCCCTTTCCTCCTCAACAAACGCCACAGCTTTTTCCCTTAGCACAATAACGTGCAAAAACAACTTCTTTTCTTCTTCAGACAACCACCCATCAGGACCAAAATTAACAACCTTCAACCTTTCCATGGTCACCCTATCCGTCTCTACAAATTCTGGAGGATTCTTCACCAAAGGAGTACTGTACAGATCTCTTGACAAATGCAGTCTCTTCAAGAACGGATTCAAACCCACAGGCATAGGCTCATTGACAGGCCTAATCTTCTGCGCTACCTTCTTATACTTTGCCGCTCCACCTTCAACTTGAGTGATCTTCAGGAAATCTTCACCACCAGATCTGGAACAAAAACCAAGGGTTTCCCCATTGCTCACATGTGTGGCCAAGGTAATGTTTTTGAAAGGTGTAGAAGAAACCCTAGCGGTGCACAATTGGGAGGACTTAATTTTACACCCCAATCTCACCACTCCAAAACTTTTCCGCAATTCCACATCTTCATCCTCAATTCCGACTTCCAAATCTTCAAATCTTGATTCATCTTCTGAATCACATCTTCTAAAATTATGCAGTTTATACTCATTCTGGAGGCCCAAAATTGATCTTGATGATCTTCTCTCTTCAAAATTTTCTGCAGTTTAACCTCATGCTGGAGGCCCAAAAACAGATCTTGTCAATCTTCACAAAAATATTTTGAATCATCTTTCTTCATTATCTTCAGATTTTTTTCTTGTTTTTCTTGAATTATTTTAAAATTTTTATCTTCTTTTCTTGATTTTTCTTCTGACCTACAAAAATAACCAGGGGTTTCCCCAATGCTCACAGGTGTGGCCCAGGTAATGTTTTTGAAAGGTGTAGAAGAAACCCTAGCGGTGCACAATCGGGAGGACTTACTTTTAGACCCCAATCTAACCACCCCAAAACTTTTCCACATATCTTTCAGTAAAGATATATAACCAATCTTCTTTTTTGAACTTGAATTAAAAATAATTAAAATCTTGAGAAAGAACAGAGACTTGAAAAAAAATTTGATGAATACTGGCAGAGAAGAGAAACATTAAAAATAGAAAGTTGAAAATCCACTTGGTATTACTCCAAGGGAGCTGACCTACTACAACCTGGGATTTCCTCACCTTGGGGAGAGGTTGTAGCACTAGGGTGATCAGCCCTTATTACTCTAAAAAAGACAGACTCTCAATAGAGCCTGAGCCGCACTCCAAAAAACCAGAGGCAGCACCCACTTCTTTCCTTCTCCTGTAGCAGTCCATGCACTGGCATTTTGAAGATAAACCAGGCCTGGTCTCCCAACCACCTCTCCAGGGGATGACAACCTCATGTGAAGTCTCCTTTTGTCTTCACCAGTCAACTCCAAACTGATTCCCAAATCAAATTGATAACCAATTCTTGCCTGAAAATACATCAAGAATGGCCCACCCAAAACTGCTTTTACATTACCTTTAGCAATGTAAAAATGAACCTTCCCTGAGGCTCCTCCAACATCTAACTTCACAAACTCTGAAGTTCCAACCAATTAAGTGACATGGCCACCAATCCCTCTCAAATTCCCACTAATACCAGTTTTGATGGGGTGGCCCATATGAGTTGCCTTAAACAAAGAAATCAGGTTTATCTGTGAACCTGAATCCACCAATGCCCTTGCCTCCCTGCCATTTAGAGTGACATTGACATATCCCAGAAGAGCAGAAAAATGAGTTTCCAACCCCTCACCAAACTTTTCAGCAAAATCACAAATGTATTCTACCTCACCAGAAGAAACTCTTCTCCTGGTCAACAACTTTTTCTGCCTATCAGCCAACCCTGGACTGATAGCATACAATTCCCCATAAGATAGGGAAACCTGACCCTGATTCATCCTTTCCAGGACAGAGTCCATAACATTAACTTGACCAGACACTACTGGCCTCTCAAAGTGAGCTCTTTGCTTCACCACCTTGGTCCTAGAAGCTTCTTGAGGACCAGAACCACCAACAGATTTACCATTAACAGGAACCAAACCAGTTCCCTCACCAGAACCTCTGACTCCTGCAGGCTTTGGCAATGAAGCCAAAGGGACATCCCCCTCAGAGTCAGAATCCACCTCCATTAGCATTGGCTCCTCATTCATGTCCAATGCGCAAAAACTAGGGGGGCCCATGTCAGCCATACCCTTCTGCATCTTGTACAGCTCCTCTTTGCAGTACCTCTTCCTAGCTGCACTCAGCTTAGGATACACCTTTGAAGCATTTGGCTTTGGTTGGGCCTGAGAACTGCTCTTAGGCCTTCCCACCTTTCCGCTTCCACATCATAAACACCAGCCAAGCATTCACCACTTGACTGTCCCCCACAAGAGTACAACTCCAAACCACCAAAGGAAGTAGAAAAAGAGACCTTATTGACCTCCTTCCCCTTTCCCTTGACGTCCTCATCTACCTTAACAGAAGACTTCCCCTGATCCGGAATCTCCTCAAACCTTGGCCTCCTTTGATTGAGACCACCCCTTCTCCTGAACAAATCCACAGGAGCCTGCCCCTCACTGGGATTCACAAAACAACCGTCAGGGAACTTAAAAACCCTGCCATCAAACTCCACTTTTCCTTCAGACACATCTCTGTTCAGTGCCCAACAATCATTGGACCTGTGCCCCCTCCTACTGCAATAAAAGCAAACCCAAGGATCACTCCTACCAGCCCTCCTTTCAAAATCTCTAGGCTGAGAAGGTGCCTTATTAACCTTCTTAGCCTCCTGAACAAAAATGTGCAGCTGCTTTGTGAGATCAGCCAACTGCTCCACCATTGGGTCCCTCTCCTGTTTTGGAACCTTCACCAAATTCTTCTCCTCCTTCTTCTCCCTAACTTCCTCATAAGCCAAAGCCTCACTGACTTTGCTAACATACTTGGCACACCCCTCCTGATAGGTGTCCACATCCAATAACTTCAAATGGGCCTCAACAGCCTCCTTCACCTTATCCAAGGCAGGAAACTTCTGATCCCCATTAGAAAGAGTTTTCATCAATTCCTTTCTTGACAACTCCTTCAACACATCCATCCTGACATCTCTAGCCAGGGAAGACCAAAAAACATCCTTGGAAGCATTTTATGTGCCAGCTCTTCCACTTCCACCAAGTATTCCACCACAGGATAAAATTGCAGCAGAAATTTTCTGTAACTATGTAAGTTACCAACACCACCATAAAATTGCCATTCACTGACAACCTTTTTCAGATCTACCATAGTGAACCTGAAACCCCATCTATCCACCATTTCCCTACACAAAAATTTCCAATCCCTCTTCTTGTAGCCAGACATGGCCAAAATCTCCTTCTCCACTGACCTATAACCAATGAAGAAGATAATATGCTTCACCATGTCCAGGTAGGAAGCACCATCCACTCCAGCAGCAGTTTCATACTTCTCTAGAAACCACTTGACATTGTCCCCATTAAACTCGGTACCATCCCAAGTTTTAATCCTCACACACTCCCTAACCATCACAGAGGGAGGACCATCCCTCCCACTGAAAGTCACCACAGGAATAGAGGAACCAGAAGCCATTCCTCCAGACCAAAACACCAAAAAGAGCCAACCAAAGAAAACAGATATTCCAAAGAACTAGAAAGTTCTAACACCATGTTGGGCGCCAGAAATGTAGACAATCCTATAGTACGAGCTATAGGCCTTGGCCAAGGGAGTTGGAGAAAAACCAGAGAGAAAATCCCCTGTCCCTTTAGAAAAATAGAGTGAGATTTACTTGCTAAAGTAAGTTGGTTCCTGTTTTGCTAAAGCTCCTGTTTAACACACTTGACTGCTTGATGAGCCAAGAAAGTAGTCCCCAGATAGACTACCAGACCAAGAAGTGAAATGTAGAACAATGTCCACACCAGAGACAGCAAAGATACTTGATGTAGGCTGCAAATCCACACCAGAGACAGCAATAATACTTGCTATAGCTTGCAAGACTATAACAGAGAAAACAGTTTCCAAAGTTAAGTTAAATGAAGAACTCACTTGCAACAAACACAGCTAATTGTGGCCAAAAAACAGTGAAAACTGAGTGAGGAACAATGATATAACCTCCGGATGGTTGTAAGATGATTAAGTTTGCCCCAAACTGTCTTATTCACTATGTACACACAGACCACTAACTAAGAGCCCATGCGCACCCACAAATCTGGCGCCTGTACCCGCCGAATTGCATAAAAAACCCTCCTGAAGCGCTCCCCAACCTCCTAAAACAGAGGCAGGCGGACCACCCGATGTCGGAGATGCCGCTGTGGTAGCCTAAAGTTTAGTATGGCACCTAAGTACGTAAATGGAGTTATTACGGCGTGCAAGATTGGCGTTATTATTTTTTATAAAAGGGTTTTATTTAATTTATTGGAGTTTAAAATATGAAGAAATTGGTCACGAGAGAATGCCTACACAAATACAATTTATTTTACAGAGAAAACTTACTTTTACGGTCTGAAAAATTTATAAGTATCAAGTCAAGTCACTCAAGAACCTTGGGAAATTTTCCTAGAATTTTTACTATTTTTCTTATATTTTTAAATGAATTTTAAATTTTTATGGAAATATTTACGTTTTCAAAAATTTCTTAACTTTGATGAATTTTCACGGGGTAATTAGAGCTGCGCAGACTACGAAAATTAGTTTGGTATGTAAAGGGAAAGTAGCTCTATTATGTGTAATTTTTCTAGATTTTTATTATAGTTTTAAGGTTCTAATTGAGTCCGGAAGTCCGTACGGACTCCGTTTTAACTCCGTGCGGGCTCCGGATTGACTCTGGAAGAGCTCTGGAGGGGAAAACTTAGGCACGTTATGGTAAGGTAAACTCTTACAGTCGCCTTGCTGTAAGCAGAATCCGGAGGAGATATATGGATTTAGCTGAAAACCCCGTCCTTCCAATAAAAATAACAAAGTAGGTGTTCTAAATCACTAAGCTAACCAATCTACTTAGATCTGATTGATAAAAATAATGAAACTCTAAAATAATTAACGCTTATTGAGATTAAATGATCGTGGCTGTTGAGGAAAGAAATAGTGATAACAACAATTAAGGTGTACCAGTGAAAGATCTGAAAAGATTGACTTTTATGTTTTTATAATAATTTAAATTTTTATGAGACAGCAATAATCAAGTCCCAGTGATGAAGACCTTTCTAAAGATACCCTATATGAAGTGTTATTTTAATTGTTGAGTAGTATTTTTAAAATGTTATATATAAAATATAAAGTTATAAGGGTATTACAATTTATTTAATTTGTTGAGTAATAAAAAATGAGACCGTGGTGGTTAAAGATTAAGCTGTATGATGTTCCCCCCCTCTCAATTTCGATTTTGAGAAGCGCTTAAGTATTCCTAGTCACGTGCCTAAGTTTTCCCCTCCAGAGCTCTTCCAGAGTCAATCTGGAGCCCGTACGGAGTCCGAACGGAGTCCGTACGGAGTCGAAGCGGAGTCCGAACGGAGTCCGTACGGAGTCGAAGCGGAGTCCGAACGGAGTCAAAACGGAGTCCGTCTGGACTTCCGGACTCAATTAGAACCTTAAAACTATAATAAAAAATCTAGAAAAATTACACATAATAAAGCTACTTCCCCTTTACATACCAAACTAATTTTCGTAGTCTGCGCAGCTCTAATTACCCCGTGAAAATTCATCAAAGTTAAGTAATTTTTGAAAACGTGAATATTTCTATAAAACTTTAAAATTCATTTAAAAAAATAAGAAAAATAGGAAAAATTCTGGGAAAATTTCCCAAGGTTCTTGAGTGACTTGACTTGATACTTATAAATTTTTCAGACCGTAAAAATAAGTTTTCTCCGTAAAATAAATTGTATTTGTGTAGGCATTCTCTCGTGACCAATTTCTTCATATTTTAAACTCCAATAAATTAAATAAAACCCTTTTATATAAAAAAATAATAAAGCCAATCTTGCACGCCGTAATAACTCCATTTACATATTTAGGTGCCGTACTAAACTTTAGGCTACCACATCCTCCCTCTAATCGAGAATGTCCCCATTCTTATAACTTTGCATAAGTGGTTGAGCAATTCCAAAAGAATTATCTTTTCTAATAAAATAATTTGATAAATTTGTTTTAGCTGGTCTTCTTTTAAATCTTTATAATAAAAACGTTCTTTCTTCTTCTCTGGCTTGATATAACATAAAATAATATAAATCTTGTGATGATTCCACTACTGAGAGCAAGGTTTGAATCCCTTCAGACTCCCATATACCAGTCTTCCTTCTTGTCACAGCATTGAGAGAGTGGATCTTCCTATGAGACGAATACTCCTGATTCCAACCTCATAGGGCCCCCCACTGAGCCGAATTCTATGATTCCAATCTCGCCATAAGGTCCTCCAAGCTTCACACCAAAAAAAAATGGCCTAACTATGAGGCACTAAAAAAATCATTCCCTAAAATCCAACTACCATCCTAACTTCTGATTCCTTCATCACAATTTTCAAACTTTGCTATACAGCAAACCCATAAAATACTTTTGCCAGGCTTCCAATAATAATATTAACTTTAGACCATGTTAAAGCGCCACAAATTTCACCTAATTAACCATTATGCTTTCCTTAGAATCATCACCACCTAAAATTTTAACCTCCTAAAGCTATCAGCACCCAATTCCAGAAATAATTGAATAACCAGTTTAGAGTCTTAGTGGACAGTGATAAATTAAAAGATTGAATTGAGTTATCAAAACAAGATTGACATTCCAGTTTAAAGTCTTGGTGGACCAAACATATAATCGATTGCCAGTTTATGGTCTTGGTGGACCAAAGATCGTTTAGGTGCATAAATAACTTGATATATTCCTAAGTAAGGCCTAGGCTTGACCAAAGATTTAATAAACTTGATAATCCAGTTTAATGTCATAGTGGACCAAACATTTGATCGACAAGTAATCCAGTATAAGGCCATAGTGGTCCAATGAATGTTGAATTATCCTGCAGATATTATTTTTCCAGTTTTAAGTCATAGTGGACTAAACAATGAATGAACTACCAGTTTAAAGTCATGGTGGACCAAACATTTAATCGATAAGAAATCCAGTTTAAGGTCATGGTGGACCCAACAGCTTGATAATAGTCCAGTTTAGGGTCTTGGTGGACCTAACATTTGATTTATATAAAAGAAATCTGTCTCCAAAAATATCCATAAAATCTTGATTATCCTTGAAATTCAGTTTAAAGTCTTGAAGGACTAACAGCTCCAATATAAAATTTTTAATGACAGTCTTGAAAATTAGCCAGTTTAAAGTCTTGGAGGACTAACAAATCCAAAATACGTATAAAAAACCTTAAAGAACGTCTTGAACAGTAGCCAGTTTAAAGTCTTGGAGGACTAACAGATCCAAAATAGGTATAAAAAACCTTAAAGAACGTCTTGAAAAGTAGCCAGTTTAACGTCTTGGAGGACTAACAGATGTCTTGAAGTAAAATCCCATTGGTATTGAGTTCTCCTAGACCCTGTTTCCTGTCTAAACTAAATGAATAAAGCTAAAAAGAATGAAAACTAAAAAAAATAAAACTTAGAAATATAATAATAATTTTGATTTAATTAATTAATTTTAATTTTAATTTTTTTTTTATATTTTTTTTTATTTTTTTATTTTATTATTATTTTTTTTTTATTATTTATTTTTTTTTATTTTATTTTATTTTTTATTTTTATTATTATTTTTACTTTTATTTTTATTTTATTTTTAATTTTAATTTTTTTTTTTTTTTTTTTTTAAATTTAAAATAAAAGATTTTAGAATAGATAGTTTTGAAATAAAATTTAAAATTTAATTTTAAAGAAAGATAAATGAATGTGAAAAGAAAGATAAAAAAAGTAATAAAAAATTTTTCAAAATAAAATTTTAAAAGATGCCCCCCGGCCATTTGATGAGCCGTACCCTTGACATCATACCCACATCCAAGTGCAACTTGATGTGGTTACACAATTTTGAGAAATTGAAAAGAAAAGAAAATAAATGAAAGTTTTTTGAAGATAATTTTTATAATGATGATCACTGGGTGGGCTCCCTCCAATTTATAAAAATGATTAGAGACCACCAGTGAGCATCACCTTTACAATAATTCATAATATATATTAAAGAAAAGGAATCACAATCTAACATAAAAAAATCAAAAACAAAATACAATAAAAGAATCTTGAATCCAGCGTTGAGAGCGGTGTCTCTTGATTCGTTCCAGTTTATAGTCTTAGTGGACTTCCTAAAATTAAAAGACAAAGCCAGGATTCAACTAGAAACAGGGAAAATTTTGGAAACGAACATTATGGGGTAATTGTGTATAGAGCAGCCAGCCCATCAATTACCCCCACACTTGCCAATATTAAATTAAGAAGGTTCCCCTGTGAACACTTCTTCCAATAAATTTTAAAATTTTTCCAACACTATCTTCACCCATATATTAAGAATTTTAAATTTTGAAAATTTTCAATGAAGGTTTTCTCGTATTTCGTTATGTTTCATCACAGTTTCGTTGCCCATATGCAGTGTAACGATAGTAAAGTATTTTTTTATAAAAATAAGAAGATAGTTTATACTCGTTGCGGAGGTAAAAAATTTAATAAATGTCATTTAAAATTGTAGTTTATCCTCATCTCGGAGTTGATAAAATTTAAGAAATTTCATAGTTTATCCTCATTGCGGAGGAATCCATAAAATTTCGTAGATATCATAGTTTATCCTCATTGCAGAGGAAGACTTCGGCACTCCTGGTGCCTCTAGGATAGAACCATTTCACTTGATCGGCCGCTACCCTCTTCTTCAATACTACTCCATCCAACTCTTCTAGCACATATGAACCGCCGGAAACTTGCTCCTTGATTTTATACGGTCCATTCCACCTATCTGCAAACATTTTTCCCCACTGACTTTCCAAACTCCTATTATACACCAGGACCATATCTCCTGGGTTCAAAGGTTTCCTTAATCGATGTGCCAACCGCTCATCCCAATATCTAACTGATTGATTTCGGATCTTCATCATCCGCGAATATCACCACACAATATGGGGGGCGGACTTGCTAGCGAGTCCGCAACCTTGGACCCAAACTCACCACAGGTTGAACACACATTGAGCTATTGATAAAGGAACCATACAATCAGGGATGAACACCACTCAGCAGAACAGTTTTAGGTGGGTGTTCAAGTAGAGTTCAGTATGGGTTCAGTATGAGTTCAGTCTGAGTTCCATCTGAGTTCCATCTGAGTTCAGGTTGAGGACTTGCTAGCAAGTCCACCCCCTATATTGCGTAGTGTATGCCTTTTCTAAATATTCTTCTTTCTTTTCTAGCTGCATCATTCTTGCACACAATAATTCTTCAGTAGTTTTGACCATGTCCCAGTCAACTCCAAGATATGATTCAGCTTCTAAATCAACCGGTAAAACTGCTTTCTGTCCAAAAACAAGTTCATAAGGTGAAAATCCGGTCGTCCTTTTGGCAGTGATTTGATCAGCAAATAAAACTAAAGGTAAATAGTGCCTCCATTTTTCGGCACTTGTCCCACACATTTTAACTAAAGCATCCTTGATAACTTGATGCCCTCTCTCAACCATGCCTTCAGCTTCAGGATAATATGGGGTTGCTACCCTAACCTTTGATCCAACTTTCAATACAGCCTCTTTAAACTCTGTCCCAAATTCAGGACCTCCATCTACCGTTACCAACTTCATCACCCCATACCTATATACCCAATTATTCAAAAAAAATTCTGCCACATTTTTGGCAGTTAAATTAATAAGAGGTGCTGCCTCTACCCAACCAGATAAATCATCTCTGGCCACAATTAAATATTTATACCGTCCCTCTTTTATATGAACAGCATCTAAACTAACTCTCCCAAAGAGCGTATATTCACCGGTCGCGCGTTCAGGTTCTTTTGGCCTTAAATAACTTCGTCTTTGACATTCTTCGCATGACTGAACCCACTGTTTAACAGCCATCTTCATGCCAGGCCACCAAAATCGATAAGAAATTCTTCTAAACGTTTCTCCAACGCCTCTATGCCCGAGATCTTCATGCAGTGATTTCAAAACTAATTCTTGCCCCTTCTGTTGAGTTATAACTACTTGAGGATTTGGATACCTCCTCCTCATTAAATGTCGACCAGATAGGTAAAACGTAGATGACTTCCTCTTGATAGCCACCCATTCATCGTCTTCACAATCTTCTGGCCTCTCTAAAGTCAACAAATATTTGACTAACAAAAAATAAAAACCAGTCTGACCCCAGACTTCATCTTGAAAATCGATTAATATAACATAAATAGGGACTTCTCTATCACCAATATCACCTGCACATGAATGAGCCAATAATTGTTGACCCCTAAATAAATCTTTAATCGAGCTATGTCGACGTTTTTCTTCTGAACCTTAAGATCCTTCGAAAACTGTATTTGAAAATACCTCTTTCTCTTTATCCACCCTTTTATTTAAATTCTCTAATTCTCTAACATATACACCATTCCTTAATTTACTACTATCCCACACTACCAATCCATCTTCCTCTACATACACTACATCTTCTTCTACCTCCTCTCTGCCGAATTTATCTACACCTTTTCCAACACCTTTATTAACATAAAAACTATTTTCCAGTTTATCCTCTTGGTGGAGGTCATCATCATCATAATCTAAACACAATAGTCCTGCCAGTTTAACCTCATGGGGGAGGTATGGAAAGTCTTCAGCTCCTTTAGTGCTGGCTTTGATAATAGGTATATCTTCATCGAACTCTTCTGAGTCTGAATCTTCTTCAGTGGGTGGTCTCCTTGATAAACCATCTGGCATAGTAAAAGTTTTGCCAGGCTTATGAACTAAATCAAACGAAAAATTTTGAATAAAAGCTACCCATCTCGTCATGGGTGCGTTCGGTAAACTTGGGGAATTAATCATCTGGATTAACGATTTCGCATCCACTTGCAACTCAAAATGTTGCCACCACAAAATATGCTGAAGTTTCTTCAGTATTTTTGCCACACCACATAATTCCAATTTTGGTTGAGAATATCTTGATTCAACCTCAGTAAATACTACAGATTCATACCTAACTGGCCTGATGTAACCAGCTTTATCCATCTGAGACAAAACCGCCCCAGCTGCAACCTGACTTGAATCAACTGCTAAATAAATTCTACCAGCATCTTTTCCATAATCTAACTTGTGCAGGACTAAATCCTTCCCTACAACCTCCAATTCACAAACGCCTTCTCACACTCTTCATCCCACTCCCAGTCTGCATCCTTTCTTGTTAACCGTCTCAATGGAGCTGCCAATGAAGAAAAGTCCTTAATAAACATTCTAACATATACGCAAACGCCTAAAAACCCTCTAACTTCAGTCGTATTCTTGGGTCTTGGCCAGGACTGAATTTTGTTAACTTTCTTCTTGGACATAATCCTACCCTCTCTACATACCACATGGCCTAATATTTCTAAGGCTGGCACACAACAGGAAAATTTTGAACCTGAAATAGTTAAACCAGCCTCTTCAATTCGAAACAAGATTCTTTCTAAAGTAATTGCAAACTCCCAAATGAATTTGCGTATCCCGGGATTCTCTTCCAACACCTGGTTATCATAGTCGGTTGTTGGTCCCTTAATTCCTCCATCATCTATAAAGATTCCAGCATATTGTGGAATTTCATCTTGAAGGATCCAAGCCATCTGAGCTTGATAAACTGCAACCAAATTTGTTGCTCCTTGAGGTAATCTTGTTAACTGTAAACGTCCAAGTGGCGTATCGAATGTAGTGAGAGGCCTTGAGTCCGGATGTAACTCTCTCTCATCATATCCACCCATAATATCTCCCAAACCATAGCACACTCTCCCTGCAAACGCTTCAACAAACTCCTCAGCACTAGGTGGTATCCCAGCATCCTTTATTGTAACCCTATTTAATTCCCTAAGATCATGAACAACTCTAAGCTTGCCATTCGGTTTCTTGATACAAAATACAGGACTAGAATAACTTGACGTTGATTGCTCATACAGTCCAGTGCGTATCCGTTCTCTGACAACTTCAATATAGGCTTCTTTTAATGCAGCCGGAATAGGAATCGGTTTCTGCTGCCACGGTTCATGACATACCACAGGAATCTTGTAAGGCTCCCCATAGGAATGCTTCAACACACCCCTCTCCTCTTCTACAAAAGCAATGGCCTTCTCTCGCTTGACCATCACATCCAACAACAACTTCTTCTCTTCTCCAGACAACCAACCATCAGGTCCAAAATTAACAACACCCAGTCTCTCAAAAGTGATTCTTGACGTCTCAGAAAATTCAGGCGGATTCTTTACCAAGGGACTTTCATAAGGATCTCTTGATAACCTTGGTTTTCTCAAGGGTGGATTTAATTCAGCAGGTAGCGGTTCATTAATAGGTCGAACTTTATTTGCTACTTTCTTATATTTGGCTGCGCCCACATCTAAATAAACTTGAGGTAAAACATTGCCATTAAAACTTTCATCAAATGAATCTTCTTCATCGTCAGAATTGTAATAAGAAAAATTAGAAAAATATTTTATTTCATTTTTAAATTTTACCCTTTTCTCCTTTCCCTCGTCTAATTTATAAACAGATTTTCCAACACCTTTGCTTCCCTTATCCAACAGTAAATCACCCGTAAAGAAAGTTGGCAGTTTAACCTCTTGCTGGAGGACCGGAATTGAATTTTCACAAAAATTATTTTGTTGTGTTTTAATTATACTAAGATTTTTTATTGGATTTTGATAAGATTTTCGCAGTTTACCCTCTTGCTGGAGGTCCATAATAGAAGGAGATAATTGCAGTTTAACCTCTTGCTGGAGGCCCGTAATAGAAGGAGATACTTGCAGTTTAACCTCTTGCTGGAGGTCCATAATAGAATTTTCACAAAAATTATTTTTTTGTGTTTTAATTATACCGAGATTTTTAATTTGGTTTTGATGAGATTTTCGCAGTTTACCCTCTTGCTGGAGGTCCGTGATAGAAGGAGATAATTTCAGTTTAACCTCTTGCTGGAGGTACATAATAGAATTTTCACATAAATTATTTTTTTGTGATTTACTTATACCAAGATTTTTTATTGGATTTTGATAAGATTTTCGCAGTTTACCCTCTTGCTGGAGGCCCGTAATAGAAGGAGATAATTGCAGTTTAACCTCTTGCTGGAGGTCCGGAAACGAATTTTCACAAAAATTATTTTTTTGTGTTTTAATTATACTAAGATTTTTAATTGGGTTTTGATAAGATATTTGCAGTTTACCCTCTTGCTGGAGGTCATAAAACATACCCTTCCAATTTTTATCCAACCTAATTTGGCCCATTTTGCCTTTTTCACCGTTTTTAACTTTTATAGAAAAACAGGGTAAATCCAATAAACATATTGAAAAGTCCATAACGTATTTGCACTCCAAAGTAATATTAACAGAAAATAATTGAGAGTCCACTTGAATTATCTCCAAGTGAGCTGACCTATTGCAATCCGGGATCTCATCCTGAGGAGAGATTACAACATTAGAGCGATCAGCCCCTGCTACACCAAAAAATGAGGGCATCCATCCCTTTCCAACAAACATAACTCACCAGAAGCCGTCCGTTTTATATGCCGCTTCTTGGTGCAAACACAACACTGGCACAGAGTAGTAATCCCTGGCCGTGTTTCCCAACCTTCATCTCCAGGAGGTGCTAACCGCATATGTAACCTCCGCATATCTTCACTAGTGATCTCCAAACTAATCCCCATGCCAGCTTGATACCCTATCCTGGCCTCAAAATGCATCAAAAAAGGACCACCAAGAACAGTTTTGACTGCTCCTCTAGCCACATAAAAGTGAACCTTACCAACAGATCCACCAATGCCTAACCTGACATGCTCAGCTGTACCCATCAGCTCTGTTGCATGCCCTCCAATACCTCTGAGGTTTCCCCCAGTTCCACTTTTAATTGGCAAGCCTATACTTGTCGCTTGCTCCAATGAAATTAAATTAATTTGAGACCCTGAATCGACCAAGGCCTTTACTTCTTTACCATTAAGAGTTACCACCAGGTAACCCAGGGGAGCGGAAAAATGTGTATCTACATCTTCCCAAACTTTTCAGCATTTTCACAAATATATTCCACCTCTCCAGTGGAAACCCGACGCCTCGTCAAATGCTTCTTTTGCTTTTCAGCAAGCGCCGGACTAATCGTAAATAACTCCCCAAAGATAAGGGAATCTGAAGTTGATTCACCCTATTCAAAACTGCGTCCATCGCATTAGCTTTACCAGAAACTACTGGCCGCTCATACTGGACCTTTGATTTAACAACCTTGGCCCTGGGTACCTCTTGAGGTCCAACCGATCCATCTTCACCCCCCATTATAAAATCTTCACTTTCTATAAACCTAACTCCGTCACCAGCTTCTTGCACTAATCCTGATCCATCGCTAGTCCTTCTTACTCCCTCCATTGGGATGGGACCGCTAAAACTTGGTCTGGGTAGAGACGCCAACGGTACGTCCTCCTCAGAATCTGAATCATCCTCTGGCATAGGCTCACCATTTAAATCAAACTTGCCATAACTAGGGGGCCCCATATCAGCAATCCCCTTCTGCATTTTATATAATTCGTCCTTAGAGTAAGGGTTCAATTTTTTGGCGGCAGTTTGAGCACTAGAATTCTTGTCCTTAGAGTAAGGGATCACTTTGTTATTGGCCTTTCCAGGAGTAGCCCTCAATTGGCTCTGAATGCTACTTTTTGCCTTAGTAGCGGCTGCTCTTCTAGCAGCATTAACATCATATTCGCCAGCCATACAGCTACCCTCCACCTGGGCAACCGTCGCCAGCTCTAAACCACCAAAAGAAGTAGAAAATGTGGCTTTACTGACCTCTTTCTCTTTACCTTTGTCAGATTTTCCACCATTACCGTTACCATTTTTGCCACCCTTGGCATTAACATCTTCATCCGTCACCTCTTCAAATCTGGCTCTTCTTTCAGCCGTTAAACTTCTTCTGACCAAATCAGAAGGAGACTGTCCATCACTGGGCTTGATGAACGAACCATCAGGAAATTTATAAACTTTACCATCAAAAAAAACTCGCCCAGCATCCATATCCTTATCAAGAGCAAAACAAACTGTTGCTCTATGACCCCTCCTATTACAATAGGAGCACACCTTTGGCTCATCGTAGCCACCTCTATATCCATTACCACCATTCCCACCATTTCTCCCATTGCCTGGGAAGCGGTTACCGTTGTTATTGCCATTATAATTTCGACGTTCATACCCTCTGGACTGATAAGAAGTCGACGTCGACGAAGAAGCGATTGGGGCCTTGTTGGCCTTCTGGGTTTCTTGAATAAATATTTTTAATTGTTTCGTTAAATCGGCCAAGTGATCGACCATCTTATTATCTACATTACCCTCAACTTTAGCAGCAGGTAATCCCATTTGAGCCTTCTTGGCCTCCTGGGCTTTGACCATAATATCTTTGTTTTCAGCCAAAACCTCGCTAACCTTGCTAACATATTGAGTGCAAGACTCTTGATATTTGTCCAACGCCAATAACTTGAGATGGGCCTGAATGTTCTCTTTGATAACCTCCAGAGCCGGCAGTTTCTGCTCACCATTAGGCAGTTCCTTCATCAAATCTTTTCTTGAAAGATCCTTCAAGACGTCCATACAAATATCCCTCCTGCATGCTGTCCAAAACAAATCTTTTGCTTGGTTCTCATGCACTAACTCGTCCACCAGTATGAGATATTCCACCACTTCATCAAACTGAACACAGAGCTTTTTGAAGTCAGCCATAGAATAAACTCCACCTTTTGCTTGCCAGTTTTCAACAATTTTATTGAGGTCCATCATAGTAAACCTAACACCCCATCTATCAACCATAGCTTTAGAAAGCTTAACCCAATCCTTGTCCTTGAATGCCTGAATAGCAATAACCTCTTTTTCCACCTCCCTATCAGCAATAAAAAATCTAACTTGCTTCACCATATCCACATGAGAAGCACCATCAACAGCAGCAGCAGCTTCATACCTGCTAATGAACCATTTAACCTCCTCCCCATCAAACTTTGGGCCATCCCAAGAAACAATTCTAAATGAGGGAGTAAGAGGGTTAGAAGATCCAGAAGCAACAGCAGAAGAAGACATCCCAATAAGTAATGAAAAACGTTAAAAATCGATAAAATAACAAGCCTCTTGCAGGCCAATAACAAAAATCCAATTAGAGTTCCAGAAAAAAAGCCTCTTGCAGGCTAATAACGTTCTTGATCCAAGTAAGTCTTTAAAGAGAGCTAGAGAAATTCGAACCCCACGTTGGGCGCCAACTATGGTAAGGTAAACTCTTACAGTCGCCTTGCTGTAAGCGGAATCCGGAGGAGATATGTGGATTTAGCTGAAAACCCCGTCCTTCCAATAAAAATAAAAAAATTGGAATTCTAAATCACTAAGCTAACCAGTCTACTTGGATCTGATTGATAAAAATAATGAAACTCTAAAATAATTAACGCTTATTGAGATTAAATGATTGTGGCTGTTGAGGAAAGAAATACTGATAACAACAATTAAGGTGTACCAGTGAAAGATCTGAAAAGATTGACTTTTATGTTTTTATAATAATTTAAATTTTTATGAGACAGCAATAATCAAGTCCCAGTGATGAAGACCTTTCTAAAGATACCCTATATGAAGTGTTATTTTAATTGTTGAGTATTAATTTTAAAATGTTATATATAAAATATAAAGTTATAAGGGTATTAAAATTTATTTAATTTGTTGAGTAATAAAAAATGAGACCGTGGTGGTTAAAGATTAAGCTGTATGATGTTCCCCCCCTCTCAATTTCGATTTTGAGAAGCGCTTAAGTATTCCTAGTCACGTGCCTAAGTTTTCCCCTCCAGAGCTCTTCCAGAGTCAATCCGGAGCCCGTACGGAGTCCGTACGGAGCCGGAACGGAGTCCGAACGGAGTCGAAACGGAGTCCGTCCGGACTTCCGGACTCAATTAGAACCTTAAAACTATAATAAAAAATCTAGAAAAATTACACATAATAGAGCTACTTCCCCTTTACATACCAAACTAATTTTCGTAGTCTGCGCTGCTCTAATTACCCGGTGAAAATTCATCGAAGTTAAGTAATTTCTGAAAACGTAAATATTTCTATAAAACTTTAAAATTTATTTAAAAATATAAGAAAAATATTAAAAACTCTGGGAAAATTTCCCAAGGTTCTTGAGAGACTCGACTTAATACTTATAAATTTTTCAGACTGTAAAAATAAGTTTTCTCCGTAAAATAAATTGTTTTCGTGTAGGCATTCCCTCGTGACCAATTTCTTCATATTTAAAACTCAAATAAATTAAATAAAACCCTTTTATATAAAAAAAATAATAACGCCAATCTTGCACGCCGTAATAACTCCATTTACATATTTAGGTGCCGTACTAAACTTTAGGCTACCACAACGTGACTAGGAATACTTAAGCGCTTCTCAAACTCGAAATAAAAAGGGGGGACACATCATACAGCTTAATCTTTAACCACCACGGTCTCATTTTTTATTACTCAACAAATTAAAATAACTTGTAATACCCTTATAACATTATTATTTTTTTTACATAACATTTTAGAAATACAATTCAACAGTTTAAATAACACTTCATACAGGGTATCTTTAGAAAGGTCTTCATCACTGGGACTTGATTATTGCTGTCTCATAAAAATTCAAATTTTTATAAAAACATAAAAGTCAATCTTTTCAGATCTTTCACTGGTACACCTTAATTGTTGTTATCAGTATTTCTTTTATCAACAGCCACTTTTATTTAAATATCAATAAGCGTTAATTATTTTAGAGTTTCATTATTTTTATCAATCAGATCCAAGTAGATTGTTTAGCTTAGTGATTTAGAATTCTCATTTTGTTATTTTTATTGGAAGGACAGGGTTTTCAGCTAAATCCACATATCTCCTCCGGATTCTGCTTACAGCAAGGCGACTGTAAGAGTTTACCTTACCATAGTTGGCGCCCAACGTGGGGTTCGATTTCTCTAGCTTTCTTTAAAGACTTACTTGGATCAAGAACGTTATTAGCCTGCAAGAGGCTTATTTTCTGGAACTCTAATTGGATTTTTGTTATTGGCCTGCAAGAGGCTTGTTATTTTATCGATTGTTAACGCTTTTCATTACTTATTGGGATGTCTTCTTCTGCTGTTGCTTCTGGATCTTCTAACCCTCTTACTCCCTCAGTTAGAATTGTTTCTTGGGATGGCCCAAAGTTTGATGGGGAGGAGGTTAAATGGTTCATTAGCAGGTATGAAGCTGCTGCTGCTGTTGATGGTGCTTCCCATGTGGATATGGTGAAGCAAGTTAGGTTTCTTATTGCTGATAGGGAGGTGGAAAAAGAGGTTATTGCTATGCAGGCATTCAAGGACAAGGATTGGGTTAAGCTTTCTAAAGCTATGGTTGATAGATGGGGTGTTAGGTTTACTATGATGGACCTCAATAAAATTGTTGGAGACTGGCAAGCAAAAGGTGGAGTTTCTTCTATGGCTGACTTCAAAAAGCTCTGTGTTCAGTTTGATGAAGTGGTGGAATATCTCATACTGGTGGACGAGTTAGTGCATGAGAACCAAGCAAAAGATTTGTTTTGGACAGCATGTAGCAGGGATATTCGTATGGACGTCTTGAAAGATCTTTCAAGAAAAGATTTGATGAAGGAACTGCCTAATGGTGAGCAGAAACTGCCGGCTCTGGAGGTTATCAAGGACAACATTCAAGCCCATCTAAAGTTATTGGCGTTGGACAAATATCAAGAGTCATGCACTCAATATGTTAGCAAGGTTAGCAAAGTTTTTGACAAAAACAACGATATTATGGTCAAAGCCCAGGAGGCCAAGAAGGCTCAAATGGGATTACCTGCTGCTAAAGTTGAGGGCAATGTGGATAATAAGATGGTTGATCATTTGGCCGATTTAACTAAACAGTTAAAAATATTTGTTCAAGAAACCAAAAGGCCAATAAGGCCCCAATTGCTTCTTCGTCGACGTCGACTTCTTATCAGACCAGAGGTTATGAACGTCGAAATTATAATGGCAATAATAATGGTAACCGCTTCCCAGGCAATGGGAGAAATGGTGGGAATGGCGGTAATGGATATAGAGGTGGCTATAATGAGCCAAAGGTGTGATCCTATTGTAATAGGAGGGGGCACAGAGCAACAGTTTGTTTTGCTCTTGATAAGGATATGGATGCTGGGCGAGTTTTATTTGATGGTAAAGTTTATAAATTTTCAGATGGTTCGTTCATCAAGCCCAGTGATGGACAGTCTCCTTCTGATTTGGTCAGAAGAAGTTTAACGGCTGAAAGAAGAGCCAGATTTGAAGAGGTGACGGATGAAGATGTTAATGCCAAGGGTGGCAAAAATGGTAACGGTAATGGTGGAAAATCTGACAAAGGTAAAGAGAAAGAGGTCAGTAAAGCCACATTTTCTACTTCTTTTGGTGGTTTAGAGCTGGCGACGGTTGCCCAGGTGGAGGGTAGCTGTATGGCTGGCGAATACAATGTTAATGCTGCTAGAGGAGCAGCTGCTACTGAGGCGAAAAGTAGAATTCAGAGCCAATTGAGGGCTAATCCTGGCAAGGCCAATAACAAAGTGAACCCTTACTCTAAGGACAAGAATTCTTGTGCTCAAACTGCCGCCAACAAATTGAACCCTTACTCTAAGGACGAATTATATAAAATGCAGAAGGGGATTGCTGATATGGGGCCCCCTAGTTATGGCAAGTTTGATTTAAATAGTGAGCCTATGCCAGAGGATGATTTGGATTCTGAGGAGGACGTACCGTTGGCGTCTCTACCCAGACCAAGTTTTAGCGGTCCCATCCCAATGGAGGGTGTAAGAAGGACTAGCGATGGATCAGGATTAGTGCAAGTAGCTGGTGACGGAGTTAGGGTTATAGAAAGTGAAGATGTTATTATGGGAGGTGAAGATGGCTCGGTTGGACCTCAAGAGGTACCCAGGGCCAAGGTTGTTAAATCAAAGCTCCAGTATGAGCGGCCAGTAGTTTCTGGTAAAGCTAATGCGATGGACGCAGTTTTGAATAGGGTGAATCAACTTCAGATTCCCTTATCTTTGGGGGAGTTATTTACGATTAGTCCGGCGCTTGCTGAAAAGCAAAAGAAGCATTTGACGAGGTGTCGGGTTTCTACTGGAGAGGTGGAATATATTTGTGAAAATGCTGAAAAGTTTGGGGAAGATGTAGATACACATTTTTCCGCTCCCCTGGGTTACCTGGTGGTAACTCTTAATGGTAAAGAAGTAAAGGCCTTGGTCGATTCAGGGTCTCAAATTAATTTAATTTCATTGGAGCAAGCGACGAGTATAGGCTTGCCAATTAAAAGTGGAACTGGGGGAAACCTCAGAGGTATTGGAGGGCATGCAACAGAGCTTATGGGTACAGCTGAGCATGTCAGGTTAGGCATTGGTGGATCTGTTGGTAAGGTTCACTTTTATGTGGCCAGAGGAGCAGTCAAAACTGTTCTTGGTGGCCCTTTTTTGATGCATTTTGAGGCCAGGATAGGGTATCAAGCTGGCATGGGGATTAGTTTGGAGATCACTGGTGAAGATATGCGGAGGTTACATATGCGGTTAGAGCCTCCTGGAGATGAAGGTTGGGAAACACGGCCAGGGATTACTACTCTGTGCCAGTGTTGTGTTTGCACCAAGAAGCGGCATATAAAACGGACGGCTTCTGGAGAATTATGTTTGTTGGAAAGGGATGGATGCCCTCATTTTTTGGGGTAGCAGGGGCTGATCACTCTAATGTTGTAATCTCTCCTCAGGATGAGATCCCGGATTGCAATAGGTCAGCTCACTTGGAGATAATTCAAGTGGATTCTCAATTATTTTCTGTTAATATTACTTTGGAGTGCAAATACGTTTTGGAGTTTTCTATATGTTTATTGGATTTACCCTGTTTTTCTATAAAATTTAAAAATGGTGAAAAAGGCAAAATGGGCCAAATTAGGTTGGATAAAAAATGGAAGGGTATGTTTTATGGCCTCCAGCAAGAGGTTAAACTGCAAGTATCTCCTACTATTTTGGACCTCCAGCAAGAGGGTAAACTGCAAAAATTACATCAAAATCAAATAAAAAATCTCAGTATAATTAAAACACAAAAAAATAATTTTTGTGAAAATTCAATCCCGGTTCTCCAGAAAGAGGTTAAACTTCCAACTTTCTTTACGGGTGATTTACTGTTGGATAAGGGAAGCAAAGGTGTTGGAAAATATGTTTATAAATTAGACGAGGGAAAGGAGAAAAGGGTAAAATTTAAAAAATGGGGAGCCTTACAAGATTCCTGTGGTATGTCATGAACCGTGGCAGCAGAAACCGATTCCTATTCCGGCTGCATTAAAAGAAGCCTATATTGAAGTTGTCAGAGAATGGATATGCACTGGACTGTATGAGCAATCACCGTCAAGTTATTCTAGTATGGTATTTTGTATCAAGAAACTGAATGGCAAGCTTAGAGTTGTTCATGATCTTAGGGAATTAAATAGGGTTACAATAAAGGATGCTGGGATACCGCCTAGTGCTGAGGAGTTTGTTGAAGCGTTTGCAGGGAGAGTGTGTTATGGTTTGGGAGATATTATGGGTGGATATGATGAGAGAGAGTTACATCTGGAATCAAGGCCTCTCACTACATTTGATACACCACTAGGACGTTTACAGTTAACAAGATTACCTCAAGGAGCAACAAATTCAGTTGCAGTTTATCAAGCTCAGATGGCTTGGATCCTTCAAGATGAAATTCCACAATATGCTGGAATCTTTATAGATGATGGAGGAATTAAGGGACCAACAACCGACTATGATAACCAGGTGTTGGAAGAGAATCCCGGGATACGCAAATTCATTTGGGAGTTTGAAATTACTTTAGAAAGAATCATGTTTCGAATTGAAGAGGCTGGTTTAACTATTTCAGGTTCAAAATTTTCATGTTGTGTCCCAGCCTTAGAAATATTAGGCCATGTGGTATGTAGAGAGGGTAGGATTATGTCCAAGAAGAAAGTTAACAAAATTCAGTCCTGGCCAAGACCCAAGAATACGACCGAAGTTAGAGGGTTTTTAGGCGTTTTTGTATATGTTAGAATGTTTATCAAGGACTTTTCTTCATTGGCAGCTCCATTGAGACGGTTAACGAGAAAGGATGCAGACTGGGAGTGGGATGAAGAGTGTGAGAAGGAGTTTGTGAAGTTGAAGGAGGTTGTAGGGAAGGATTTAGTCCTGCACAAGTTGGATTATGGAAAAGATGCTGGCAGAATTTATTTAGAAAATGATTCAAGTCAGGTTGCAGCTGGGGCGGTTTTCTCTCAGATGGATAAAGCTGGATACATCAGGCCAGTTAGGTATGAATCTGTAGTATTTAATGAGGTCAAATCAAGATATTCTCAACCAAAATTGGAATTATGTGGTGTGGCGAAAATACTGAAGAAACTTCAGCATATTTTGTGGGGGCAACATTTTGAGTTGCAAGTGGATGCGAAATCGTTAATCCAGATGATTAATTCCCCAAGTTTACCGAACGCACCCATGACAAGATGGGTAGCTTTTATTCAACATTTTTCGTTCGATTTAGTTCATAAGCCTGGCAAGACTTTTACTATGCCAGATTGTTTATCAAGGAGACCACCCACTGAAGAAGATTCAGACTCAGAAGAGTTTGATGAAGATATACCTATTATCTAAGCCAGCACTAAAGGGGCTGAAGACTTTCCATACCTCCCCCATGAGGTTAAACTGGCAGGACTATTGTGTTTAGATTATGGTGTTGATGACCTCCACCAAGAGGATAAACTGGAAAATAGTTTTTATGTTAATAAAGGTGTTGGAAAAGGTGTAGATAAATTCGGTAGAAAGGAGGTAGAAGAAGATGTGGTGTATGTAGAGGAAGATGGATTGGTAGTGTGGGATAGTAGTAAATTAAGGAATGGTGTATATGTTGGAGAATTAGAGAATTTAAATAAAAAGGTGGATAAAGAGAAAGAGGTATTTTTGAATACGGTTTACGAAGGATCCAAAGGTTCAGAAGAAAAACGTCGACATAGCTCAATTAAAGATTTATTTAGGGTCAATGATTATTGGCTCATTCATGTGCAGGTGATATTGGTGATAGAGAAGTCCCTATTGATGATATATTAATCGATTTTCAAGATGAAGTCTGGGGTCAGACTGGTTTTTATTTTTTGTTAGTCAAATATTTGTTGACTTTAGAGAGGCCAGAAGAGTGTGAGGACGATGAATGGGTGGCTATCAAGAGGAAGTCATCTACTTTTTACCTATCTGGTCGACGTTTAATGAGGAGGAGGTATCCAAATCCTCAAGTAGTTATAACTCAACAGAAGGGGCAAGAATTAGTTTTGAAATCACTGCATGAAGATCTCGGGCATAGAGGCGTTGGAGAAACGTTTAGAAGAATTTCTTATTGATTTTGGTGGCCTGGCATGAAGATGGCTGTTAAACAGTGGGTTCAGTCATGTGAAGAATGTCAAAGACGAAGTTATTTAAGGCCAAAAGAACCTGGACGTGCGACCGGTGAATATACGCTCTTTTGGAGAGTTAGTTTAGATGCTGTTCATATAAAAGAGGGACAGTATAAATATTTAATTGTGGCCAGAGATGATTTATCTGGTTGGGTAGAGGCAGCGCCTCTTATTAATTTAACTGCCAAAAATGTGGCAGAATTTTTTTTGAATAATTGGGTATATAGGTATGGGGTGATGAAGTTGGTAACGGTAGATGGAGGTCCTGAATTTGGGACAGAGTTTAAAGAGGCCGTATTGAAAGTTGGATCAAAGGTTAGGGTAGCAACCCCATATTATCCCGAAGCTGAAGGCATGGTTGAAAGAGGGCATCAAGTTATTAAGGATTCTTTAGTTAAAATGTGTGGGACAAGTGCTGAAAAGTGGAGGCACTATTTACCTTTAGTTTTATTTGCTGATCGAATCACTGCCAAAAGGAAGACCGGATTTTCACCTTATGAACTTGTTTTTGGACAGAAAGCAGTTTTACCGGTTGATTTAGAAGCTGAATCATATCTTGGAGTTGACTGGGACACGGTCAAAACTACTGAAGAATTATTGTGTGCAAGAATGATGCAGCTAGAAAAGAAAGAAGAATATTTAGAAAAGGCATATTCGCGGATGATGAAGATCCAAAATCAATCAGTTAGATATTGGGATGAGCGGTTGGCACATCAATTAAGGAAACCTTTGAACCCAGGTGATATGGTCTTGGTGTATAATAGGAGTTTGGAAAGCCAGTGGGGAAAGATGTTTGCAGATACGTGGAATGGACCGTATAAAATCAAGGAGCAAGTTTCCGGCGGTTCATATGTGCTAGAAGAGTTGGATGGAGTAGTATTAAAGAAGAGGGTAGCAGCCGATCAAGTGAAACGGTTCTATCCTAGAGGCACCAGGAGTGCCGAAGTCTAACTCCGAAATGAGGATAAACTACAATTTTAATGACATTCACCACAGAAAAAATGGGGGGGTATTGCTAGCAATACCCCTTGCTTGAGCTCCGTTGAGCCACAAATCTATGCTTGAATTATGCACACATCATCACCATGTAGGAAATTGTTTGGCCTTACATTTAGTCAGAGATTTGTCACAGATTGAGCTCAAGATGAACCTACATTGATCACCGTTTGATCTTGTAAAATCCTAATTTGATCATCAGTTAAGCTCCCTTTGATCTCACTTTGATCTAACATAAGCTTTTGCATATCCAATATGTCAACTATTCACTTTCAAAAAGATTCATAATGAATTTCACATGGAATATTAGAAACGAAACCAGTAATTTTGAGTAAATGTCTCATCAAAATGATTAATCTACAACAAAATACCATCAAAATTCAATCTGATTACTGAAAACTTTTGTTAAAATGACTAATAGATATTTAAATTGGAAAATAATATTCCATTTCTCAATTTCAAATTCAAAATATAAATCCTCGTTTGAAATGTGAATTTTGTAGATTCCTTGCCTTCCTATATTATGAGTAATATTTGAGGTATATTACACCTTTGTAAATATGGTGTTGTGCTGCTAGAAATTATCTCTGTTTCAATTCAACTTTATTGAAGCTTGAGTCCAGAATGATAAATATTTTATAACTATTTTGAGAAAAAAGTCACTAGTAATGAATTTAGCCTTTTATCTGTCCTTTATTAAACCTCACTTAATCCTACTTAAATCCAAATTGACCCACAAAAACCTTATTTGGGATATTTTTTAGCCCAGGATGATTCAAGATTGGAGCAAAATATTATTTTAAATATCCAATATGCCTATTGATTAAATTTCTTCAAGCTTACTTTAAATTCACATTAACATTAACTTTCACAGGAAATATTAAACACAAATCTTGAAAATATAGTATTTAAAATCATAATAAATATAATATAATATGCTTACAACAAAATTTTCTTTCTGGATTAATTGAAACGAAAAATTGTTCATTTGTGAAAATAGAAAAAATACTATCCATCCTGAATTTAGAATTCATTTTTAAAAATTTAATGCCCCCTCACTTTCAAGTTTATCATGTATTTCGAAAATTATATTTTTAATAATTTTGTGAATAGTACACCTGAGATATAAACTTGGGGATATCAAAAACTAAAACATCAGCAAATTGAAATGTTTTTTATTGTTATGAATGGAAATAATGATTGAAAAACACCATTAGAGCAAGTTTGATTTTGAATAATAGGCATACTTTCTCATGTAAATTTCAATAAAAATAATTTTTATTCTTACTTAAGTTGCGGTGGATACATTTGAGCTCAAAAAGAATTAAAATTGATAAAATAAGACTTCTATAGTTCATATTCAAAAATGAAATCACCCTTCATTATCTACCTGTAAACTATTTTAAATTGAATAATTTCAAAGTCAGTATATACTGATGTTATTTTTTCTTCTAAAAAATTTATTATATAGATTAATAGTCATAAACAGTTGACATAGATGTTAAATTTATATAAGCAATCTTTAATTCATAAAATGATAAAACTATCTTTTATGTAAAAAGTGATGAAGGAAAAAAATATTATTAAATTTTTGATGCACTATCAATAAAATTGAAGATAGAGCATATCAAAAGTTTAAACTTAATTTCAATTTTGATATCATCATTTTATTTTATTTTACTTGAGTAGAAAACAGATTTTAAATCTCAATATAATTTTAAATCCCATTAGTTTGTAGATTTCAACATTTGAAACTATGAAATAAATATTTATGAAAGAATTTTACAATATTTGCCCTTCTAAAAACTCATAAATCCAACTTCAAATCTTCTAACCTTCACAAGTAACCACAATGCATTCTGAAAATACTCTATATTTAAATAATTAAAGGTAAATAAAATTATGTTTTTATTCTTTATTTCAATTTTTGATAAATAATATATATATATACATATATATATATATATAATTTCTTAAAAAGTCTAAGAGGGAACTTAATAGTGGTTTTGGCATTAGATATATAGATTCAACTTTCAAAAAATTTGTTTGGAATAAATTACAAAGACAAAAAGGATATATTTTGATGAAAGAATACTGATTTAGGTTCTCTTAAAATATTATTAACCATTTTTATGGAATATTAATCCATGGTTATCATTCTTTATGATATTATCATAGAATTTTTTCCTTTTTTAATATAATGATTTTCTATTGTGTGGTATGTAGGCTAAGATAAGTTTAAAAGATTTATTGAAGATATATATACCAGAAACAGTATAATCTGTAGATTTATAACTATAACTTACTTTTCTGATGTTTTACATCATTGATAAGTAGCTCATGCATTACACAAGTAAATAATTATAGTCTCTGGAAATAATTCCTTGTGAATTTCAATTTTTTTGTTATTCTTAAAATCATTACTCAAATAAACTAAAATTTCTTCAAATATTGATTGAAAGAAGGAGTTACAAAATCTTATTTTGTAGTTATAAAAGTTTGAGTTATTTTTCATATTATCAAGTATAATGAACATTTGTAAATTTTAACTTGAAAACTAGTGATCATAGCAAAGTAATACTGGAAGAATCAGATAAAAAGGGTGGAATAAAGTCATAGCACAACAGGAAAAGATACAAAATTGTTGATTTTTATCTCATAAAATTCAACTTATTTTTAACATATTTTACCACCTTTAGATAATGTTTAGTGGATTTTAACATTATTATAACAAGCAAACTTAACAATGTTTTGATTTTTTTAACAAAAATAAATATTGTTAGATCATTTTTTTAAAAAATATGACTTATTTTTATGCTTTATCTACAATAGTTAGTAGTTTTTTTTGCAGAAATTACTTGTTTTGATATTCTATTTTTGAATTTTTTAAGAGACTTCATTGCATTAAAGTTTTGTAATAATTTTTCATTAAAGCATCATATTTTAAATCTAGAGAATTGGTTTTGAAATAATATATATTTTCATGTTAATTGACTCATTATTTTTGGATTGATAAATTATGTTAAAATTGGGATTGCTTATTTCTAGTGAGTGTACATCATAGTTTGTTTTCAAATCAAAGATTAATAAATGGTGAAATTTGGTAAAACTCTAAATATCTTTTAAACCTTTTTGATTTAAATAATGTTTAATGTTATGTAATCATTCTATAAGTAGAACACAGTTAAAATCTGATAATGGTACATTGCTTTCAATTTCTAATACTAAAATTCTATTCTACTTGAAACAATGTAAACTAAAGCTTGGTATCTCATAAGAAACTCACAATTTTCAAAAATCATATTTCCAACTTTTTAAACATGATACACATTAAAATATATTTTTAGAATAATTTCCTAATTAGTTTCAAATACTAGAAAATAATGACCTCAATTTATTTTAATACTTAAACCATTCTGATGAGTGAATTTCACAATCCTCTAAGTAACATATGGTTACCATTTATACACATATGCATGATTTCTCCTTTTGTTTAATTTTAGCTGAATCTAAAAAGTAAAATCACATGTTGAATATCATCTATAGATAAACTTCTTATATTAGAAGCTAATATTTCATATGAGAAATTTGTTATTGAGTTTGGGAAACATTAATAAGTGTTGGGTATTATAATTGAGCCATTTATTCAAGTAAATAAAAAAGGATGACGTTCTAAATATTTCATATATATATATATATATATATATATATATAATAAAAATTAATTATATAGTAGCATTTAACCATGTTTTTATACTAATGTCATATAAAAAAAGGGATTGAACTAAAACTTTCAGTAAAGAAAATAAAAATAAGATAAGTTAATATTCTTGTTTATATTCTCATATTTTTGAAATGGCTTACTTAAGGGAGAAAATTATTTGGTTTTAGAGTACAAGAATTTCTAGATAAAAATCTTCACAATATAGTTTGACCCTCTAAAAAAGAAAATTCCTTAAATTTTACTATCACATTTTATATATTTGTTAAGTAATAGAAAATGGAGTTGTGTCTTTGACAATGAAGCTTTAGAAAATGAAATAAATGATTTAAATTTATAATATAATTTTTGAAACAATAAATCATGTATTCAAAAAAAATTATATATCTTACAATCAAGATAACAGTATTAATTAAGCAACTCTAACAACTTTGGAAAGAAACAAGAAAAAAATAATTAGTAAAATGCATAAGTTATTTTTAGAATTTAAGGAAACTTAATAGCTCTACCTGTAAACTAGCCTTAAAGCAGGTTTGGATTTAACATGTGGAAATTCATACATAGTACCCTTCCATCATTAGAGCAGAATAAAATTTATGTAGTTTTATTTTTTTAATTTATAATAGTATTTTTATTTTTGGCTTTTTAATTAGTATAACTATATATTTTTTAACTTTTTTGTTTTTCATAACATAAGTTCAAAGCTGCACATCACTACTTCAAGATGAAACTCCATATAATGTAATCAATGAATGATATATTATAATGAATTTTACTAGAGACTTTTCAAAAATGGTGATTAAGAATACTTATTATAATTTTTTAAATTTTTATTATTATTCTATCTCTTGAAAGGAGATGGCCATATCTCAATTTAATTAGTTTTTCCTCAGAAAAATTTATTCTTGATCTAAATAAAATTGCATCACTATTAACTAGATGTTATTATACAATTTTAACAATTTTTTTATCTGAACATAGTTGAAAGTATGTATAAATTAAAGTGTTTCCACATAGTCTTACTATTATCCCACCATTATTTTCACATTTAGATTTCATTATAACTGTAAAATAAGTTTTTCAATAATTTTAATAATACCTTAATATTTAATAATTTAGTTACATAGTAGATTTTTTATCCTTTTTTTTTATGAGGCTTATTATATAAACACTACTTTTAGATTTTATCCATTTTGATGTCTGATAATTTAAATTTTCATTTAACTACCCAAATTATATCAAAAAAAATTCAAAAGTATATTTTTTTAATGTACTCTTTTTGATAAACTTATCATTTCTTATAGGTTATTCTTCAACTATTTATTGTAATTAACTACCCACTCATTTATGGTCTGTTATTGTTGTTCATTACATACAGACAAAATAAGGATACTCTCATATTATATTGGAGTTTTAAATTAAAAAGTAAATACTAGTGGCTGGTATTAAATATGAAGTTGTTATAACTAAGTTGAACATTAATTAATTATTAAATGGCATTTTATATTACAAATTTTATTGAATGTATATAAAAATAACACTCAAGAAATATATATAAGATATATATATAACCATTGTATATCAAAAATGAAGTACTTATCAACATGGTCTTTTTAAATGATTTTCAAATTTACTTAAAGAGACATTAATATTACCAATTCAAATTTTATATCAAATACAACAATATTATTATTTCATTTTTAATTATTTTACAAAAAATTTGAGTTTCAAAGTAATTTAATTCAGTATTTAATGAATGTTTTTGAAAAATATTTTTAAAAATAGAAATAACCCCTCACAAAAAAAAATATAATTTTTTTTACTTACAATTTGCACCATATTTCTACCCTTAAAATATTTGTATTCTTCTAACAAAAATATTTTTTAAATAAATTTAAAATTTTTTTCATTATTCAATTACAAAATGTCAAATTTATAATTTATTTTACCTTACTAAAAAATTTAGCTGAAAATTTAATTTTGTATTTCCAAAAAATAAACTTAAATGTCAAAAATTAAAAAAACAAAATTATAAATATAATTATGAGAAAGAGGTAGATTAAATTTATAATATTCATATAAAAAAAATTCATATATTTTATGGTGTTTGAATTTTAAATTTAATGTATTAAAAATTAATTATTAAATAACCAAGCCAAATGAAATTGGCTTGGATTTTTGGTATCACTAGAACTTATTTTTTTTCTTTTACTCACATTTTAATTTTTAATTTTTTTTTTTTTCTACATTTCTCATTTTTTTTTTTATGATTTTTAATGTTTTTAAGACCGAAGTTGCTTTCAAACAACTTCGGTCTAACGTTTCTCTCACTTTCCCACCAGATTGCACCTGGTAGGGAAAGTCGCTTCCATTTTAGAGACCAAAGTCCCTTGCAGGGACTTTGTTTTCTCTGTGTGCATTGCACAGCCAGAAAAAAACTGGCTGTGCAATGCACTGCATGCAGCACATGCAACACGCATTGCTGCTGCAAGTAATGCGCATTGCATGCAGCAGAAATGCGCGTTGCATGCAGCCTGCATTGCTGCTGCATGCAACGCGCGTTTCTGCTGCATGCAGCGCGCATTGCACATGCTGCGCATATCTCATGCAGCTGACTTGATATCAGCTGCATGAAATATGGTAGCAATTGTGCAACGCGCGTTACTTGCAGCAGCAACGCGCGTTGTACACTGCTTTGGCCACCTCCCAGCCTAGTAAATTAGCTGGGAGGGTGGCAAACATTACAGCAAGCAATCGAAGTCGCTTTTAGCGACTTCGATTGCTTGAAAGAGACACTTCCAGCCAGGGGAAACCTGGCTGGAAGTACTAAATTGCAATGTAAGGGACCCAAGCCAATTTCAAAGGCTTGGGTCATAAATTAAGGTTTCTAAAAAGCAGCCAGTATAAATCTGGCTGCAATAAAAAGTAAATTTTTTAAATAAAATACATAAAAAAATAAAAATTTGTTCAAATAAAATATACAACACTCTTTCGCCAGTAAGAAACAGCCTTCCATTGCTACACATAGAAACAAAATCAAATGTTTCTTTCATCAACATTGGCCATGTTTCAATATTTTGAACCAAGTAAGATCAGGAAAAAGGTCACGGCAAAAAAATTGCATAATTAAAAGTCTCCCAATTTAATATGGTGCGGAGGTTCATATTTTAGAAATAGGTGGTGCACATTATAGTTTCCTTTAAAAAAATTCAAAAATGAATTAATTTTGGCGCAATGTAAATTTAAATGTGATGAGTGTATGTTTTTTAGCTACGTGAAACATGGTAGCTAGAATTATGTGGCGTCAATTTTTTTTAGATGTGAAATTCAGTGTTCCACAAATGTGCATCTGTACAACATGCAGCCAAGTAAATTCTAGCTGGAATTAGTATATGCATAGGAAAAAATGATCATGCTGTGTAAAGTGCCTTGGCAACATCATTCTTGGAATTTAGATGAAGTTTATCATATGACTTGGAGAGCTGCATTTTTTTGAAAATGTGATCAGTGAAAATTCATGATATATACATCTGTTTGCCACCCAATTTATTTTTCCTTTCTCTTTCTCACTTACCTTTTTCAAAAATTATCAATCATATTTTTGCTTTATCATTTTGAATTATTGGTACTATTTTCTTGACCTTATCTGATTACCAGTAAGCAAATTTTTCTTGCTATTGCATTTCATATCATTTTGGTTTGTTACACTTTTTTACACTTTTGACAAGTTAATCTAATGATTCTAATTCTGAATTTATTTTTATGGTATCTTTTACTGTACCCTTTCGATTCATTATAAAAAAATTATTTTTCAGTTAACTTAAAGTTTTTTTATTTGTTTGTCAATTTACTTTTCTTTATTCCTTATCAAAAATGTTCAATTTATTTATCTAACCATTTATTTTTTAAAACAGTGATTATAAAATAAACTTTATAATTAATTTTGATCAATCAGCTACAAATGGAAGAAGATTTTATAGACATGTAAGTTCATGTTTTGCTTATCATTTTTCTATATTTCTTTAATACTTTCTCAACCATTATATTATTAATATGAAAAGTAAAACATCATCTCGTACTTGCTGAAAGCATACAGGATAATGTTTTGCTTTTCATAATAATAATTAGATTGTTTGTACTTTACCTTTAATTTATTGATTTTTAAGTTGTTTCAAAGTCTCGTACTTGCTGAAAGCATACAGGACAATGCTACAATTTAAAAATTAATAATTTATTGAAGTATAACTTTCTAAGTCAATATATTGATCAGAGCAAGATTTTTCATTTTATATATGTGGATATCATAATTCCGTAAATTTTTTAATATTACTAGTGTATTGGAGTTATACTTTCATTATATTATTAATATTAAGTGTAGAGCCAAATCTCGTACTTGCTGAATGCATACAGGATAAAGCTATACTCTTTATATGTATAATTTAATAAAGTATACCTTTGAAACGCTTTCTTAATATTTGAAATAAAGAAAAAGTATATAAATTTACTAATATGTAGATATGCTAACTTTTGTATTTCTAATATTGAAGATATGATAAAGTTAAAGGTATCATTGACTGATAATTGAAATTATGTTACTATTTTCTAATTTTTGATTTTTTTCTATTTTAAATCAAAATTGAATTCTCTTAGGATTGAACCATCAATGAGTAACGATTTGAAAAAAAAAAAACGGCCAGGGAAGAACTCTAACAATAGGTGGGCGAAAGACATTGCTACTGGAATGAAACTTGTAAACGCTCTTGGAATGGATACAAACGGGAAGAAGCCACATTTCTATGCACGATCTTATGCAAATAATATGACAGATTGCAATAATTATTACAATTTTTTTCCTGGATGTAGTATTTATAAACCAAAAGGTGTCTTAATACCTAATGTTCTTGTGCAGACTTTTGAAATTCATGAGCTCAAAGAACTAGATATGTTAGAAGCTACGGTGCGATGCATTAAGGATCTTTCTTACTGCGAACATGAAATTAAAAATAATGGTTATCATCAAAGAGCTGGTGGTTTTGGAAAAATGTTTGGTGGTGGCTTTATTTTAGATAGAAAGAAATCTTTACATATTCGTAAGTATCACTTTTTTTAATTTAAATACTGAATTTTTGAATGCTTTTCCTTGCAGATGAATACACTGATGATATTGTAAAAACGGATGAATATAAAAAACGAATGAAGAGGATTGCAATGTACTTTGAATATTTTTTTAAAAAAATATCATATGTAAAGTACAATGAGGCAACTAATCTTTGCGCAAAACTTGGTATTCCTGGATTTTCAAAAGTTTCTAGTGAAGAAGACGGTGTACCGTTTGCTAGTAATTTAACTTGGACATCTGGAGGGAATGGTAATGGGTTCTCTAATGAGGTTCATCTCGATAAGGATGCAAGTGAGTATACTTTAGGAATATTTTTTCCTAAAGATACAGAAAAAAACACCATTCATATGAAGTATGATAAGACCCAACCACGACAAATAGGTGGAGAACTTATGTTTCCCGAAATTCGAAGTAAAATCAACTTTGAAGCAACTAATGGAATAACAGTGACATTATGGCCTGCCAATCAACTAAGGCATTTTACCTCAAGATGTCATGAAATTCCTGGCTTCACTAGGATAGGTTCTTCTATTCAAATCAGCACTAGACTTTTTCATGCTATAGAAAAGCTTAATGTTTTTGATATTGATATTTCAGAATACTTAGAAATTAAAACAGAAAAATTTAGGTTAGAATATTTGATTAGTGCTTTGAGAGTTTTTTTGAAAAGAGATGACTTAATAGAGGAAGAAATAGAATCAGCAAAGTATTATTTATCTAATGTTAAGACAAATCTAAAAAATCTAGATATATAAATATTAAAAATTTATATTATATATACACAACTTAATGCAAATTTAAACATGATAAATACTGGGAGTAGCTGTAACATTTTCAGTTTTGATAATTATAGTATTATCTATTTCTTTTATTTGTGAAATAAAATAATTTTTTTTCATAATATTATAAGAAAATTTGATTTACTTTTGAGGAAATATATAAGTTGTGAAATCTTTAAATGTCATTTTTATTAAATTGGTAGCAAAGGTTCTAAAATAAAAAAAACTATAATAAAGAATTTGAAATATATTAGCCATAAAAATGTGCTTTTAATGCTACCAAATTAACTGTATAGTATTTTAGGTCAAACAGGCTTATTAATAAAAAAGGTAATAATAAAGAGTTGAAGAAAGAATTTTGAATCAATGATAGATTAAATTGTATTTTTTTAAGAATGTACTCATTTAATTATTTAAATTGTTCTACTTCTGATTAAAAATGTTACAATCAACGAAAATATTTGTAATAAATAATAGATTATATAATATTAAAGGTAAAGTAACAAAACTAGAGCAGTTATCATATTTTTATATAAACAATAAAATATTTAAGAATTTAATACAAGTATTTGAAATCATATAAGTAGATTTTAAAATCTTTGTTATTGCTGGACTTACAATAATTTTTTTTAATAATTAATTTAGAAAATCATGTCAAAGGTTACTTAATAAATTTCAAAGATGGTCACATTTTTGACGTATTTGAAGGAAAATAACTTGAATTATACAAGATATATCATATAGAAAGAACTTTATCTATTTACATGTTGGAATATTAATTTATTGAAAGGCTATGTTTAGCAAAAAAAGGTGATACTGGCTGAATGGAGCTCCAGTGATTAAGAAAATCTGCAGAAATAGCCCTAGCAATTCCCGGAGGACTTGGGGTATCAAATTTTAAAGGAAATGGATCACACTTGCCTATAAAAGGTTTTATTAATGTTAAAATATAGTTATTTAAATTTTTCCAAATTATTTCTTCCATCAAATGATTTTTTTTTTCATGTAAATTAAGAAACTTAACTTCTGATATTACCTCCAAGCAATCAGCTGCTGAAGCCAATCTATGATCTTGAGAGCTCAGAAATAAACCACGGACACCATCAATTATATAGAATGTGAAAGATTGATATCGGTGGTGGGAGTATTCAGAATTTATTTTGTTTAGTGCAGCCTTTTGTTTCTCTCTCCTTATAGTCAGTTCAGTATTTTCGTTTTTCTCACTTGATTGTTGAGCTTCACTAGTCTTGCCACTTGATATTGTTGCAGCACAATATTTTGATTTAAGAATGATAATTGACATAATTATATCAATGATAATATTGCTGATTTGAAGAAGAGTTGACATTGATATATCACGGGTTTGAAGTGCAGTGGGACCAACTTCTAAGCCATCAGAAATCGGACTCTTCAGATTTGAAAGGTGAGCTAGAAGCTGAAGACCACGTTCAATTGGACAATCTGAGTTAATGTTTTGATGTGATGGAAGCTGGCTGAATTCATGTGCGGTCAGATAAAGTGAAGATGATATAAGAGATACCCATGAAGAACGGCAGTGGTCACTTGGGATCATTAATCTCATGAGCATTCGGATAAGATTGGATTCAGGGTGATCCGTTTTCTTTGTTGAGGAAAGAATTTCAGTATTTAAACAATCAGGATCACATAAATCTTCCATTTTTTTGAAATCAATATTATCGAGTACCCATAGCTGTGAGCTATCAATCTCTAAAAAAATATTTGCTACAAAAGGAAAAAAAAAATAAGTAAAAGAACAAAAGTCAAGACTAAAAATTATGGTAACTTACATAACTCAGTAAGTTTTGAAAGCCAATCTTCTCCACAAGATTTTTCCCAATGAAAAGTAAACATTGGAATATTTGACATGGGTTCTTGGGAATAAGTAGAAGAGCGTAATTCGAGGAGAGTAACAATTTCCAACCACGACCTTAGGACCTTTGCCGTGCTGATTCTACCTTTATAAAAATTATGAATTTTACAGAATTCCTCCTGCAAATCAGATTCTTTTAGAACTGAGGGTGAATAAGTTAGAGGTTTTTTCGATATCTTGATTGGAGTTGATTTCATTGGTAGAGAAGCTTTCAAAGAGGTCAAAGTAGGTAATTTAGGAGGTGATGGGTATTGCTTCTTAGAAATGAAGGAATTCGGTGATGAGCTGTTTGAATCATCATCTTTATCAAACATATCAACATGTCTTGAAGAAGATTTTAAACTTTGCTTTTTTTGATGAACAAGCATAGCTTCATATTCTGATAGTTGATCATCGCTATTTTCATTGCTCTTTTCATCATCTTCATCAGGGAGAGGGCGTTTATGGATGGAACAATCTACAGCAGGTGAGTTTCTGGTACAAAATATCAAAAGAAAGATAAAAAGTACAATATGTAAGCAATAAAAGAGATATATGATTGAATTTTAAAGATAAAAGAATAACAATAAAAAAAAAAGGAAACAAGAATATACTCATTATCAAAACCTTTGCTTTTTTTTGAGATTTATTATTTGATACATCAGAAAATTCATTAGCAGAAGCCGGTTTAATACGTTGAACAAAAGAGGAGCCTTGGGATAATCTCTTTTTCTTGGAGCGGATAACAGGTGTTTCAAGATTTTCCTTAGAAGTTGAAGCATGAGTTGAAGCTGATGGTTCATCTGTCTCATCATCATCCCTAATGACAATGACTTCATCAGGAGGAATCATACCCTCCTCATAAGCTACAAATATATATGAAGAAAAAAAAATATTAATAATCTTATCTACTAATTTAAAAGGAGACAAAAAAGGTGATGAACATACATTTTTCAAGGCTTTTCACATATTGGAGTAATTCATTACAAGGGTTAGATAAATATGAAGGAGAAGGATTATTGTTAAGGATCTTGACAAGCTCTTCTGTTTTATCTCTAGCCAATTCAAGTAAATTGCGATACTGAACTCTCGTTATTTCCTGCCTCTCATTGCTAAGTACAGGAGGGTTAGGTGCCATGCCATGTGGCAGACATGGTGCAAGCTCAAAAGCTTCAAAGCGAGTATCAATCAGAGAGTGGGATGAAACACATTTGGGTGCTGGAAAATCAAATTTTTGAAAAAAAAAAGATATAGAACATAAGTGAAATATATAAATTAAGAGAGAGGAACATGATATACATACAAAGTGGAGGTGTAGGATTTTGTATACTAGACATATTGATTAATGAATATTAAAAAAAAGTATTTGATATCAAAAAATTATGATGTAATATGATGAATAATTATAAGAAACTCTATTCTAGAAAATTGAAGTTGATATTTTAATAGGATAAAAAATTGAATAAGATTAAAATTAAAGTGAGGATGAAAGAAACAGAAAACATAAAGAGGGGGATTTTATATTATTTGAGCTTTTTTTAACATGTATTATTCATAGTGGGGTAAACTGAGTAACATGCTAAATCACAATCTGTTTATATTGAAGCGAAATTTGATGTAGCTAACAGAAAATACTAGTAATTCTTTGGGGACTTTTAGTGTGAAAAACAAATAATAACAAATTTATATCCCATATTCAAATTGCCACGGGTAAATACAAAATTTTTTAAATTAGAATTTACTCCTAAACAATGGAGATACACTTAATTAGTATATTATATGAAAAAAAAGGATAATCCTTTATGAATATTTGTTAAATTTAATTTCAGATGACAATGCGAGATTCACATATATACTGATATGCCTCATCAAACAAGAAATGAATTATAAATATAAAATTGGTAACATTAGAATTTAAGATAAGAATTTGTTTTTTAAGTGACAGGAGGAGTGTCAGGCTAGGGTGTGGGCACTGTGACCAAACCTTTGATAAACTTGGATACAACTAAGGGAAAAAAAAAAATTGAATAGTTTTATTTTGCAATATATCTTAGTCTGCACAAGATATTGCATTGTTGTCCCTAACTATACCAAAATTGTTACTTTTCAAAAGTTATAGGACTACTAAGTTGATAAAATATTATTATGAATCACCCAATGAAATACCTTAAGCAACATTCAAAATTATTAAAATATTAATATTCAATTTGAGATTTGGATTAGCTAATTTTTCACAACTTACCACAGTTTTGATTAATATAATAAAACTTGAAAAAAATTGTTGAGATAACCTAGAAATGGGTGCAAGAAAATGATGAAACATATGACTTGAAACTTAACTCATACACTATTGATAAACTTCATGGATCCTGATTAATTTCTATCGAAATTAATTTTGAGACTAGCATATTGAATTTTAGCTATGACCAAGTACTGTAAGTGCCATGGTTTGTATTCAATATATTGGTGTTGAAATTAATTTTGATAGGAATCAACAAGTATCAGATGGCACCATGCATGAAACACTGACAGAAACCATCAAATTTATGAGGCAATGAACCTCATAATTTCGATCGAAATTAATATAGACCCCTGCATATTGAATACAAGCCATTTCACATGGACTACACAGACATAGATAAAATTCAACATGCATGGCTTAATATTAATTTTGATCGAAATTAACCAAGGCATTAAAACATCAATTTTTATATGGTGTACTTGATCAAACCAGTTTATCTAACTGCTTAGCTTACCTATACTTATAGGAATTTTATGCATAGTCCATGTCCATATTAATTTCGATCGAAATTAATGTTGACTAATACATAATGAATACATGCTATGCCACTTACACTTTCCAGGCATAGCTACCATTAAATATGCCAGTATCAAAAATTAATTTCGATCGAAATTAATGAGCATGATAATCATGAATTTCTGGAGTCAACTGCTTATTTTTATGCATGGTGCCTTGCCAACATTAATTTCGATCGAAATTACTTTTGATACTGGCATATTGCATGTATATATGCCTGGAAAGTGTAAGTGGCATAGTGTGTATTCATTATGTATTGGTCAACATTAATTTCAATAGAATTTAATATTGACATTTTCATATTGAACCCAAACCAGCAAACGACCCAAAAAATTCTTCATAAAACTGCTCATTAATTTCGATCGAAATTAGTGAGCACCATATACATATTGAATGGTAGTTATATCTGGTGTGTGTAAGTTGTAAAGCTTGTGTTCAATGTTTATTGGTCAACATTAATTTTGATCAAAATTAATGAGCATTTTGATCATGAACTTTTTCAGTCAGTTAGTTGTTTCAATGCATAATGGCATTCCAACATTAATTTTGATCAAAATTAATGTTGAAATGATATAATGCTTTTTTGCATGACATGTAAAGGACGGCAAGTATTTTTAAGTATTGAAATTTACTATACATGTTGAGGGTAAATATAAAATTTACATATCCATATTAATTTCTATAAAAATTAATGTTGACCAATACATAATAAATAGTAAATATGCCTGGCTAGTGTAAGTGGCATAGCTTTTTTTCAATCTGCACTTGGCAACATTAATTTCGATCGAAATTAAGGTTCATGATTATCATCAATTTATTCAGTCAGTTGCTTACTGTTATGCATGGTAACATGTCAACATTAATTTTAATAAAAATTGAATTTGACATGCTACCAAGCATTTTTATGTAAGATGAAAAGTAGGGCACTCTATTGTTAAGTAAACACATTACAATGCATATTGAGCATGTAAATATCATTTACACATTAATATTAATTTCAATCAAAATTAATGTTGACCAATAAACATTGAACACAAGCTTTACAACTTACACACACCAGATATAACTACCATTCAATATGTATATGGTGCTCACTAATTTCGATCGAAATTAATGAGCAGTTTTATGAAGAATTTTTTGGGTCGTTTGCTGGTTTGGGTTCAATATGAAAATGTCAATATTAAATTCTATTGAAATTAATGTTGACCAATACGTAATGAATACACACTATGCCACTTACACTTTCCAGGAATAGACACCATGCAATATGCCAGTATCAAAAGTAATTTCGATCGAAATTAATGTTGGCAAGGCACCATGCATAAAAATAAGCAGTTGACTCCAGAAATTCATGATTATCATGCTCATTAATTTCGATCGAAATTAATTTTTGATACTGGCATATTTAATGGTAGCAATGCCTGGCAAGTATAAGTGGCATAGCGTGTATTCACTATGTATTGGTCAACATTAAATTCGATTGAAATTAATATGGATACATAAATGTGACATAAAGAGGTATGGACCATCAATTTGTTGAAAATACATTTTTATATCTCATACATTATTTGTTTTTCTTAAATAAAATGTTACTCTCTCTCAATATCACTTTATAACATTTACCAAGCTGCTTTGAAAAAAAACAGAATACATAAAATTCAATATAAGATAGCTATATTACACAGAAGATCACCGTTATACCTAAGTTATGATGATGTTGATGCTCTATTAATTGATTCCCGAATCTTTACCAGATCAATATCAGCTCCAACCCCAAGTGACTCACGTTCATTCACAGATAATCCTTGCAAAAATGTTGCTGAATAGCAATTCTTGGGGAGGTATTTGGGAACATTGAATATACCATTTTGTGCAACTGTCCTTTCTGATGACCGTGAATATGTTTTTAATGTTGATTTTTTTTGAGCTGGTGTATGGGCTAAGTCCTTTGTCATCTTATCCATTTTTTTAAACAAATCATTGAGTTCAGGATTTCGCCATCCAGGAATAGCTCGGATAGGTGCAGTTGGGGCTGGTGCTGGGCCTTCCTCGATATCAGAGATGCACCTAGTATCATGAAAAAGCACAACAAAACCTGGCACATCACTGCAGAGATCTCTTGCTAACTTGTAGCGTGCACTAGCAATCTGAATTCCAACTAAATCAGCTTCATAATAACAAGAAGCAAAGTAAAATTAAAAACTTACCTTGGTCCGATAACGTTTTACTTGTGCCCTTGCCCTCTTTTCAATCTTTTCTCTTGCTACCCTTTCCTCTTCTTGCCCAAACAACCTTATCATCTCCTTCCCCTTATTAACTACCCATTTCTCAATAACACATTGAGTGAACTGAAGCTTTGACTGATCGATTGTATTCAAGGTGGTGAGCCATCTGGTACAGTGGTCGCATACTATGCTTCCCATGACTTGATTCCAAGTTGATTCTGAAAAATCACGGCAAGTCCAATCAAACGTGAATTTCCGAAAACCTTTTTCTTGCAATTCACGCTCTAAGTTTCTTTTGACAGAAAGTGGGATCGGTGCTCCTCCTTTTAGTCCTCGAGGCTCAGGTGCTGGAAAAAATTCGGGTAGTCGAATTTTGGATCGCAAGAAGGCTATAGAATTGGTTATCAGAAATTGTCGATCAGCTGCAGAATTGGCACGGTTAGAAGATTGGACTTGGGTTAGGACAGTTTGAATGGTTTTTAGTTTGAATTGGCTCCAATCTTTCCAATTTTCAATCTCCAAAGGTGTTGGGCTCGCAGGATATTTTGATATTTGTGTTGGTCCCCCAAGACAATACTTCAGAAAGTGGTAAATATTTCTATTTAGACTGTCCGAGCTCCTGGGAACATCATTCCTTCTAACTAAGCCTCTTACAGCCCTTAACCCCCGTTCTCCCTCATGAGACTCTGCTGAATTGAGTCTGTGGTAATCACTGATACCCATAATGATTGAGGGATTCACTAACAATTCAAATAAGTTAATTAAATTGGTTATTTTTCAATAAAAGAATACACTACAAATTTTACTTACCTGCTCCACTTGTGCTTGCTCCTTGGTTAGGCTGAGCAGATGATGATTGGTCTCCGAAAAATTCCCTCAATACTTCACTAGCCCAATCTCTTCCTAGCTGATCAGCTTGCTGATCAGCACTTTCAGAAGCAGAAGGATGATTGGGATTAAAATTTCTCGGTTCTGAATGAGACTCTTGGCCTGGATTGGGATTAGGTGGTGGGTTAGGATTAGGTGGTACAGATTGAGATGCATCTGGAGGTGGATCAGCAGAGGGTGGTGGAGGAGTATTTCCAGTATTAGTATGTTGAGGCGGAAAACAATCAGAATCGGTTGGGTCAACAGACATCCCTTCAAAATTATCATCCATAATGAACTGTAATAAAATAAAATAAAATAAAAATAATCAGTTGTTAAAATTTATACCTATCAAAGCTAAAGTAAAAAAAGATACTATGTATATAGTCTTGTAAACGTGTATGTTCTCTTGTCGAAAAATAAAGTGAATAATATATAGCTATCAGCTAAAGTTGGAAGGTCAAACTATTTATAGTAGATGAATGAGCAAGAAGATCATTCATTAAGTAAAAATTTTATCATATTTCTCATTATCATGATTTTATTTCTTTCATTCTTACATTTAAGATAAAAATGACTCATTGAAAGCATGGGTTCTCTCGCAATAAAAGCAACCAAAGTAATTGTTCACTGGTTTATGATAAGGTAAGTTGGATGCATTGCATTTTTTAATCGAGCATTGAATTATTTCTTTCACCATTTACAAATATCACCAATCCTACAAATTTCCCGAATCCCAAATTAACACAAAGATGTTAGTCAACAGAAAATAAATTTGATTAATTTTTTCACTCACTACTGTCTGCAGTCCAATGGCAGTGACAACCTCGTCTTTGATTCCAAACATTCCTTTTTTGTGCTCGACAGTAGCTGCATGTCCAATTATTGCATCTTTCTTAATCACAATTTGAGTTGCTTTGGCTACTCTTACTAACCGACAATGCACTTGTGGGAAAAGCTCATAGGGATCCTTTGATGTTTCTTCTGGACGGAGCTCTTTGAAAGGACTTACTATTAAATATATTTGATCAATCTCTTCCTTTGATCTGAAAAGATCATCAATTTGCCCAAACTGGCTATCTTTTCCATAGTAGAATTCAATTGTTGAATTAGCAATGTGTCGATGGTAACTAGTAAACCTCTTTCCATGTATCAATATGCTTGCTACATTTTCAACTACCCGATCCCCACTTTTCTCCGATGGTGTCAAAGCCCGTCTTGAAGTTTCTTTTCCCATTCGTGCCCTTACCCATTTAGTAAATAATGCCATACTTAGATGGATCCATTTGTTTTGTTTATCGAGATCAATATGGATTTTTTTAGTCTCACATTGATCATTATCTTCAGCTTCACCAAGATCTAATACCCTAGACTTCCGATACCAATGTTTGAGCATTGTTAGCGGTATCTCTCCTGTGGTAAATATTAATAAATTAGCACAGCTGAGTTTTTAAATCATTTCTTACAAACATTACATACGTGGATGGTGATTGTTTGGAATTTCAGATAATATATGATTCACCCGCTCTCCAGACCAAGTAGCTGTACCTGATGGTGGACCAAGACGCTTTATCATTTCAGGATAATGTTGAGTGATATGCAGATTTGGCTTTGCATTAATATTCTTCCAACCCTCTTCAAGGCACTCACGATACTCTAACAGAAATTGATCTAGATCTTTAAGCTCATTAGTCTGTATATTTTTTAATGTCAAAAAATTGGTGATTGAGCATAATGTTACAAGTGACTTGAGAAGATAATATTCTCTTGGTTTATCAGCTGAGGAAGCTGAAGATTCAGATTCTTTAAATTTTTCAAACCAAAGGGGTATAAGTGACAAAGGGAAGTAGAGAGTATACAGCATGTGCCATTCTGCTGCCTTGAGGGATCCTGCCTTTTTAGATCCTACTGATTTTGGAACTCGTGTTAGCCAGGAAGGTCTTCTTACTTGATCAATCATCTTCCATACAACCTGTAGCTCTGCTGCTGTGATTCGTGGATTACTACTACCTTCATTTTCTTTCTCCTTACCTTTCCTTTTATTTTCTTCATCTCTAGCTGTCTCATTTGATGAGTGAGATCCTTCACTCTGTGATATGCTAATGCTTCTTTGCCTTAAGTTATACAATGAATTCCTACTGTCACTGCTTTGAGACTGTACTGAGGCCACATCGCTATATGGAGGAATAAATTTGGAGCTGGATGACCTACTCTGGCTTCTTGATCGATTTGTTCCCAATCCTTCATTATCTAGTCCATGATGACTTGATGACTGTCTTGAACTCGTACGTCTTTGCCGCTTGTGCTGTCTCGTGTGTCCTGTATCATCATCATCATTATTCGTGGTGCTTAAGCTACTTCTACGTTTTTTCGAATGTTTGTGCAGTGAAGTATCAGAAAAGAAATCATCATCTTCTTCTCTTACATGCCAATTTTTATCCTTTTCCAGCTTTCTTTCTAGATCTTTTGCTGCATTTTGGATTTGAAAATAGCTTAGACTGTGATCTTTTAGGTTGCCAAGCATATGTGAATGCATAACATCAATTGAGCAATATTCAGTTGGACGCCAATATTCAAGGTTATTCAGCTCACTCCATCGTACCCCATGATTTTGAACAATTGATACACGCTCCCAATGTGACTTAGAATTTTTCCACTTTGTTGCCCAGCACATATGATCCTCATGATTCCGTAATGAAAAATTTCCCACATTCTTTTCACTAATTTCATCTTTAGAGATATTACAGAAAGAGCAGAACATTTTTGCAGAGTGACTCGAAAAGCCAGCCAATTTTCGTATTGCAGGAATGTCACCTATCAAAGAGAACAATGCAACTCTTAATTTCCCGCCTCGTGGATAAAGATGTGTCTTTTCAATCAATATACCATCCCATAGAGTTTGTAGATCATTAACCAGTGGTTTTAGAAGGTGATTAAGCTGTTCACTTGTGGGTTCTGTTGGTCCGGGTATAATAGAATACAAAAAAAGATTTTCCATTTTGTATCTATCTTCTTGAGGTAGGTTCATACACACCATCATAATATTGCCTACAGACTTCTGATGACCTCCAATCCTATTGCCACCAGGCCTAAACCAGTCGACATATAAAGTAAACATTAAGTTGCCTGAAGTTATCGTATATTCATCATCATTGCTATCCAGAGCTGGAGTGGTTATGGGAAAGTTTTTCCAAATTGAACCATCACAAACATCCTTCATCAAATCACACTCTACACGTTCTGCCACAGGGGTTTTCTTCTCAATCAGAAGCTCAAATTTGAACAGTTTGATCTTTTCCTTAAGCCAGTCGATAAAAGAATGGTGATGAAATGTTTTAAGAGATAAGTATTTTACATGTTCTTGATGTTCCTCCATCAAATACAGCCTTTCATCACATTTAACTGCAATTTGTCCTGCTCCAAACATTTTTAAATAGCGCTTTGATGATGAAAGAAACGGTTGATTTCAACATAGTATAGATGGTTGAGATTCAGAGTTATACTCATAAAGAGCAAAGCATTTAGGACAGCATGTTTTAGTGAAAAATGATTGATTGAGCTTTAATCGACTAAAAACTGTATCTATCGAGCGTGGGACCAGGCGGACAATGCTATCAGAATCCAGTATTCCACTATCACCTAGAAGTTTGAGCTTCTTAATTTCTTCATCCAAAAATTGAGTACAACCTTCTTTGCTCAAATGATGAATCAGAGAAAGCTTTGCTGCCTGCCACATAATTATTTGGCTATACCGTTCCCCGAGATTTGAGTTTCTAGAGACTGTTGAAGATACTTCTGCCCCCAATAGCAACTGCCCCTATGTAATAAATCATTGAAACATCATAAAGACTTTAATTCTCACATTGAACTATAGATATACAGCTTACTGTTTCTGTGGAGCGGGAACTTCCAATGTTAAGTGGATTGTTGGAAGAAATAACCATCTGGGCCTTCCTATTTCTTTCCTCTTGATGTTTTGCATAAGAATTAGAGCTTTTGAAAGCCATACCAACTTCAAAGGACCCAGAAGAAGTTTGATACTTTCTATTGACACATCCAAGATCTTGACATTGACATACATGAAAAAATGGAGGCATTGTAATTGTGATAATTGTAGGAATAAGTTAGCTATTCGAAGTTACCGATTGAAGGTATTCCTTTTTTTGAAAGGCACTAGCTAATATAAGCTACATTTTTTTATCAAAAGAATATGATGGAATATGTGTTGAAATTATTTAAGTTTAAATGTTTAATTTTTAATCGGATAAATTATATATTAATTTAAAGTTATGCAGTCTACTTTATTTGTATTCTGTATACTCTCTGCATTTGTACAACAATGCATGCATGTTTATCAGAATATTTTCTATCATAGAAAAAATTCTGTTGTACGCACAAGCATCTTAATTATTTTTCTATCAAATGCCTTCTGAGTTATATCTAACTACCCTATAATTATTTGATTTTGATAAAAATTCTTAGTTATGGACTATAAGAAAAGTAATCCATATTTTTAACATAATTATTTAAAAAATTACCCCAAAAATCAAAGTTAAACCCAAAAATAAGTTTAATATTTTGTAAAAAACAATCACAAACATATTTCTTTCAACTTGAAAATTGGTCTGTACTAGGTAGAATTTTCTATAAAGAAAAAATCAAAAATACTCAAATAATAGATGCTACAAAAGTGTAAACCTTAAAGAATTACATAAAAGCTGAAACCTTGTATAACTTTTCATACATAAATGCGATGAAGTGACACTCTAGTCTATTTATTCAGGTTGAAAAAAATTACTCAAAAGAATATGTATTACTATCATATTGGACCAAAAATAATTTTTTGGTAATCAAAAAATGAACATAGCCTCACATTTAACAAATTATTTTTGTGGAAGAATTTTTTGAAAAGAAAAAAAAATCCGTTTCTTAAATGAGTCTGCTTTTATCACATAATCATTCTCTTTATTTTATACCATTCCTTTTGAGTTCAAGTTGCATATAAAAATATAATTTATGCATATTATAATTCCATAAAGTCGAAATATTTCTTATTCTTAATTTTTGTGATATTTCTCCTTAAATCAACTTTGATCATAAAGTTTTGGAGCTCAACAATTTATCCTTCCTCTTTGTTTAATTTAATTGAACACTTTCTTAATCTTATTATTTATGAACCCTAGTAGCTCTTACTTTCCTCATGGAAACCTGCCCACAAACACAAGAACACTTAATAGAATTTTTAATGAGACTTTGCCTCCATTCAATTCTCACTTTTGTAGATCTATACACAATTTTTGTCGTTCACTTTTGGATATGTCACCAGAATCAAATGGATGGAAACAAAACCCTACTGAAGAGCAATTAGACAGATTTTCATCATTCGACATGAATTCTTGCAACATTGCCTTTGAACTACCTCATCCAGAATCAAATTCAGCGGTTTCAGAAAAGTTTCCACCAATTTTCCGTGAATCTTTTATTGAGCACCTTCGCATGTGTGGTTTCCCAGGATCAACTTTCGCTTGGAACCTAGATTGGTTTGACAAATGGAACCAGGTCTTGGCAAATATTCTCATTAAACACTGGGACAATGCCTTAAAAACCAATAATTTGATTGCATATCCAATTGACTCAACTCAAATTAGCTTCTCAAATCAAATAGGAGTTCTTCACCGTTGGTTTTTAGGTCATGCTGATAGATTAAGACTTGGGAAGGATTCTCATAGCTCTCAAGAAATAATCAAAGTGAGAAAGCATAAATATAGAATAAAAAAAAAAGTATGAAAATCCCTTTTTTTTCAACCGTTTTTATTTATGACCTTTATTTCAAATAACAAAGATTCTTAGAATTCAGTTAACCGAACTAAACTTCTTAAACAACTTCCACATTGTGAAACTTATCACAACCTTTTCACAAACATCAAATGTTGTTCAGACACCGAAATTGATAATGATGGATCGTTAAGACGTATCTTAATGCAATGGAGGTCTGAAGATTTTTCTAAAGTTGCACAATATCTTGACCAACAACACTTTGATATTCGAGATAATTCAACCTACTCTGGCAGTGTGCTAAAGGACTTGGCCTTGTACAAAAGAATCAGTTTGGTTTCAACATTATCCCCTAACCTTAATCCTTCTCATGTCCCCCGGGGTTTGCCGAATGACTGTTATTCTCCCTTATATCTTGCATCTCTAAATCCTCAACAACTCAGACTTTTAAATCCTCAAAATCCCATAAATTTACCTGCTCTCCTTGAAATTCTTTGTTCCTCTAATGTGAGTGATTGACAAACTCCCTTAATAATAGGTTTGCACACTCATACTCCTCATTTCCACTGTTTGGGACACTTAGCCTTGAAAACAAAAACATAATTTTAATGATTACTATTATCATTAAAATTTATAGAAATGAAATTTGGCTTACATTGTTAGCTCCATTTTTTTCCTTTGAATCTTATACATGCTGAATTCTATACCTCCTTGTACAAAATAATTCAAAACATTTACTTCATTTTGCTGCCCCATTCTATACAGCCGATCAACAGCCTGTTGCTCAACTGCTGGATTCCAATTTGGCTCCTATTTCAACATTGAACATATAAAAAATTTAATATTTTTGTTCTTAATATGAAATAAAAGACATTGAGCTCACCATTATATATACATTTTGAGCACACCTGAGATCTATACCCACTCCTGCAGCCTGAATCGTTCCAACCAAAACTTGGCAATTTTTATTAAAATGGAATTCATGCATATTTTTGTCTCGCTTTGTCCGGCTGAGTTCACCCGTAAGCTGGGTATACCTAATATTGTGGTCATCTAAAGCCATTTTTATTCTATTTTGAAATATTAGAAAATTGTTTTTAATAAGCCAACACAATTTTGTAAAACAATTCATTATAGAATCACTTACATCTGCAAAAAGTCTGCAAAGTTGGAGAATATAACAGCTTTTGGAAAATTTATATCCCTTTCACCAGACAAAAAGTTTTTTAAGTGGCCTATAAGATGACAAATCTTTGCGGAATGCTGCCAGGTGAAATTAAAAGTTGGAGTTTCATCCAGATTTTCGTAGATTGGATGGTTGCAGAATTTTCTTAAAATCATCAGCTCTCTTAGAAACTCAGATGAGTCCCAAGGGAAGTCAGTGCTTCTGGAGGGCCCATATCGCTCAGTGAATCCTTCTTGAAGCACATCAAGTTTAGACCTCCATGGATCTGCTAATTGAACCGATATCCCCCTTTGAATCTTTTTTGGAAGAGACAAAATTGCATCCTTTGTTCTACGTAGGCTTATGACTTTCATTAAGTGATTGATTGATTTAATAGAATTAGCCTTTCCTTTTTGCAAACCTGGAAAAAGGAAATTCTTCCATAACCAGTCTTCTTGCCACTTTTCGATTCTAAGAAAAAATATGAGACTTTGAAGGTCAGTGGGCCTGTTCTGAAGTGGAGTTCCAGTCAAGCATAGTCGGTGTTGGGATTCCAAGTCAAATATTGTTTGAGCCCTCTGCGAGTAAGGATTTTTAATGTAACTAAAAGAATATTTATAAAAATTGATAATAAAAATTAAGTTTTAAGTTTTAGATATAGAAATGGGCACTAACTGAGCTTCATCTAAAACAACTCTATACCAAAAGAGCATTTGAGTCACCGGTATCTTTTTTTGGCTTTGATTTTTTGACATCGTTGGGCTAGCTATTTCATAGGTCGTTAAAACAATAGCAGTGTCCTGTAGCTCATTGACATTAGTATTTTGACAATCCTTCCCATAAAGAACCTTGAAAGGAAGTGCATTATCTTCAAAGTGCACACTTATTTCATTGATCCAATTCGATAGTGTTGCCAGGGGGCATATAATCAGTGTGGCTGAACTCCGATTAATACCTTCTTGATTTTCTGATACCTGGAATTGTCTTGCTTCACCTTGAGTTGCACTTATAAGAGAAAGAGTTGAAAGTGTCTTTCCCAAACCCATATCATCAGCAAGTATTGACCCGTTTCCTTCAGGCGGCAATTGATTGTTAGGAAACTGATCTTTATAGTCATCGAATCCAGTTCTAAGCCAATGGTTGTCCTGGTGCCTCCACATGATATCCAACTTTTCCTTTAACATTCGTTCATTGTCAATCATAAAATTTATTGCTTGAAGTTGATGTGTTTTGAGAACTGTTTTGATTCCTCGGATAAGTTGATCAGCTTTCCAATCTTGAGTACTCTGAGATATTTGGAAAGAGCCTTCAAAAATTACATGCGGGATATTAAAAAAGATAGTGGAGTCGTAGTTCAGGATTGGACATAAATCGATTTGTGCAGAAGAAAATGCTTCTTTAGCAAGACTGATTAGTGTACTTGAAGAAAAGAGGCATCCCCAAAGTTGATACTGATTACCAAAAACTGGAACCAAGTAAGCATGAAAATAGAAAGGCTTCATAGGATTCAAGGCACTTCTTTGGTTTAAATGGTGAGATCCAGAGCCAATGTCACCCAATAGTGGTCCAATGTGCTGACTCTGCACTTGAGAAAGATTACCAACAAGGGTTGGTTTTCTTTCTTCAAATAGTCCAAAAATATGAACATTCGAATGGCCTCGCTGTAAAATTGTGGGGGTCGGTGAGTTTTGAAATCTTGAAATTACATTCCTATAAATTTGATCGATTGTTATTGAGAACTGTCCAACACATCTGAGACTTGACATATTAAGTAAGAATAGTATCTGAAGATAGTGGTTGTTAAAAGATGAATTGAAGCAAAAAATGAAGAATCAGTTTTGAATAAAACGACAAAATAACTTTTTAGCATATGCTATGCTAAGCTCATAATTCTTTCACATGTATTATTATTATCTTTTTAATAAATATTGGAAGTAAATCAATGATAACTGAAATGAATAATATGTCTTAAAAATAAATCTTGAGCCTATAGAGTAAATTTTGGTTTGTGGAGGAAGAAAAATTTTCTCAATAAAAATGTGCATTATTGTTACATTATAATCACAAAATAGAATAATTTCACTCTTATTACACTTATTTATGTTTCTGTCTAATAGTAAAATGCTTTAGATGTCAGTTCAAAATCCAAATTGAAACTACTACCTAGAACTATATCTTGATACTAACATACTTTTTGTTAGTCTTTGGAAAGACACTTATGGTGATCTCAATAATATTAAAATTGATTTGAATTGTATGTTTTATCAAATATCTATGTAGTCTAGTGTAATAATTGAGATACTACAGTTTAACCTTCTGTTACCAACTTGGCAAGAAAATATATGTAGATATTCTTAGAACGAATATCAAATTTTGCTTTCCACAAGATGGGAAAGTGAATATTATGATATGTTAAGTGATATGTTCAAGCTTTGCTCAATCTGTGCTCAGCTCAAAATCAAAGTAATCACCAAGCTCCAAGAAACCTGTGATTGAGTTTGGTTGAACCTAGGTCTAACTGATTACCAAATCTTTGTCCAATTAATTTAAATCTGGTTTCACAATGAACTCCCAACAGCCTTCCAACAGCTTTCCAACCACTTCCCAACATTTTTAAATGAGGGGTATTGCTAGCAATACCCCCCCAAATTTTCTGTGGTGATTTATCAAATTTTATTAACCTCCGCAATGAGGATAAACTATGATATCTACGAAATTTTATGGATTCCTCTGCAACGAGTATAAACTATCTTCTTATTTTTATCAAAAATACTTTACTATCGTTACACTGCATATGGGCAACAAAACTGTGATGAAACATAACGAAATACGAGAAAACCTTCATTGAAAATTTTCAAAATTTAAAATTCTTAAAATATGGGTGAAGATAGTGTTGGAAAAATTTTAAAATTTATTGGAAGAAGTGTTCACAGGGGAACCTTCTTAATTAAATATTGGCAAGTGTGGGGGTAATTGATGGGCTGGCTGCTCTATACACAATTACCCTATAATGTTCGTTTCCAAAATTTTCCCTGTTTCTAGTTGAATCCTGGCTTTGTCTTTTAATTTTAGGAAGTCCACTAAGACTATAAACTGGAACGAATCAAGAGACACCGCTCTCAACACCGGATTCAAGATTTATTTTATTTTATTTTATTTTTGATTTTTTTATGTTAGATTGTGATTTCTTTTCTTTAATATATATTATGAATTATTGTAAAGGTGATGCTCACTGGTGGTCTCTAATCATTTTTATAAATTGGAGGGAGCCCACCCAGTGATCATCATTATAAAAATTATCTTCTAAAAACTTTCATTTATTTTCTTTTCTTTTCAATTTCTCAAAATTGTGTAACCACATCAAGTTGCACTTGGATGTGGGTATGATGTCAAGGGTACGGCTCATCAAATGGCCGGGGGGCATCTTTTAAAACTTTAATTTGAAATTTTTATTATTATTATTTTTTTATTATTACTTTTTTATCTTTCTTTTCACGTTCATTTATCTTTCTTTAAAATTAAATTTTAACTTTTATTTCAAAACTATCTTTTTATTTAAAAAAAAAAAAAAAACTTTTATTTTAAATGGTAAAAAAAATAAAATAAAATAAAAAAAAAATAAAATAAATAATAAAATAACTAAAAATAAAAAAAAAAATATAATAAAAAAAAAATAAAAAAAAATAAAAAAAAAATAAAATAAAATAAAAGGTATTTTAGTTTTAGGTAGTTTAGATGTTTATATTTTATTTTTTCAAACATTATTCAAGAAAGCTACATACCAGGAAGAACACCATCAAGGATTGTTATCTTTTGAAGAATCGAAATTAGAAAATTTAGAAGGACCTTGATCGATTTCCTGGGATTCAAATCTTATTTCACGGTTACGATAGTGTTGAAGCCAGTTGGCTATTTTAAAAAGGTCTCTTAACAGTTGCTCTCTCATCCAAGATTCTGATCTATCAGAGGGCGGGTATCGTTCGAAATAAGCGATAAGGTTATTAAAATTAGCAAAAAGCTTTTCAGACACTAGGTGAATTGGAACTCTAGGGAAGCTTGGATTAGGTTCTGGTAGTTCATAAGCTGAATATGAAATTGGAGAACCGGTAGATGCTTATCAAATTAAAAAATATCAGCAAATTAAAACCTGAAGATTAAGAAAATAAAAAGAGACAACTAACCTGTGTCAACACTATCATGATCATAAATAAATGGCTTACTTGGTAATGGAGTGGGATTTTTTATGTTTAGAAAAGGATTTTTTATTTTTGATAGATGAGGAGGACTGGTGTTGGATTTGGTGTTTGAAGTAGATGTTCTGGGCCTTTTGGATGATACAAGAGAAGATGAAGACTGCTGGCTATTATAGGACCTTTTGTGCTTCAAGATGTTGGAAGAAGGAGAAGAATTGTTAGAAGGTTGAAGCATGGCCCTGGGAGCAGCAAGAGTTCTTGGGGGAGTAGCAGCAAGTCTAGATTGGAGAGAAGGACCCAGAGGATTAGGTGATGGAGAAAGATTTAAATAGGCTGATGGAGAAAAAGGTATGGGATCTTTAGAGGTTGATGGAATAGGGGGTGGAGTAGAAGGTGAAGAAGAAGGAAGAGGTTTGCAGAAGGCGGCGAAGCTAGTAGCAGTGATGGGGAAAGAACCACAGTTCAAGCCAGAACATTTTCTTTTCTTCTCATAGCAGGATAAACAGGCCCTGTTATAAGTGTGCTTTTGCCTGTTAAAAGAGAAAATACATTCCCTATGGGTGAAGGCACAGTATTTGAAAGATTGATCAGCTGAAGCAATGAAGTCAGAAGGTTTCATCTTGTTAGGAGATATTTTTTTTGAAGAAGAAAACTTGAAACTAGGATGAAGAAAGCTGGTGGCAAAATCTAAGTTCAAGGATATAGAAGTTGTTAGGTCCACCAAGACCTTAAACTGGACTGTTATCAAGCTGTTGGGTCCACCATGACCTTAAACTGGATTTCTTATCGATTAAATGTTTGGTCCACCATGACTTTAAACTGGTAGTTCATTCATTGTTTTAGTACACTATGACTTTAAACTGGAAAATTAATATCTGCAGGATAATTCAACATTCATTGGACCACTATGGCCTTATACTGGATTACTTGTCGATCAAATGTTTGCCCCACTATGAAATTAAACTGGATTATCAAGTTTATTCAATCTTTGGTCAAGCCTAGGCCTTACTTATGAATATTTCAAGTTATTAATGCACTTAAACGATCTTTGGTCCACCAAGACCATAAACTGGCAATCGATTATATGTTTGGTCCACCAAGACTTTAAACTGGAATGTCAATCTTGTTTGGATAACTCAATTCAATCTTTTAATTTATCACTGTCCACTAAGACTCTAAACTTGTTATTCAATTATTTCTGGAATTGGGTGCTGAAAAGCTTTAGGATGTTAAAATTTTAGGTAGTGATGATTCTAAGGAAAGCATAATGGTTAATTAGGTGAAATTTGTGGCGCTTTAACATGGTCTAAAGTTAATATTATTATTGGAAGCCTGGAAAAAGTATTTTATGGGTTTGCTGTATAGCAAAGTTTAAAAATTGTGATGAGGGAATCAGAAGTTAGAATGGTAGTTGGATTTAAGGGAATGATTTTTTTAGTGCCTCATAGTTAGGCCATTTTTTTGGTGTGAAGCTTGGAGGACCTTATGGCGAGATTGGAATCATAGAATTCGGCTCAGTGGGGGGCCCTATGAGGTTGGAATCAGGAGTATTCGGCTCATAGGAAGATCCACTCTCTCAATGCTGTGACAAGAAGGAAGACTGGTTAATGGGAGTCTGAAGGGATTCAAACCTTGCTCTCGTAGTGGAATCATCACAAGATTTATATTATATTATTTTATGTTATATCAAGCCAGAGAAGAAGAAACAACGTTTGTATTATAAAGAATAAAAAGAAGACCAGCTAAAACAAATTTATCAAATTATTTTATTAGAAAAGATAATTCTTTTGGAATTGTTCGACCATTTATGCAAAGTTATAAGAATGGGGACGTTCTCAATTGGAGGGAGGATGTGGTAGCCTAAAGTTTAGTATGGCACCTAAGTACGTAAATGGAGTTATTACGGCGTGCAAAATTGGCGTTATTATTTTTTATAAAAGGGTTTTATTTAATTTATTGGAGTTTAAAATATGAAGAAATTGGTCACGAGCGAATGCCTACACAAATACAATTTATTTTACGGAGAAAACTTATTTTTACGGTCTGAAAAATCTATAAGTATCAAGTCAAGTCACTCAAGAACCTTGGGAAATTTTCCCAGAATTTTTACTATTTTTCTTATATTTTTAAATGAATTTTAAAGTTTTATAGAAATATTTACGTTTTCAAAAATTACTTAACTTTGATGAATTTTCACGGGGTAATTAGAGCTGCGCAGACTACGAAAATTAGTTTGGTATGTAAAGGGGAAGTAGCTCTGTTATGTGTAATTTTTCTAGATTTTTTATTATAGTTTTAAGGTTCTAATTGAGTCCGGAAGTCCGTACAGACTCCGTTTCGACTCCGTACGGACTCCGCTTTGACTCCGTACGGACTCCGTACGGGCTCCGGATTGACTCTGGAAGAGCTCTGGAGGGGAAAACTTAGGCACGTGACTAGGAATACTTAAGCGCTTCTCAAACTTGAAATTAAAAGGGGGGACACATCATACAGCTTAATCTTTAACCACCACGGTCTCATTTTTTATTACTCAACAAATTAAAATAACTTGTAATACCCTTATAACATTATTATTTTTTTTACATAACATTTTAGAAATACAATTCAACAGTTTAAATAACACTTCATACAGGGTATCATTAGAAAGGTCTTCATCACTGGGACTTGATTATTGCTGTCTCATAAAAATTCAAATTTTTATAAAAACATAAAAGTCAATCTTTTCAAATCTTTCACTGGTACACCTTAATTGTTGTTATCAGTATTTCTTTTATCAACAACCACTTTTATTTAAATCTCAATAAGCGTTAATTATTTTAGAGTTTCATTATTTTTATCAATCAGATCCAAGTAGATTGGTTAGCTTAGTGATTTAGAATTCTCATTTTGTTATTTTTATTGGAAGGACGGGGTTTTCAGCTAAATCCACATATCTCCTCCGGATTCTGCTTACAGCAAGGCGAGTGTAAGAGTTTACCTTACCATACCGCCTGAAGCGGCCCAGCCTCCCTGAATCCAGAAAACCAACAAAAACCACTAATCTACCTAGAAAAATTAGCTACAACTACTAAAACCTTTAAAACACAGAATTTCACTATAACAACATTGTGACATGAATCATAGGGAAAGATTAGCTCTATCAATTGGTACTAAGCACTTAACCCTAAGACTTAAGGTTAGCCCGTAAAAAACAAAAAACAAAATTAAACAGCAATCATTTATAAATGAAAAATGAGGAAATGATCCCTTAAAACTTAGAAATTGAAAAATGTCTAGAAGACATAAAATATAGAGAAAAACCAGGGCTATCCAATGATAGTACCCACATATCCGGGGACCCAATATCCATGTAATAAAACCAGAAAAATACCTAATTCCTTAACAGATTTCAATTAAGACATGCACAAACAGCCCCAAATCCCACAACAAAGGCCCCTGCCAATGCTGGAAGAACACACTGACGCACAGCCCAATGGTCCATGCAATATTCCACTAAAGATTTATTGTGTGTCTGTTGGTTATTAACAGGGGTAGTGAGCATGGACAGGATGGTTAGTGGAGGATTAAAGGGTTAACAGATGTTAGTGAGGATGGTGCAGGTGTAACGGGTGTATTTTTGGAGGTCTGTGGTGTGCGGAATGATAAATGGGTATGAGGTAAATTCAAGGAGGGGTTGGATTTTGGTTCGATATTTCTTTAGAATTAAATTATTAAACGTATATATAATTAATAGTGGTAAAGCTTCAGGTTGAATCATTATTATTTTAAATTTCCTTATTTTTCTCAGTAAACATTTCTAAAACTTAAATCTTTGATTATTGAGTTTCCAACCCTTTGTGAGATCTTAAGAATATTAATATTACCTTTAAATTATATTAGAATTCTTATCGAAAATATCTCAAAGCAGTAGCTCTTCCTTCAAGTCATCTTTGAATCACTTCCACAAACATTTCCTCTGTTCTTCAAAGAAGTTTCTAAACTGCTCCCTCCATCTCACTTCCAGGAACACCCTTGACTTTGTGCGTAGGTCGTCCACTGACAGGGCCTTTCGTTTTGTTGTTTGGTGCTGTTTGTGGATGTCTTGATGGCCTTTAATTGTGAATTTTGATTTTTTTGATTTTTGGGCTGAATATTTAGACTAGTGGTATGTGGCTACATCAATTGAATAGCCCTAGTTTTGCTCTATATTTCATGTTGTGATGAAATTTTTCATATTCTAAGTTTTAAGCCTTCTTATTCTCATTTTCCATATTTTACTATAACTGTTTGATTATCTTTTTTGTGTTTGTTTGGGCTAAAATTAATTCTTATGGATAAGTTCTTAGTGCCATTGGATAGACCTATTTTGGCTCTATGATTTATGTCCCAATGTTATTTTTACTTAATTTTGTGTTCATACTGGTGTTTGCACTATGCACCAAGTAAGATATCCCTGATAGGGATATCCAGTGCAACTTGGGGAAATTTTAGGGAGGGGAATAATTTAATGGTAAAATGAATAGCTTTAAGGGGTCATAGATTTTATGTATAGTATTACTAAAATAAATAACTAAATTTGTATCAATAGCGTACAATAGAATGAAACAATACAATACTTCTATGTTTCCAATTATGACTAGCTATTTCTAATAAGGGAGAGACTAAATAAGGAGCATAGTGTTTCAGCTAAATTATAAACAAAATTAGAAAAAAGGGGTATTTCAGCCACTGCAGATGTCAGGCTGAATTTAAGTACAGAGATGTGAAATAGCTAGAATAATCAGTTGTCTAGAAGACTTTAATGGTCCTATATGAATACTGTAGTATAACGTTCACCATTTATATATGGGTTACAATCTTATAGTTGATATAAAAATAGATGTAATAATTTAAATACTATTCAAAGACTTTATAAGTAATATTGATATGTATTGTAATTGTATTGGTTATATATTTTTATTTTAATGATAAAGAATGTAGAAAACAAGACCAGAAACCCCCTTATTTTATACCCATTAATTACTTCATTGAACCCCAAGATGTACCAGTCCTATACATGGTTAATGATACCTCCTTCTAACTAATAAACCTGTCCAACAACATAGCACTACACACCAAGTAATATTTTCCTGATGGGGATATCCAGCACAATTTGGTGATATTTTATGGAGGGACAGAAGGTTAGAAAAATAGGTGCAAGGAAAAAAAGTGCGAGAAAAGTAAGTGTAAGAAAAATAATTTGCAAAAATGAGAATTATTTTTTTCAAAAAAAAATTGTAAAATAACCTAGAAAAATCAAAAATGAACTCAAAAACCATTTTATGGAAAAGAAATAATTAAAAAAAAATTCTCATGGTTGAAAGATATTTCTCTTACACTTATTTTTCTCACTTTTTTTTGGCTCATATTTTCCTTAAGCATATTTTAATATCCTTATGTCTCTGCCTGCAATATACCCAACTCATGCTGGATATCCCCATAAGGGATATCTTACTTGCTCTGTAGCGTAAAGAGTGACCAATAAAATAATTAGAATGATACCACTGGCCAAAATCCTGTAGTAATAGGGATAATACATCAAAAATAAAGAATAATAAAAAAAGAGAGTATATGTGTTGTAAAAAATCTTATAGTACTAGCTATAGGACTTGACCAAGGGAGTTTGGTAAAACCCAGATAGAAAATCCCCTGTCCCTTTAGAAAAATAAAGTGAGATTTACCTGCTACACTAATTTGGTTCCTGTTTGCTAAAGCCCCTTTTCCAACACACTTGACTGCCTGATAGGCCAAGAAAGTAGTCTCCAGACAGACTACCAAGCCAAAGAACTAAAATTTAGACCAATGTCCACACCAGAGAAATTAATTTTACTTGATGTAAGTTGCAAATCCACACCAGAGAAAGCAATAATACTTGATATAGCTTGCAAGACTACACCAGAGAATCCATTTTCCAAGTTAATTTAAATGAAGAACTCAACAAGCAACAAACACAGCCAATTGTGGCCAAAAAACAGTGAAAACTGAGTGAGAATCAAAGATATCACCTCCAGATGGTTGTATGATAATTAAAGTTGCCCCAAACTGTCTTATTCACTATGTATCACAGACCAATATCTAAAAACCCATGCATACCAACAAATTTGGTGTTCTTGAGTGCCAAATTTCATAATACCCCTATAGAAATGCTTCCCAGCCTTCTAGCACTGAGGCGTCTGGACTTCCCTGAAGCCAGAAAACCACCAAAAACCTCCAAAAATACCCAAAATACTTAGAAAAATCTACTACAACTACTAAAACCTTTAAAACACATAATTAGGCTATAACAAAATTATGAAATAAAATGTAGAGAGAAAGGAGCTCATTCTAATGGTACTAATATATTAACCCTAAGACTTAAGGTGAGTCCGTAAAACACAAAACAAAATTAAACAGCTATCTTCTTAAATGAAAAATGAGAAATTATCCCCTTAATACTTAAAATCTGAAAAATATCATGAAGACATAAAATATAGAGAAAGTCCGGGGCTATCCAATGGTAGTACCCACATACCCTTAGTCTCAATATTTGCTGAATAATTCCAGAAAAACACCCAATTATTAAACAATGTCATTTAAGACATATCAAAAAACCGCCAAATAGAACAACAAAGGGCTCCTCCAACGTTGGAAGACCACATCCTTTCTCCAATAGAGAATTTCCTAATTCTCCTACTTTACAAACACCATGTTCAGATTTCTTTCCAAATCTGCTACTGACATTGGTCATTGCCAATACTGCCTTGACAACAATTTCATCTGTACCATCACACCACCAGCTCATCCCTACAGAACCTCCTGTGATGCCTGTCACTTTAGGAAGAAGACTTGTTTCAAACCTGGTCCATTGTCCTCTTAAACATCTTCTTCTCCTCAACCTAATCCACATTCTTGCAGCACCAAAAGATCTAGATCATCCATCCTGATCCCCAGACTAATCAACAAATTGCACCCTTCAAAAAAGAGTGTCAGCCCCGCTACAACCACTAGCTCTACCATCTCTGGTCCTTCTGATGGAAAGCCCAATACTTCTTCATACTGCAATTCAATCTGACAAATTTACAGTTCATTTCCATCCTAAAAGTGATTATGACAATGTGGGAAACATTGAAGCACCCCCACCTAATCCATTGCCCACCATCAAAGACAAATCCAATAACATTCTTCTCAACAGAAGCATCTCATTCTAAATTACTTCCTGTCAGTGTATCTAGTATATAAGTATGATTTAATAGTATTTATTAATGGTCCTACTACTTATTTGTAAATGATTTAGTGATTAGACCTCAGTGGAAGACTAATAAAATACTTATACTCAAATAAAACTCACAATACTTGGATTTAAATGCGTGCTAGTGGTGGAAAATAGATAAATAGAATATACTTATAGCTTATATAATGATAATATCAATTTATAAAGGCTTTATAATATATTTCTAAATGATAATAATTGTGTTTAAATGTTTAATTGAATTGTAGTAAGTAAATGATGTCTAATAACCAACAAAATCCTCCCTTACTTACACCAAAATCTACTGCAGTGCACAGACCTTCAATCCAGATGATATCACTGCTATCCCTGGAAATTACAGCACTTTGAGGGCCCATCACCAACCCATGGCGTCCAAATGAAGAAGATTCAAAACCCAGACCTCCAGTAAGGACCCTCCATCACAATTAATGATAACACAGACCCATACCATAAATAAAAAATCAAGATAAAAGCAGATACCATAAAGAGACAGGTAAAGTAACTAATCCAAAAGGAAAAAAATAAAACCCAAAGAATATAAAGGAAACAAATTAAATATCCAAGCCCCAATAATATCCCCAAGCATCCATATTAACCCAGCAATGACCTCCCAACCCATAAATCAGTGAATATCCATCCAAGGAAGCAGATTAAGTTGTCCAGACTGAGTGTATGCGCCTAAAATAGATGTTTATGCTTCTGTAGGCGTTTTGATTCCACTGAATACATCCATATGACCTAAAATAAGCAGAAAAATAAAGGTTATAGGCTATCAGGAGGCTAAAACCCACTTATAGACCTAAATATACATAATATACTGCATATTTCAGTGAATATGAGATTTATATATACATATAAGCTTATGTATGTCAATAATTACTTAATATCACTTAAGATAAATATATTATGACTCCATTAACACCTTAATAAGTATTATTAGGGTATTTATAAGCTATTTAAACTACTATAAGTTATATAATAGTATAATAAATAAATATATATATATTATAAACATATATATAAGTGTTTTAACCTTATTTTTAAGATATAAGCTTAATTTATTTAAGGTTATCTTATTTTAAACATAAGAATTACTCAGTCCTGGAGATACCTAGGCTGACACTCCCTCACCCAAAAAAAAAATAAAAATATTAAGACATTTTAATTAATAAGTAAGGAGTGAATAGAAATCACTACGCAATATAGGGGGTGGACTTGCTAGCAAGTCCTCAACCTGAACTCAGATGGAACTCAGATGGAACTCAGACTGAACTCATACTGAACCCATACTGAACTCTACTTGAACACCCACCTAAAACTGTTCTTCTGAGTGGTGTTCATTCCTGATTGTATGGCTCCTTTATCAATAGCTCAATGTGTGTTCAATCTATGGTGAGTTTGGGTCCAAGGTTGCGGACTTGCTAGCAAGTCCGCCCCCCATATTGTGTGGTGAATTTTTTTTTTAAATTTCTATGATACATATACTGAATTAAACATTATTATTTGAATATGAATTTTTTCAAGAGATTTTTAAGATCAGACATTTCATTTTCTGGAATCCACTGGTCATAATTACTTGATTTATTTTTAAATCTCAATAGATACTCAACTCCCTTTTCTTTAGTAAGCTGTCTCTCTTTAAGTATCTTTTCAATTTCTGCCTTTTCAACTATTTCTTCAGGTTGCTGTTTATTCCTTCCTGATTTTTTTGGAAATAGAGAAGTATCATTAGAATGGTATGGTTTCATAAGAGAAATAAGAAATACTGGATGTTTTCTATCATTTGGTGCATATAGAATAACCTCAACAGCATTGTTACCAACCATCTTTTTCACTAAAAATGGTCCAATGAATAGATCCTTCAATTTAACACTACCATTCTAATTGAAATTTTGTGTAGAAATAAGGACTTCAACACCCTCTTTGAACATTTGCTCTTTATGGGCTTTATCCAATCTTTTCTTCTCATACTCAAATGCCATATTTATACGTTCTTGAACATGTTTTCTGCATAATTCTTGCATCTGAAGAAAAGACTTAGTACCTGGATGGATATCCAATCTAGGTAATTTATTAAGAGTTTTGGCAGGTTTTTTAGGTACATAACCCAACCATTACTCAAATGGCTTTTTGCTAGTGACAGAATGTACTGTACTATTGTATGAAAATTCTAAACCTGGGATAAGGGTTACCCAATCATGTGTGAATTTGTCATTGTCTTAAAATTTAAGACCAAAAGCACAATATCTTCTTATCATATCTTCTAAAATTTGTATCATTCTTTCTGATAGCCCATCATTTTGTGGATGGTGTGCTGTAGAAGGTTTTAATTGACTTTTTGAAACATCCATAAGTGATGTCCAGAACTCAGAAGTAAATTTAGAGTCTGTATGAGACTTTTGCTTTGGGAAAACCTGCAATATTTAAGATTTGTGTCCAAAAAAATAGCTAAGTCCTTTGCGGAAACCTCTTTGTGGGTAGGAATAAATTTAGACATTTTTGTAAATCTATCTACAATTACCAAGCAGGAGTTGTAACTCCTATTCCCTGCTATTGGCAAACCTGTTACAAATTCTATGTTAATTATTTCCCATGAAGCTTTTGGTTCCTCAATTTGTTGTAATAAAACAGCTCTTTTGCCTGTTAATCGTTTTGATTTTTGACAAGAATCACATGTCTCAACGTATTTTTGAACATCCTCAGACATGTTAATCCACCAAGCTATGTTTTTTACTGTGGGTAATGTTTTATGGTAGTCAAAGTGACCTGCTAAGATATCATCATGACATATACTTAACATTAACTCCTTCATTGAAGGGGAAATTACAATTACATTACTTAATTTTTTCCTGTAATATGTAAAAACATCCCCAATGTAAAATTTTACTTTTTCTAATGCCTCTTTATACTTATTTGTTAATGTTTTTATTAAAACATTCATTGAAGCATTAGATGGATCATTTAATATTGTAGTGAGTTTAATCAAGTCAGGATCTGAAGCATACATGTCAAGTATTGATTGCATAAATTCATCCTCAAGATCTACAATATAAATGCCATAAATTTTAATAATCTCTGAATCAGGAACATAAGCAGTATTATCATCATTATTAGGCAGAGGTACTCTAGATAACAAATCTACATTCACCATGGGAAATCTAGGGATGAATTGCTAGCAATCCCTTCTCTTGAAATTTAGATTGTCCCTTAAATATTCCAGGTTTATGAATACTTTATAAACATAAGTAAATTAGAGTTAGATTCACATTTATTCTCAGATTGATTATAGACAGAATATCAACTGATTCCAAATTATGCACAAGTTGATCCTCCAGAACTTGATTTTGGTCCTCTGATGAGAACAAATTAAGCACAAACTGATCTAACCTAAGCTTATACATATATAATAATTTGGGATACTTGCTCTATTAAATTTGATAATAATAAAAAATATTGATGAATTTATATAAAAAAAATTATTATGTAAGATATTAAATTATAAATTTAGGCATCATAGGAAGGCACGTAATAGAACTTAATTATACTATGTGACACCTTAATACTGTATCACGCAGTTTGAAACATTTAAAACAAAATGAGTCATGATGGGCAATGAAATTTCTTGGACAGACTCTTTCAAAATTAATACTGACCATAATACACAAGTATGAAACCTTGGCATCTATCCAATAAAAGATTTTCCTTCTGATAAATGGATTTTTCTCAGTTACTCCCTGTTAAAAAGTGTCCTTCTAAGGTTTGTCAGACCTTCAGGGGGTAATTTGGCCACATCACACTACTTCTATTTCCATGATTGACCAAAACATCATCCTCATTCCCATCTAAAGAGTTGATCTCATCTGACTGTGGCTGATCAAAGGGGTCCACCCCAAGTTTAGCCAAAATTTTGGTGAACACTTTTTTGATGGATAGTGACTAACTGGTGCTTTCCGAAATTGTCCACCTCAAGTTAGGATAAACTTCAAAGGATAAATTTATTATGAATACCAAATTAACTGAAGAATACTTTTTCCCTAACTACTCTGCATCATAAAAGTGTCCAACTGAGGTTTAGCCATAATTCAGGTAGACACTTTTGGAAAGGCACAGTCTGATGGGTTTAATATCTATATATGGCAATAAGTATCAGTTTTTTATAAACATGGAACTAGAATTAATTTAATATGGCCAAAGTGTCCACCTGAAGTTTGGCCAAAATACAGGTGGAAATTTTTATGAGGATTACTTGATGAAATGAGGAAGACTTGCAATTACTTTCCATCATAAAATTTTCAAACTTAAGTTTATCAAAAATTGTGGTGACACTTTTGCCAGATCCAGTCATATGGGATCAACTCTCTATATGGCAATGAGAATCAATTTTTAGTCAATCATGGCATTAGAAGTAATTTTATATGGAAAAACTTTCCACCTGATTTTTGGCCAAAAATAAGTTGGAAATTTTTATGAGGAATACTAGATTAACTAAAGAAGACTTGCACCCTACTACTGTCCATCATAAAAGTGTCCACCAGAAGAATTCTCAAACTTGTGGTTGACACCTTTGGCCTGGTCCAGCCATATGGGATCAATTCTGCATATGGAAATGAGGATTTAATTTGGTCAATCATGGTACTAGAAGTAATTTGATATAGATAAAGTGTCCAACTAAATATTGGAAAAAAATCAGTTGAAAACTTCATTTAGTTTTTTAAAAAATCAAATTAAGTAAAATTTTATTCCTGATGATGCCCATTTTATCCAACACCTCTTCTGAGCCTTGAAAGTAGGCATTTAGCTTGAATTTTGAATTTCATATAAAATCCCTATTATTCAACCTATTTATTTTTATCCCTTTTTTTTCTTTTAGATATCAATTAATTTTATGTAAAACAAATCATTTTCATAATTTTTTACCTGTATTTAATAGAATTATTAAAGGTTTAACATCACCCTGTAAGCATTTGGCACATGTTTTTTTGCTATACTAATAAAAATAATAATATACTGGTAACAAAAAATTGATCAAATGATAAAATATTAATAAAACAGAAAGATCAAATACCAGTGGATATGTTTTAAAAAAATACAAGTTTCACTGAAGAAGAGCTGCACCCTAGATACTCACCATCAAAAAAGTGTCCAGCACAATTTCGGCCGAACTTGTGCTGGACACTTTTGGTCAGTTGCAGTCATATGAGATCAATTCTCGCTATGGCAATGAAAAAAAAATTTTGGATCAAAAAATTCACTAGAAGTAGTTTTACATAGCCAAATTTTCTACCTATATTTCATCCAAACCACAGGTGCACAATTTTTTATCTTTGAAAAAAAGTCAATTTAGTACAATTTATTCCTGATGGCTCTCATTTGCTTCAACACCTCTACTGGCCTTTGATAGTAGGAATATTACTTGGATTTCTTTTTTCATATTTGATCCCTTTAACTTAATTTTTTATTCCTAATATTGCTTTTGGATATCACTTAATAATTTTTAAAATAAACTATTTTCATATTTTTATACATTTATTTAATAATATTATAAATGGCATAACATCACCTGGTATGCATATGGCACATGAGTTTTTTCTATACTTATAAAGTTAATAATATAATGGCGACCAAAAATTAATCAAATGATATTAATGAGTGAGGAACAAATATAAAATACCAGTAGACATGTTTGTAAGAAATACTAGATGAACTGAAGAAAATTTCTACCCTAGCTACAGTGTCCAGCACAAGTTCGGCCGAACTTGTGCTGGACACTTATGGTCAGGTGCAGTCAGATGGGAGCAATTCCCTCTATGGAAATGAAGATAAATTTTTGATATAAAATTATACTAGAAGTAGTTTGATAGCTGAAGTTTTGGTAAAGCTCAAGTGGATTTTTTTTTAATTTTTACAAAAAAGAAAATTTAGTGTAAGTTTAGCCCTGATTGTTCTAATTTAATTCAACATCTCTTTTTTCTGTTTATGGCAGGAATTTAACTTTGATTTTAATTTTCATCTTTGATTTCTTTTATTTTACTTTATTCCTCTCATATTGCTATTGGATAGAAGTTTATTTTTTGTAAAATAAATCATTTTCATATTTTTTTACCTTTATTTAATAATATTATAAAAGGTGTAACATCACCCAGTATTCATTTGGCACACAATTTTTTGCTATACTGATAATATTAATAATATAATGGTGAGAAAAAATTAATCAATTGATAAATATGAGTGAGGCACAAAGATTTAATAACAGTGGAAATGTTTATAAGAAATTTCAGATGATTAAAAATGACTTGCACCCTGGCTACTCTTCATGATAAAAGTGTCCAGCACAAGTTTTGCCAAACTTGTGATGGACACTTTTGGTTGCATGCAGTCAGACGCAATCAATTCTTTTTATGGAAATGAGACTGAATTATCACTCCATCATTTCACTGAAAGTAGTTTTACATAGACAAATTGTCCCCTGGAAGTTTGTCCAAACCTAAGGTAGACAATTTTTTTTCTTTGGTAAAAAGTAAACTTGATCCATGTTAATCTATAATGGTTCCCATTTTTTCTGAAGCTACTACTGGCTCATGATAGCAGAAATTATACTTAATATCTTTATTTCATGTTTGATCTCTTTAATTTTAATCTTACCCTTTTATTTATCCTTTAGCTTTTAAATATCAATTGTATTTGGGTAAAACTGATAACTTTCAAATTTTTTTATATTTATTATATTATATTATTAAAGTTGTAAAATCATCCAGTGTACATTCATTACACATTTTTTTGCTATACTAAAAACATTAATAATATAATGGTGACTAAAAAATAATCAAATAATAAATATGGATGACACAGAAAGATCGAATACCCATAGACATTTTTAAAATTGATATAAGATTAACTGAAGAAGAATTGCACACTAGCTACTCTCCATCATAAAAGTGTCCAGCACAATTTAAGCTGAGCTTGTGCTGGACACTTTTGGTTGCCTGCAGTAAGATGGGATAAATTTACTCAATGGAAGTTAAAATGAATTTTTTCTCAATCATTGCACAAGAAGTAGCTTTATACTGCTATACTATCCTCCTGATTTTTTGGAAAATATCAGGTGGAAACTTTTATTAATTTTAAAAAAAAGAAAAAATATTCCATATCTAGAACTGGTGGTGCAAATTTGGTCTAAAAACTCAAATTATCTTTGATGGCAGAAATTTTATTTGAATGTTTAATTTTATATTTAATCACTTTTATTTTACTTTTTATTCCTGTTTTTGCTTTCAAATATCAATTTATTTATTGTAAAACAAATAATTTTAATATTTTTTTTACTTTTATTTAATAAGATTATGAAAGATGTAGCATCTCCCAGTATGCATTTGGCTTACAAATTTTTTCAATACTAATAACATTAATATTATAATGGTGAAAAACAATGAATCAAATGATAAATATGAATGACACAGAAAGATCATATACAAGTGGATTTATTTATAAGGAATACCTGATGAACTGAAGAAGACCTGCATTCTAGATACTCACCATCATAAAAGTGTCCAGCATAAGTTCGGCCAAACTTGTGCTGGACACTTTTGGTTTCATGCAGTCAGATGGGATAAATTTACAATATGGAAATGAAAATGACATTTTGCTCAATCATTGCACAATAAGTAGTTTGATATTGCCAAAATGTCCTCCTGATGAATTTTCAAAGCTCATCAGGACACTTTATTTGGTTTAACAAAAAAGAAAATATAGTGCAAGTTTAGCACTGGTGGTGCACATTTGATCTAACACCTCTACTTGTTATTGATAGTGGGAATTTTCTTTAGATTTTTTTTTATTTTATCCCTATTATTTTACTTTTTTATTGCTCATATTGCTTTGAATATAAATTTTTGATTTTTAAAATAAATAATTTTCATACTCTTATACCTTTATTTAATAATATATTATTAAAGGTGGAACACCACCTGGTATGCATTTTTCACACAAGTTATTACTATAGTAATAACGTTAACAATATAATGATGACAAAAAATTAATCAAATGGTAAATTTAAATGACACAGAAAGATCAAATTCCAGTGGAAATGTTTATAAGAAATTCCTTTTGAGTTTAAGAAGATTTGCTGTATGCCTACTCTCAATTATAAAAGTGTCCAGCACAAGTTCGGCCAATCTTGTGCTGGACACTTTTGGTTTCTTGAAGTCATATGAGATAAATTCTCTCTATGGCAATAAAAAATGATATTTCACTCAATTATTGAAGTAAAGAATGTTTAATATTGTAAAATTGTCCCCTGGATGTCTGTACAAACCTCAGTTCAAAATTTGTTAGCTATACATAAAAGTAAGTTTAGACCAAGTCTTGACCTAGGGGTCCCCAACTGTCCCAACACCACTTCTGGCTCTTGATAGTAAAAATTTTACTTGTATTTTTTATTTTGTATTTGATTCCATTTATTTTCATTTTACTTTTCTATTACTCTTTTAAATTTTAAATATCAATTTATTTTTTTAAAAACTAAACATATTCATATTTTTTTAACTTTATATAATAATATTATTAAAGTTGAAACATCATTAATTTTGCATTTGGCATGCAGGTTTTTGCTATACTAGAAACATTAATAATATATATGGTGACAAAAAATTAATTATAAGATAAATATGAATGATAAAAAAAAGTTAAAAACCCAATAGAAATGTGAAAAAAAAAAAACTGATGTACTGAGCAACACTTCCACCCTAGCTACTCTCCATCATAAAAGTGTCCAGCAAAAGTTCGGCCAAACTTGTGCTGGACACTTTTGTTCAGGTGCAGTCAGATGGGATCAATTCTCTCTGTGGAAATTAAATTAAAAAGATGCTTAATAATTACATTAGAAGTTGTTTGGTATGGCTGAATTAACCACCTTGAGTTTTTCCAAACCTCAGGTGAAAAATTGTTTATCTTAAAAAAAATTAAATTTTATCAAATTTAGCCCTGATGGCACCCATTTGTTTCAACACCTCTACTGGCTCTTGAAGACAGGAATTTTTCTTGAATTTTTCTTTTTCATATTTGATCTCTTTTACTTTACTTTTTTATCACTCATGTTACATTTGGATATTAATTTATAATTTTGGAAAAAAAATCATTTTCATATTTTTTTAACATTTTTTAATAATATTATAAAAGGTGTAATATAACATGGCATGCATTTGGCTCACAAGTTTTTTCTGTAATAATAAAATTAATAAAATTCTAATGAAAAAAATTAATCAGATAATAAAATAAGAATAACACAGAAAGATCAAATACCATTTGACATGTTTTAAAAAAAAACAGTTGCACTGAAGAAGACCCGCACCCTAGCTACTCTCCATAATAAAAGTGTCCAGCACAAGTTCGGCCGAACTTGTGATGGACACTTTTGGTCAGGTGCAGTGAGATGGGATCAATTCTCTCTATGGAAATGAAAAAAATTATTTGATAAGAAACTTCACTAGATGTAGTTTGATATAGCTGAATTATCCACCTAGAGTTCATCCAAAACACAGGTACACAATTTTTTATCTATAAAAAACAATCAATTAAGTACAATTTATCCCTGACGGCTCTCATTTGCTTCAACATCTCTACTGGCCTTTGATATTAGCAATAATACTTGGATTTCTTTTTTCATATTTGATTGCTTTAAATTAATTTTTTATTCCTCATATTGCTCTTGGATATCAATTAATAAATTTTAAAATAAATTATTTTAATATTTTTATACATTTTTTTAATAATATTATAAAATGTGTAACATCACTCAGTATGCATTTGGCACACGATTTTTCGCTATACTTATATATTTAATAAAATAATTAAGACAAAAAATTAATCAAATAATATGTATGAGTGAGGCACAAAGATAAAATACCAGTATACATGTTTGTAAGAAATACCAGATGAACTGAAGAAAAATTCTACCCCAGCCGCTCTCCATCATAGAAGTGTCCAGAACAAGTTTGGCCGAACTTGTGCTGGACACTTTTGGTCATGTGCAGTCAGATGGGATCAATTCTCTGTATGGCAACAAAAAATTTTTTTTATCAAATTTCACTAGAAGTAGTTTGGTTTAGCTGAATCATCCACCTGCTGTTCTGCACAATATCAGGTGTATAATTTTTTATCTTTAAAGAAAAGCTCACTTATTACAGTTAAGCCCTGATGGCTCCCATTTCCTTTAACACCTCTACTGGCTCTTGATAGCAGGAATTTTACCAGTATTTTTTTCATATTTTAACTCTTTGACTTTTATTTTACTCTTTTATTCCTCCTTTTACTTATAAATTTCAATTTAATTTTTTTAAAACTATTCCTTTCCATATTTATTTACATCTATTTTAAAAAATTATTGAAGGTATAACTTCACATGGTATGCATTTGGCACACAGGTTTTTGCTATACTAATAACATTAATAATATAATGTTGATAAAATATTAATCGGATGATAAATATGAAAGATACAGACTGATCAAATACCAGTAGACATGTTTATGAGAAATACAAGATGAACGAACTGAAGAAAATTTCCACCCAAGCTACTCTCCATCATAAAAGTGTCCAGCACAAGTTCGGCCAAACTTGTGCTGGACACTTTTAGTCACGTGCAGTTAGATGGGATCAATTCTCTATATGGCAACAAAAAAAATTTTTTTATTAAACTTCACTACAAGCAGTTTTGTTTAGCTGAATCATCCACCTGTTGTACTTCCCAACCTCAGGTGTATAATTTTTTATCTTTAAAAAAAAGGTCACTTATTACAATTTAGCCTCGATTGCTCCCATTTTTTTAACACTTCTACTGGCTATTGAGAGCAAGAATTTTACTAGTATTTTGTTTTTTATAATTGGTCTCTTTGAGATTAATTTTACCTTTTTATCCCTCATATTGCTTTTGAATATCAACTTATTTTTTGTAAAACATATCATTTTCATATTTTTTTACCTTTATTTAATAATATTATAAAAGGTGTAACATCACCCAGTATGCATTTGGCACACGAGTTTTTGCTTTACTTATAATATTAATAATATAATGGTGACAATAAATTAATCAAATGATATATATGAGTGAGGCACAAAGATCAAGTACCAATGGACATGTTTATAAGAAATACCAGATTAACTGAAGAAAAATTCTACCCTAGCTACTCTCTGTCATAAATGTGTCCAGGACAAGTTCAGCCAAACTTGTGCTGGACACTTTTTGTCACATGCAGTCTGGTGTGATCAATTCTCTCTCAATCATTGAACTAGAAGTTGTTTGATATGGCTAAATGGTTATGCTGAAGTTTTTTTAAACCTCAGATTGGCACTTTTTTGTTTTTCAAAAAAGCAATTATAGTCCAAGTTTAGCCTCACTGGTGGACATTTGCCCCAACATGTCTACTTGCTCTTGATGGCAGTATATTTATTTTAATTTTTTATTTCATATTTGATTCCTTTAATTTTACCTTTTTATCCCTCATATTGCTTTTGTATATCAATTTATTTTTTGTAAAACAAATCATTTTCATATTTTTTTACTTTATTTAATAATATTATAAAAGGTGTAACATCACCCGGTATGCATTTGGCACACGAGTTTTTGCTATACTTATAATATTAAAACATAATGGTGACAAAAAATCAATCAAATGATAAATATGAGTGAGGCACAAAGATCAAATACCAGTGGACATGTTTATAAGAAATACCAGATGAACTGAAGAAAAATTCCACCCTAGCTAACCTCCATCATAAAAGTGTCCAGCACAAGTTCAGCCGAACTTGTGCTGGACACTTTTGGTCACATGCAGTCTGATGTGATCAATTCTCTCTATTGCAATGAAGATGAATTTTTCTTCAATAATTGCACTAGAAGTTGTTTGATATGGCAAAATTGTCATCCTGAAGTTTTGGTAAAGCTCCAGTGGATTTTTTTTTATTTTTACAAAAAAGAAATTATAGTCCAAGTTTAGTGCCACTGGTGGGCGTTCACCCCATCATGTCTACTTGCTCTTGATGGGAGGAATTTCACTTTTATTTTTTATTTCATATTTGATCCCTTTAATTTTACCTTTTTATCCCTTATATTGCTTTTGGATATCAATTTATTTTTTGTAAAACAAATCATTTTCATATTTTTTTACCTTTATTTAATAATATTATAAAAGGTGTAACATCACCCAGTATGCATTTGGCACATGAGTTCTTGCTATACTTATAATATTAATAACATAATGGTGACAAAAATCAATCAAATGATAAATATGAGTGAGGCACAAAGGTCAAATACCAATTAATCAATAGTTCTTTTTAATATTATAAATTTTTTGATTAAATAAAATGGTAATAATGAATTATATTTTTCATCCACAATTCCACTCTAATGATTCCCACTGCACAAAAATGGTTCACTTGGTCCTTTCTTTACTGCTTGTGCATATATTTTATTGCCCACAGTACTACAATTTTTTGTAGTGATTATCCCACATCTGATTCAGGAATATTTTTAAACAATATAAGTTATTTTTACAAAAGACCTTATCATATCCAATATCCCACAAAAAATACAACCTGTTTTTGTATTAAAGCCCGTTAATTATTAAGAAATTGTTAAAATAATTAGATTAGACCCTGGCACAGCTAGATCCATACCAACCAACCTAAAGTCTTTTCAATATTGAAAACAATTAAATAAAATTATGATATCATACTAAATTATGGGCACCAACCATAATTCAGCACTTCTCATTTGCTCTGCTACAAAATGAGTGCATGTAGCATTTTTCTAACGTCTGACTGTTTTTCTTCCTTCCCTCACACCTTTAGTCCAGAATGAAAATTTAGTATGAGTTTTGGTCAAAATGGTTTGCCAGTGTTATCTGTATGCAATATGAATTCATATTGCATATTTCTATTTATGCATAAAATATACTCGTTGAGCATCATTTTTTTGCATTTTTCAATCATTATGCATATTTATGCATATTCATATGCATATTCATTATACAGATTTATATGCATATTAATATATTTTATTCATATACGTATATGCACCTTTTTTTTGCATATTCAATATGCATATTTTTAATGCATATTTTAATGCATATTTTTATGCATATTCATTATGCATATTTTTATGCATAATCACTATGCATATTTTTTATGCATATTTTTATGCATATTTTTTATGCATATTTATTCTTCATAGTCATTATGCATACACTTTGGATAGGCATTTCACATCAATTTTTAGCATGCAATAAGTATCCACCATGCAAATTCAAATGTATATGCATCTATATCATACATGCAACATATATTCAAGTTTAATATTTGAATATTAAGGTATGCTAAGTGATGTTGTTCAACCTTTTGCCAAACCTGAGATTAACTGATGTTCAATGTGGTTCTTAAGCTCTGCTCAAGGAGGGATTGTTCTGGATTCAATCTGTGACAGTTGATTTTTTCAATGTTTTTTCATCAGATTTAAAAACATCTTTCTGACAGTTTCAGGATGGTTTCCCAACAGTTTCCTGACAAATTCCTAATAGTTTCAAAAAGAGGGAACTGCTAGCAGTTCACCCCCAGATTTCCCGTGGTGATTAGAGTGTAATGTTCCTGCTCTATGTGTAAAAGTCATCCGTCCTCTGTGTTATTGTACAGCTAATTGCCTCCTAAACATGTGTCTATTAGGAGTTTTCATGTTTAAGAGTGACTTAACTGAACTACAATCAGTTATTAACTCAAACTTTTTGGTCTTCAAGATGATAATTTAGCTTCTCAAGAGCCCATACAACTGCCAAAAATTCAAGTTGAGTAGCACTATATTTCAATTCACTACTTCTTAGAGTACGTAAAATATAGCACATTACTACTTCTGACATTTTTCCTTCAATAAGTTGTTTTTAATGCAAAGCAGCACCCAGACCAATAAAACTTGCATCTGTATATAATACAATAGGCAATTGGAAATCTGGTAATCCCAAGATAGGAGCTGTCATCAGACATTCTTTCAACTTATCAAAAGGTTGTTGTCTCTCATTATTCCAAGTGAAAGCTTCTGATTTCTTTATCAGTGTGGTCAATGGTACAGAAATTAATTGGTAGTTTTTTATATATTGTCTATAATAACCACACATACCAAGAAAAAATTTTACATCCTTTAAACTTGGAGGAATGCCAATATTATTGATTGCAGCCACCTTATTTTGGTCTACACATATTTTTAAGCCAGATACAATATGACCAAGCACTTTTAAAGACTCAAAACCAAATTTACATTTTTTCAATGCAAGGGTGATTTTTATTTCATCCATTTTCTGACATACCTTCTTTAAATGGATTAAATGTTCATCATATGTCTTAGAGACACTATGATGTCATCAATGTATACCATTAGCCATCCATCAATCATTTAATTATGGAATGTTATATCCATTATTTCTGAAATACTGATGGAGCATTTTTTGTTCCAAATGGCATCCTGATATATTTATAAATTCCCATGTGTGTTGTTATCAATGAAAAGTTCTGTGAATTCTTTTCGACAGAAATTTGATGGTACCCATTATTTCCCTCTAAGAAACTTATATACTTAGCACCTTTAAGGGTAGCATGTATAGAGGCAATCCTTGGTAAGGGATAAATATCATCTACTGTAAATGTATTTAATACTCTATAATCACCGCACAGTCTTGCTTTATCTTATTCATAAGAAATTAGCACTGGTGATATTACACAATATTTTGGTGTAGTTTCAACCTTTTCAAGAATTATCATTTTCAATAACATCTTAATATTATCGTCTATTTCTTTCCTCTTCATTGGTGAAGCAGGGTATGGCTTCTTTTTAAGACTAGCAGGAATATTATCCATATCACAGGTTTAACTAATTTTCATCTCATGATCTTTTACAAGGCCAAGCTCATTTGTACCATGTACAAAAGTCATTGAAAATGCTTTAATTAAGTCCAAAATATTTTTTCTCAGTCTTAATTATCTGAGTGCCAAATGATGCTTTGGAAATTTCTGTTTCCAGAAGTTCCATCTCATTGGATTCTCTTCCTTTGCATGGAATATTTTTTACTGACTCAATGTGTAAGACTGCGTTAAAATAATTTATTATAAATTTCCTTTTACCATTCATGCCAATTTTAAAATTGTTATTAGCAGGGTCTAATTTCACACCAAACTTAGTCAGAATATCATTTCCAATGATAAAACAGTTACTACAGTTAGTATTATCCATTACTACAAAGTCACAAGTTACTCTTACATAACCAAGTTGATGTTTAAAGAAAACAGCATCTTTGTACTTACCAATAGGGTGTAGTACTGATCCAAAACCTCTCCAATTTTTACTTTTAAGGGGTTAAAGCTTAGACTTATATTCACTATCAATTTTTTGTAATGTATTAGTAGAAAAAACAGAACCAGCAGCTCCTGTGTCCAATACTATATTAACATTTTCACCAGAAATTATAGCTGGAACTGTGGTAGGTGTCATTCTTAAGTTATCAGCTTGTATATATTAAATGATTTCAGCATCCTCAAAATTTATTAAAGATTCATTTGAGTCTATATTTATTATTGGAATGTCAAATATGGACAAATCATCTTCCAACATACAGACTTCATTTTCATCACTATATGAGATATTGCTGTCATAATCACTTGGATCTTTACTTTTCTCAGTTTTATTTTCAGATTCATGATGATTTTCAACAATATATATATTCTTCTCACATTTGTGAGCTTTCACCCAAGGTTTGTTACACTTATAAAAAGTGTTAGTTTCATGCTTTTTAGGTACTACAGTTGCAGTAGGTTCTTTCTGCTTCTCCAGAAGTTTTTTTGAATTCAGATTTTTAACAGGTTCAATATTTTGTTTATAAGTAGAATACCTTACTTCATACTTATGGTTTACAACATTTCATTAAAAATATTAATAAAGTCAGAATATTCTGTAACATTAATTTTTCTAGCTACAACAATGTCTCTGACACATATAGGTAATTTATATATTATCTTATTATTCCATAAGTTAAAATCCATGTTTGGCTCAATGGCTTTTAATATTTTATTCAATTTCATTAAAAATACCATTGGTTTGTCACCATTCAATGGATTATACCTAGTTTTCTCATATAATCTCTGCTGAGTGAGTCTGAATTTAGAACCTCCGATTCGTTTTTCAATTAGTTGTTTCCATTCAGCCCAAGATTAATCTTTACCCTCATTCAATACAGCTTCAAAAAATAATAAAGCAACATCCTTAAATAAAGAGATCAATTTTGATGTTATTTCTTCATCTGGTAATTTATATCAGAATTTCAAGTTTTCAATTCTTTGGATAAAATGTTGCCAATCAGAGCTGGCTTCCCCATCATAAGTTGTGTACTGATCTATCTTAGGCCAGTTCTTATTGGATTTTTTTCACCAATCTTAGGTAAATTCAATAACTCATTTACTGTTGATAAATGGTCTTGTATTTCCTGCTGTATGGATTTGTGACTTACATTTTCAGATTTGACACTACCACTAGATTGTTATAGTTGTGGTGGTACAAGAAAGTAATGAGATTCACTTTTGCAAATGAAAGGATTATTATTATACTGAGTATACTTATGATTATCCTGGTTCATTAGTAGATTGGCAGTTTCAATCTCAATTTTAGTCAATCTTTGTAGCAGCTCAAATACACTTTGATTTGTCTGGGAAAAAGATAACATAGTTTTTGATTCAGTTTTCAATAAATGTGCTTCATACAACTTTTCTAACTCAGAGAATTTGTTTGAAAGTTCACTATATTTATTACTAAAAGAATCATACTTAAGAGTTAGAGACAGATGTTCATTCTCTAATTCTTTATTTTGTGTTGCCAGTTGAGAAATGTTCAATGTTAAGGATGAAATTGTATCACTTGTGAGCTTAAATGTCTGATCCTCACAATCAATCATTCTATTCCACAATGCTGAAAAAATTATATGGACATTTGGATTATTGTTAAAATACTCCATGTCTTCCTTCCCAATTCTCTCACTATCTTGTGAATTTCTCATCTCACTAGTAAGTGGTTAAAACTGAAGATTAATTGTATTATTATTATGAATAGTACTGCTGTTATTGAGAAAAGACAGGTCAGGTGTATCTACATCAAAACCTAATTTTCTTAAGTCCTCCTCAATTCTCTGTACAGATTTGAAATGAATAATATTACCTATATTGTAATCATCAGAATTATGTTCAATCTGAGAGGTTAATCTACTAACCACAGGATTTGTGTGAGCCCTGATATTTGGCGCTTTTGTTTTCTTTTAAGGGGTGAACTGAGGAAGTCTGATGAGGAGGAGGATCCCTGTTGCAGCTGTTACTGGACCATTGTTGATGGAACCAATCCCACTTCCATTTTTCTACCAGTATTTTCTCCTGGGAGTTATGTGACCCTCCTCGGGTAGGGGGTTGCTGACATGGCTTTCCTCCCTTTAGCTCTTCCAAGGTTTGATTCATCTGTTGGAATCCTACCTTGCAATTGTTCTGCAATTGCTCTACTTCCTTCAGCATGAGAGACTTTGATTCCTCCAACTTCATGACCTGTTTTGAAAGATTGGACAGCTGATCCTGCAGAGGAGGAGATGTCTTTTTTATTTTAATCTTTTTTAAGAGGGTGTCTTTTTCCTCTATACTACTTTGCTCTGGCTGGGGGAATAATTGACCCTCCATGGTTATGTCCTGGAGCAATGGTTTTATTAGCTTTAGACCTGGTATTATAAGAAGGCTTTTCACTTATATTTTTCTAGGGAGAACTCATATTGATAAGAATAACAATAATTTTGTCTACAAAAGAGAAAAATTATATGGTAATTAGTAGATAATAACTATTAGTGATACAATTACTAATAAAATCTCTGGAGCTTACCCTGAATTTATTTCTTAATTTATTTAAATAAAATATAAGAAAAATTTGAATAAATCTGTTAAAAAAAATAATAAGTTTAACTAGACCTTTATAAAGTGAATAAATAGCTAACCAAGCTTTAACCAAATACCTATTTAATTGGGTGTTATTTTGGTGACCAAATACCAGGTGAAGTTGGATTTATATTGGGTACAGTTACTACTGTAAAAACCTAATTTTTATTTTAAAGAATTAGCACAATTATTATAAGGGTTCTTTTCCGCAATAACTGAGTTATGATGACACACTAATATGCAGCAGACCCAAATATTTGTTTTGTTTTGAGCTATACTAAAGTAAAAATCACATCCCAAGGCTTATACTAAAAAATCCATAATAATCAATGAAAGACCCCCAATTGTCAGTGTATCTAGTATTCAAGTATGATATAATAGTATTTATTTATGGTCCTACTACTTATTTATAAATTATTTAGTGATTAAACCTCAGGAGAAGACTAATAAAATAGTTATACTCAAATAAAACTCACAATACTTGGATTTAAATGCGTGCTAGTGGTGGATAATAGATGAATATAATATAGTTATAGCTTATATAAAGATAATATCAATTTATAAAGGCTTTATAATATATCTTTGAATAATAATAATTGTGTTATGATTTTTATTTGATATTTAGTAAGTGAATGATGTCTAATAATTGTCAAAATCCTCCCTTACTTATACCAAAATACACTGGAGTGCACAGACCTTCAATCCAGATGATGTCACTGCTATCCCTGGAAATTACAGCACTTTGAGGGCCCATCACCTCCCCACGGCGTCCACTTCAATCATATTCAACACCCAGACCTCTGTTAACAACCCTCCATCACAATTAATGATAACACAGACCTATACCATAAATAGAAAATCCAGATATAAGCGGATACCATAAAGAAACAGGTAAAATAACTCATCCAAAGAGGATATAATGAAAACCAAAGCATATAAAGGAAAAAAATGAAATTTCCAAGCCCTCAATAACATCCCCAAGCATCCATATTAACCCAACAATGACCTTCCAAGCCATAAATCCATGAATATCCATCCAAGGAAGCAGATTAAGTTGTCCAAACTGGATATATGTGCCTGAAATAGGTGTATATGCTTATGTAGGCATTTTGAGTCCACTGGATACGTCCATATGACCTAAAATAAGCAGAAAAATAAAGTTTATAGGCTGTTAAGAGGCTAAAACCCACATATAGACCTAAATATACATAATATACTGCATATTTCAGTAAATATGAGATTTATGTATACATATAAGCTTATGTATGTCAATAATTACTTAATATCACTTAAGATAAATATATTATGACTCCATTAACACCTTAATAAGTATTATTAGGCTATGTATAAGCTATTTAAACTACTATAAGTTATATAATAGTATAATAAATAAATATATATGTATTATAAACATATATATAAGTGTTTTAACCTTATCTTTAGGATATAAGCTTAATATATTTAAGTTTATCTTATTTTAAACATAAGAATTACTCAGTCCTGGGGATACCTAGTATGACACTTCCAATCCATTCCTTCCAGGAATCAACAGGACCTTGAGAAAAGGAATAACCTCATTCACTAGTTCAAAGCCGATGCTGAACATTTTGTTACATCTCTTGATTCTTTTCTGTAATTTTATCTTGCCTGAAAATCTTGATTTAGAAATATAATAAAAAAATAAAATAATTTCCTCAGTTTTAAGTCTTGGGGGACTAATCCTCAGTTTTAATCTTGGGGGACTAACAGCCCTCACTTTATAGTCTTGGGGGACTAACAGCCCTCATTTTATAGTCTTAAGGGACTCAAAACCTGCAGTTTTTAGTCTTGGGGGACTCCAAAACCTGAATAAAAAAGACAGAACCAGAGATAAAAACATTAAAGACCAAAGAAACAAACTAACATTCTGGGGTAACTGTTATACAGAGCAGCCAGCTCATCAGTTACTCCCACACTTGCCTTAACTAGATTTAGAGACTCCCTCTTTGGATTTCCTCTGTCAGAATCACACCAAAACCTATTATCAGTTCATAGTCCTGAAGAACTAAACCATCAAACCATCCTCAGTTTATAGTCTGGAGAAACTATACCATTTTTCAGTTTAAAGCCTTGATGGACTGACCACAGTGTTCAGTTTAAAGTCTAGAAAGACTTCCCCAATGTTCAGTTTAAAGTTTTGACAGACTAGTAACCATTTCGCATAAAAGGGAAGAGCCAGCTCCATGCACAATTCTCCACAGCCCACCTGCTGAACTTCCACTCTCCCTTCATCATCTATCATCACTGATAAAATTTTCTTTCATCTCTTTTCATTTTATTGTTGTTACTTCTCATATCATAGCTGAATCTCCAGACTTTGATTCATCGGACCTTCCTTTCTTCACTGCTCTAAAAGACTATGCTTGTAAACAGTGCATCCACATGTGCAGGCCTTGCACTTTCACTCTTCCTATTCCTCAGGCTAAATTCTATAAAAGAGCCTGCAATTCTTGCAACTCTAAATAGAAAAGATGTGACAGTGACCCCAGCTATCCAATACCTCTGCCTTCACCTTCCCATAAATATATTTCCAGATCTCCTACTAGGACACTAGAAATTGGACCTGCTTTATCTTCTCAAGAATCTACTTTTACCTCAGTAAATTTAGCCAAAACAGATTCAAAATCAGCTACCAGGCTTCTAGACCGCGTCCAGGAGGCCCACCAGCCTTTTCAAAAGCAAAAATCAGGCTCAAAACTCCCGAATTCAGCCAGATAACAGCCAAAAATAAACCATTAAACACCAAAAACTCTACACAAAAACCTCCTAGTACTACCAGAGAAATGCCTACAAACACAAATTCTTCATCAGACAACAAAAAAAATTCTAACACCTCTAGAGGGCCTGCCAGAGGACCTCCTGAAAATACCAGAAAATGCAACACTTCTGCCAAAAAAAAATCTCCTGTTCAACAGAGAAGAACTAACTACACCTCTCCTCTGGCTGCCAATTATTCCTCTGATAGTAACCTTTCTTCTTGTTCTTCATATAGCAGATCACAATCAGCTTCCAGGTCAGCTTCTCCTGGTTCTTCCTTCAACAACCCTGGTACTCCACCACCAGTGTCCAACCCAACTGAGCAAAACAATAATAATATCCACAACAACAACAGAAGCTCTACTGCTCCAACCAGGCCACAGGTACTCCCTCCTTCTAGTCCATATTCCCAACACCATTTAGAGAATAATCATGAGAATCCGTACCTATATATGGTTGATCCTCCTGCAACATCCATTGAACATTCTTCAACAGTCCAGATTCTGGCCACATACAAATTTGATGAGCTCCCAATCTGTAAGTACTAATTTAATAAATAAAATCTCTTTAACAGAGAAGAATTAATGATCCAATTATTCTGTTTAGTTGGAAGCCCACCTCCTGAAACTGCAATTGGGATTGTCCAACCTCTAGAAACTACCTTAATGCTGGATTACACCGACCTGAAACAACACCTAAGCATCATGTTCTCAGACATGCTTAAGTCCTTTGATCTCCAGAGTCAATTGAATGAGTTTGAAAAGTATCAGAGAAAACAGTTCCTTGATGACCACTGGAAGATATCTAGAATAATCAAGCACACCTTCCAGCACTCTATCACCACTTCTTCCACTTCTTCCCAAAATTTACCTTCTACTCTGGTACCTGAAAATTACAACCCATATACTCTTTCCAGTCACCTATATCAAAAGGAACACGGTTCTTCCTCCCATCCTAACCTAAAGCAAGAATGCCACTGTAATCCAGACCAAATGCCAGAGGCTTTGTCAGCCAGGCTATACCAGGAGCCCAGTAATTGATATGTTGATTTATTGGACCTGAAAGAGGGCGTAAGAATTGCATTTGATGTACATAAATTAATATTTTATTGCATAATAAAACTATATAAGTGTTATATTAATTTTATTGTTATATAAATTATTTATACATTTAAATTAAGCATAATATATTTGATATTCTAAAAAGAATTGCGCATTTTTATGTATTTAATAATTATAAATTAATAATTAATTAATCAAAAACATATATTATAATTATATGTGTAAAATTGACTTATAATGTAACTAAATAAATTAATTAAATTTATATATTAAATAAAAATTTTCATATATTATTAAACAATGATATTTGGCGCATTTTTGACCCTTAATTGTGTCAGAAAAATTATTATATAAATTATACACATATTTAATAATATAGTATTAAAAATTCCACTTTAAATTAAAAATATCATTAAATTAATTATATGTTTCATTTGAAATAATTATTGAATTAATTACATAGTTAAAACAATTAATTAAAATTTCTTTAAACTGGATTGAATTGATTTTATGAATTTTTGGCATGAAAATAATTCTATTTGTTTTACTTAAACCCTCTGTCAGCCAGTTGTCTAGAATAAGGAAAGAAAGGGGAAAGAAGAAGAAGTGGAAAGAGGAATAGGAAAGAAAAAGGATTATAAGAAATAAAAGAAATAAAATAATAAAATGATTTAATTTATTAAAGAGGGGCAATCACCACACAATATGGGGGGCGGACTTGCTAGCAAGTCCGCAACCTTGGACCCAAACTCACCATAGATTGAACACACATTGAGCTATTGATAAAGGAACCATACAATCAGGGATGAACACCACTCAGCAGAACAATTTTAGGTGGGTGTTCAAGTAGAGTTCAGTATGGGTTCAGTCTGAGTTCAGTCTGAGTTCCATCTGAGTTCCATCTGAGTTCAGGTTGAGGACTTGCTATCAAGTCCACCCCCTATATTGCGTAGTGAATGACAATTTATTTGAGAGCTGACACAAAAAATAAGGCTTATTAAATGACAATATTTATTTAGAGTAAGGATTATTATCTCTGCGCGGAAAACACTATTATTACTATCAGACTTAAAGCAACCTATAATTAGTTATATAAAATTTAAATTAGAATTTTTATACTAATAAAAATAATATAAACGTATTATATTAAGAATAAGTTCAAGTTTTGGTTGTATAGTAAGTGATGATTTAAAGGGAATTATCTAAGGCCCTTTTATAGCAAAAGGGACCCCTGAAGCGCCACCAATCAATAAATACAAATTATAAATAGCTAAAACAAGAGATAGCAGAGTAGAAAATGAAACATGACTATCAAGAGAAAAATATGACACAATTTACTAAAACCCATGAGTAATTAATCCTTTTCCCACCATAACATCCCAAAATACTTAATTAAAATAATTATTAACCAAGTAAGTGTGAAACATGAGAAAAATGAGTAAAAACAATCAAAAACAGACATTATAGTGACATGTAAAGGTTTTAAGTAAAACAAATAAAATTATTTTCACACCAAAATTCATGGAATAAATTCAATCCAGTTTAAAGCAATTTTAAATAATTGTTTTAACTATGTAATTAATTCAATAATTAGTTTAAATGAAACAGATAATTAATTTAGTGATATTTTTTATTGAAAGTGGCGATTTTAATACTATGTTATTAAATAAGTATTATAGTTTATTTAATAATTTTTCCTGACACAATTAAGAGTCAAAAGAAGCGCCCAATATTATTGATTGATAATATATGAGTTTTATTTAATATATAAAATCAAATAATTAACTTAATTACATTATAAGTAAATTATACATATATAATTATAATATATGTTTTGTAATTAATTAATTATTAATTTACAATTATTAAATACATAAAAATGCACCATTATTTGTAGAATATAAAATATATTAAGCTTAATTTAAATGTATAAAATTTTATATAACAATAAAATTAATATAACATTTATTATCAATAAGATACTTATATAATTTTATTATGCAATATAATATTAATTTATTTACATAAAATACAATTCTTATGCCCTCTTTCAGGTCCAATAAATTAACATATAATTTTCTGGGCTCCTGGTATAGCCTGGCTGACACTCCCTCACTCTAAAAAAAACAATAAAAAAATGCTAAGATTTTTTCTTTTTGTACATTTTTAACAGAGTAGGAAGATTAGAAATCTCCTTTCCAGGTATCCATGCATCATGTTCAGATGATTTGTTTTTATATCTCAATAAATATTCAGTACCTCTTTCAGAAGTGATAATTCTATCATTGAAAATTTTATCAATTTCTGCAGTTTCTGTGACTACCTGAGGGTTTTTCTTATGTCTTCCCCTTCTTTTTGGAAATAAGTCACTGTTGGAAGTATCAGGCTTAATTAAAGAAATGGGAAAGACAGGATGTTTCCTATCATATGGAGAATACAATACAACCTTCACTGCATTATCTCCAACCATTCTTTTAACAACCAATGGTCCTACAAAAGGATCTTTTAATTTGTTGTTACCTTGTAAAATTAAATGGACAGTAGATATCAACACTACATCACCCTTGTTAAATTTGTATTCTTTATGGGATTTATCCCATCTTTTCTTTTCATATTCAAGTGCTTTTTCACTACAGCTTTGAGAATGTTTCCTACATAGCTGTTGCATTTGCATAAAAGACTCTACACCAGGGTGTAGTTCCAGCTTAGGTTATTTATTATTTAGAATCTGAGCAGGAGTATTTGGAAGATAATCTAACCAAATCTAAAAAGGCTTTTTTTCAGTGACAGAATGAACAGTGCTTTTATATGAAAATTCAAGACCAGGCAATAGAGTGACCCAGCCATGAGTAAATCTGTCATTGTCTTTATATTCTAAACCAAAGGCACAATACCTTCTAATCATATCTTCCAGAGTTTGAATCATTCTCTCAGCTAGACCATCAGTCTGAGGATGGTGATCTGTAGACAACTTTAACTCACAGCCAGAAATATACATCAAATAGGTCCAAAACTCAGAAGTAAATTTTGTATCCCTATCAGAGATAATGGCTTTTGGAAAAACAATAATATTAAACATGGAAGACCACCATAAGAAAGCTAATTCTTTTGTGGATACATCTTTGTGGTTAGGAATAAATTTGCACATTTTTTTGAATCTATCTACTATGACCCAACAAGAGTTAAAGCTGTCTTCACCTGCAACAGGAAACCAGTGACAAAATCCATGTTAATTATTTTCCAAGGAGCATTAGGTGCTTCAATATGTTGTAATAACCCTGCTCTTTTCACTTTCAACCTTTTAGATTTTTAGCAGGAATCACAAGATTCAACATATAATTTTATGTCTTCAGACATATTAGCCCACCAAGCAGTGTTTTTGATTCTAATCAATGTTTTTTCAAGATCAAAATGACCAGCTAATATGTCATCATGACAAAGTTTGAGGATAGTTTCTTTCATAGAAGGAGGAATTAAAATTACATTAGTAAGCTTTCTTCTATAATATATACAACCATCTTCAATAGTTAACTTCCCTTTACTTAATGCATTTTGATACTTTTCAGGAAGAGTTTTAATCAATGATTGAATTGAAGCATTTTTAGGATCATTTAAGATAGTAACTAATTTATTTAAGTCAGAATCATTATCATATGAATCCAGTAATAATTGCAATAACTCTTCTTCCATATCAATTATAAATATTCCATAGATATGAACAGTATCATCTTCAGGTACATAAGCAGGATTGGAGTCATTATTTGGCAGAGGAAATCTGGACAGCATATAAACATTGGAGTGAAAATTTCCAGCCCTATGGATAGTTGTCATTGGTTCTCTGTATTCTTGAACAGTAAGTTGCCACCTGAACATATGTCTATTAGGTGTTTTTAAGTTTAAGAGGTACTTCACAGCAATACAGTCAGTTACCAATTTAAAATTTTGGTCATCTAGATAGTAATGAAGCTTCTCAAGAGGCCAAACAACTGCTAGGCACTCTAATTGAGTGGCACCATATTTCAATTCACTACTTCTTAAGGTTCTTGAAATATAACAAATTACAACCTCTGAGGATTTATCATTAATAATTTGTTTCTGGTGAAGGGCACTACCCAGACCAACAAAGCTAGCATCTGTATACAGGACAAATGGTTTTTTAAAATCTGGAAGAGCTAAGATAGGGGCTGTCATTAAGCAACATTTTAATGTATCAAAAGCTTTTTGACAGTCAATATTCCAGATAAATGGATTATCTTTCCTAGTTATTTTGGTAAAAGGCAAGGCTATGACTTGATAATTTTAAATATATTGTCTATATTAGCTACACATACCCAAAAAACTTTGAATTTCTCTTACAGAAATTGGTGCCTTCACATTTTGAATTGCAGCAACTTTGTTGTGGTCTACACAAATTTGTAGGCCTGACACAACATGGCCAAGGACTTTCAAAGATTGAAAACCAAATTTACCTTATTTCAAGGACAAGTTCATATTGATTTCATCCATTTTTTGAAACCCCCTATTTAAATGAACCATATGTTCATTAAAAGTTTTAGAAAAAAGTATGATATAATCAATATACACCATGAGCCATCCATAAATTATTTCCTGATGGAAAGTTTTATCCATTACTTTTGGAAAAACTGAAGGGGAATTTTTAGGGCCAAATGGCATTCTAACATACTTATATATTCCCATATGAGTAGCAATAAGCAAAAAAATTTGAGAATTTTTCTCAATAGGAACCTGATGATACCCTTTATTTCCATCCAGACAACTAATAAATTTTGCACCTTGCAAGGTAGCATGTATTGAATTTATTCTGGGAAAAGGATAAATATCATCAACAGTATAAGTGTTTAATGATCTGTAATCTCCACATAATCTAGCCTTATCTTTTTCATAAGAAATTAAGACTGGGGAGATGACACAATATTTGGGGGTGACATCCACTTTCTCAATGATATTCATTTTAAATAATGTGGCAATATTATCTTCAATATCCTTTCTTTTTGTTGGACAAGCAGGATATGGTTTTTTTAAGACTAGGAGGAATATTACTCAAGTTACAGGATAAGGCAATTTTCATTTCTTCCTGAACATTTCCTAAGACATGAGAACCATGAGCAAAAGCCATAGGGAAAGAGGTAATTGAGGTAATTATAGAATAATTTTGTTCACTAGTTAACTGATCACCAAAAGAAGCAGTATTTATTTCATTTAATAAATAATCCATTTCAATTGCTGGTCTGCCTTTACACTGTATCAGTGAGTTACAAGACTTTAACAGATTCACAGAAGGTTTTCTAGAGGAGGAAATTTTGAATTTTTATTTCCCATTCAATCCCAAGGTAAAGCAATTATTTGCTGGGTCAAATTTCACACCAAACATGGTTAAAATATCATTACCCATAATAAACTAATTGCTTAAATTATCATTTTTCATGACAACAAATTCACAAATAGCTCTGACAAAACCACCATTATATTTGAAGAATACAGAGGTTTTGTATTTTCCAATGGGACAAAAGGTAGAACCATATCCTCTCCATTTTTCAGAAGTTATAGGTAATAATTTACTCAAATAAACCTTATCTATTGAAGCTAAAGCTCTTTCAGACACAAAACTTCCTCCAGCACCAGAGTCAAGAACTACATCAACATTTTTACCATTAATGATAACAGGTGCTTTCAAAGGGATATGGCTATAAAATTGTTAGTAATATCTTTAATTATATCAGCATTTTCCACTGAAGATAAATCCAATACAAATTCTTCAGATATATTATCTAAATAATGGACATCCTTTTCCAACATTAAAACATCTTTAACAGATTCATTTTCATAGGAGATATTACTTTGACAGTCACTAGAAGAATTTTTGACATCAATTTCAGCCTCATCAGTGTCTTCATTTTTTTCAACAAGATGAATTTTCTTGTCACAAACATGACCCTTTTGCCATAGTTTGTTACATTTATAACAAGTATTTTTTGCATATTTTTAAGGTACAACTGGGGTAGAGGGTTTACCAGGTTTTTCTGGGGGCTTTGTACAGGATTTATTTTGATCATGATAATATTTACCAAGGTAATTCTTTGGTTCATATCTATGGTTGAGAAGTACCTCAATACAGATGTTAATGAAAGAAGAGTGTTCCCTCACATGCTCAGTTCTAGCTACAATTAAATCTCTAAGAGAATTTGGTAATTTATACAAGATTTTATCTCTCCAAATATCATAATCCATCTTTGAATCAATCACTCTCAGAATTTTTGTTACTTTCATAAGAAAAACAATGTGTTTTTCAACAGAGGAGGATACATATCTAGTATTCTCATACAGTCTTTGCTGAGGCAACCTGAATTTTGCACCACCAAACTGATTCTCAATCAATGGTTTCCAATCATTACATGTATAATGATTTTTATCTGAAAGAACATATTCATAACACATCAAGTCTACATTAAAAAATAAATAATTCAGCTTAGAAACAATTTCCTCATCAGGTAGTTTATAAGATTTCTTTAAATTATCAATTCTTTGGATAAAGTGTTGCCAATCAGATGAAGAATCACCATCAAAGGTAGGATATTGGTCCAATTTAGGCCAATTTTTCTGAATACTGGGATGGTTCATTTTTTGGTTTGAATTATTCATCATTAATAATTCCTGAAGTTTAACCAGGTGTTCAGAAATTTCATTATTTACAGAAACAGCTGGCACATGACCATCACAAGATTTTTTTCGAGTAGCAAATGATTTTACAGACTCATTTTCAGCTTGTTTAATGGCTGAAATATAAGGAAGAAAGGAGGAACTCTGTTCAGGTTCTTTTTCTTTATTTTTATGCAGCTTATGGGCAGCATTCTCATTCACCATGCAATATGGGGGGTGGACTTGGTAGCAAGTCCGCAACTTTGAACCCTAATTCATACCTTTTTTAGTACACATTGAGGAAGTGATGAAACCATCATGAAGAAGTATTGAATCTACTTTGAATACACTTTTAAGATAAGTTGAAAATTTATTGGAACATGGGAAATCATTAGCAACAATAATCTTGAGGCTTGAACTACAAGAATTTTTGAAGTAATATTGAAAAAATTGAACCCAACCACCCAACCAGGTTGGCACATGCAAGATATTATAACTTTTTTTGTAATCTTATAAAATTATGAATTTCACATTTTAATTGAACTAAGAGACATTTTAAATATTTATATATTATTTTTTAGCTCTAAATATATAGATAAATCATCCAATATTATAAGAAATTATTCAAGTAAAAAAATTCATTGAATCATTGATGTCAATCAAATTTTTATCTGTAAAAATTTTTAAAAATATTTTTTTGTTCTTATTGTTTGAATATATAATCTTGAAAAATCTTTTAGCTCGAAATTTTTTTTTCAGGGCTCAGAGCTATTCAAAACTCATGTATAACAGATTTATTTTAGGTTATAATTTTTAAAATTTATGTTATTACACATTTCAAATGTTTAAAAAATATATGGGTGCTACTTTAAAAAATTAAATTACAGTTATTGTCACTATATCAAGCAATTAAGTGTCCAATATTTATGAGAACAAAAATATTGCTTTTAAAAAGGGCCCAATAATTATAAGTTTCTCCTTTGGTTTCACACCAATTCAATTTCCATTTCTTATATTTTATTGTGTATTTATATTTTTTTATGTTTTTTAAGATTATTCTTCTCACTACTTTGTTCCCTACTCTTGTGCATACCAATCTCCTACCCTCTAGAACCCTCTCCCTCTCTTAGATTTTGATTTAATATCCTCATTCCTCTCCCCTCCTCTACACTTGTGCCCCCTTTCTTCACCCCTCTCCCTCATTATTCACCCCACCTTACTCGTTTAACACCCATTATATCCCATTTACTCCCCTCTAAACCCCCTTCATTCCAGCTCTCTGAACCCCACTTTTTTCACTCTTTTTTCCACCGTTTTTACTCCATAGGGGGTGAAAGTGGTGATTTAGTAAGCAAAAGGGGTCGAGTGAAAAGATAAAGCACTGGATTGAGTTGGGGAAAAAATAGTTGAGGTGTAGAGAAAGAAAAGTACATATACAAGCAAGAGGGATGTGATGGGGTACAAAAGGGGTGTTATGAAATTGAGGGAGAAACAGAAGGCTTAAAAACAATTAAAAAGGGATGGCTTGGTGTATGGAGGCATGTAAAAGGGGTGAGGAATGATGAGGAGAAAAGAAAAAGAGCTCAGGTGGGGTGAAAAGTGAATGGGGAGGGGAGGACATGGGTGAGAATCATTGTAAAATAGGCTGGAGAGGGCTGGAAAGTGCATCAAGATTATAAGGATAGCTTTTGAAAGGGGAGGGTGTGAATCAAACTCAAAAGGGTGAAAAAGCAGCAAAAGGTGAGGGGATGTGAAAAGTTTGTCAAACAAGGCAGCAATAAACTGAAGGTGGATTCTATTCTTTGGCTGAAGAATAGAGTTTACCCTGTCAGTTTTCAGTAATTTTGTTTGGTCTCTTAAAATAATCGATACCTCTACTCACTTCAATATATGTTTGTTTTGTCTTGGGGCAAAACAATGGCACAAAGATTACGCAACAGTTAAAAAACAATTGTTTTTGGAACTTAAAGGTCTTAGGTTGGTCTTAAGTGAAAAAAACATTTTTTTCATAACTGTTGCACAACTGTTGCGTAATTGTTGCGCCCCATGGCAAAACAAACATGTGCTGTAGTGACTGTATTGTCATATGTACAAATTTATCCACAAAAAATACAGATTTATTTGCTGCTGGTATTATACGCTTCAATAAATGATAGAATATTTATTATTATATATATATTAGTTTTATAGTACTATTTCACTTTTTTACAAACTATTTTACAAAATGCTTCTGTTAACTACACATTGGATAGACAAAGAAAAAAAAATAGGGAAATTTCCAAAAAAAAAAATCAAAAAATGAACACAACCTATGTTAAAATTTGAAATTGATTCCCTTATTGATTTTATGAGATGAGTTTATTTATATTTTAGTATAATTTTTAATTCTGTTGATGAGATTCCATGTAGCTTTGAATTAAATTATTGTATGCAAATAAAAATTTCACACACAATAAATTTAAATATTTAAAATTTTTTTCTTGATCTCTTTTTTTATGATTACTATACCTACATAAAAAATGACATGTAATAAATAAAATTTTCAGAAAATTAAATAAGTAAGCTTTATTAATATATTTATTATTATCCATTCAGTAAAAAATGAAACCACTTGTGTCCTTTATCCTACTACAATATTTTCATTCCAATGAATATATAAGTTTTTATATCAATATATAACTTAGTTTTTATGGAACTTAGATTGAACTACCAATGAGATCCTGTTTACCATTGTGGTTCAAGCTGAGTTCAGCTTTGAGAAGATTTTTATTTTTTAAAAAATTATATGTAAGATTTTCTAATTTAAAAATAAGTGTATTTTTATTTCAAAAAAATATATATTAAATATTTTCAAGTTCTAAAAATAAATAGAGTTGATGTATCATTTTGATAAAATATTATATATAAAAATTTATTGTAATTGTATTTGCTATTATTATGATATGACTTTTTCTCTGTATGATAGGTTAAGAAATTTAATAAACCCAATAGTAATGAATTATAATATTTATAAAAGGTAGCAGATATACTGCTTAATTTTAAAATAATATAGAGAAAGAAGTTTTTTGTTTTAAATAAAGATTATTCAGATACTTCTTAGTATCATTTTATTACTTTGATTGCTATTTATAAGCTAAATTAAGGCCAACAGGATAATAACCTTGATATTTTTTTAGAAAAGGGAATAGTCATCATTTCATCATTTTATAATTTTATAAAAGAAAATTATAAACCTAATTATTTGTTAAAATATTTGATGAAGAGATTAAAAATTACTTTTTTTAAATGGATTTTCATAAAAATAAATTAATACTATTATGTATTTTTGATAAGGTAAATTACTGTAAAGATTTATATAGTCTCTTTTCCAATATAGTACCATTTTTTTAATTAATGGACTTTCACATTGGATAGCACCATAATACAATGTTTACCTATCAGTGTGATTATAATATCTCTAATCAACAATTGATAAATACTTGAGCCACATTTTCCTTACTTAAAAGTTATTTTTTAATTTTAAGTAATGAATTACTCCTGTGAAAACTTTTTTCTAAAAACTAAAGGTGTATACCTGAACCATTTTATTCAGCTTATGTTTGAGCAACATGAAGTTAAATTATTATGTAATTTAATTTAAAATATGTAGTAAGTTTTATATTAAAAAAAAACTAATCTTTTTAATGCTAGTTTTTTCCCATGCAAATGACTAAAAATGCATATTGTATCTTTTGTACAATTTAGACATCATATTGTAGACCTTCAATTAGAAACTGTTAGAATTATAAAAAAGAACTACTTCCACATTATTAAGAGATTCTTTGAAAATATATAACATCTAAAATTAAAGTTTAAAAACCTCTTTCAACACAAGAAATAATTTTAAAAATATGATGTTCATGTTTCCAGGCAAACATTTTTATTATCCTAAAAAATAATATTGATGCACAATTTAGATTTACAATGCAGTTTGAAGATATTTATATATTTATATGTATATTATCTTTAAAATTTTGATTTAGCTTAAATGTCTTTTTGTCACATTAAAAATTTACTGAGTAGTGATTAATTTTTTCCAACCATGAGATAACTCTAACAGCTCATATTATTCTTATGAAATGGTGACAGAATATATCACACGTAGCTCCACTATCAGCTATTCATTTTTTTAATAAATTGATGGTATGAATAACTTATTATTTGAGCAATAAATAGAACCTAAAAAAGGCAGGAATCAATTTTATGTCACTTTTAATCATCTTTTTATATTTATAAATCTCAAAAACTGGATCAAATTCTACTATCATAAGAATTAGACTTCCATTAAGAAATATAATCAAATAATGTCTCAATTAATATTTATTATAAAATTGGTTTGAGATTTATTCATTTAGTCATAAATTAGGAAAGAACAAATTCTTATATTTAATTCTTTAGTTATGTGTGTTTTCAACAGTATTCTAGGATATAAAATTTAATATTTTTTATGGTTAAATGGGTTTTTTTAAATAACTCAATGGAAATTCAAGCAAACAACTTGAATAATATAAACTTATTAATATAAATCAAAGATACCATCAGTTTATACAGTTAAAACTTGAAAATTATAGTTTCAAGTTCTGAGTTAACAGCAATTTCCAATAAAAAGAGTCACTGTATGAATTTTATATGTTTTCCAAATAAAAATTAATTAATTAAAAAGTTTAAAAGTGATATTTTTGAAATGTATTTTATAATTCTTAATCCTTTTATTGATCATTTTCAACTCAAAAATAACATTGAATTATGTTTCATTAAAAATACTATGAATTAATCAGAATATTAAGTTCTCCTTACCATCTTCATATTGATTTTTTATTTAAATCTCACTATCCTTTCAGTAAAGAATCATCCATACTTGATAAAGAGCTCAAGATGAGTTCAAAGTAAAGCTCAGTCAGATTACAGTATGAGTTCAGTCTGAGTTCAGTCTAAGTTCCATCTGAGTTCCATTAGACTTCAATTTGAGGACTTGCTAGCAAGTCCCCCCCAAATCACCACGGGAAATCTGGGGGTAAACTGCTAGCAGTTCCTCTATTTGAAACTATCAGGAATTTGTCAGGAAAGTGTTGGGAAACCATCCTGAAACTGTCAGAAAGATGTTTTTAAATCTGATGAAAAAACATTGAAAAAATAAACTGTCACAGATTGAATCCAGAACAATCCCTCCTTGAGCAGAGCTTAAGAACCACATTGAACATCAGTTAATCTCAGGTTTGACAAAAGGTTGAACAACATCACTTAGCATACCTTAATATTCAAATATTAAACTTGAATATATGTTGCGTGTATGATATAGATGCATCTCCATTTGAATTTGCATGGTGGATACTTATTGCATGCTAAAAATTGATGTGAAATGCCTATCCAAAGTGTATGCATAATGACTATGAAGAATAAATATGCATAAAAATATTGTCACCGGACGACCTACGCACAAGGTTGAGGATGTTCCTGTAAGTGAGATGAGGGATTTTAGAAACTTCTTTGAAGCACAGAGGAATGATTCGAGGAAATGATTCGAAGGTCACTCGAAGTAATAGCTATAGGTTTGAGGTTCGATCGAGAAGAATTATAAACTAGTTCCAAGGTAATAATAATTCTTAAAATCTCACGAAGGGTTGGTAACTCAATAATCAAAGATTTAGGATTTAGAAATGAATATTTGAGGAGGTAAAAGAAAGATACAATAACAATGATTTAACTTTTAAGGATTTACCACTATTAATGTAAATACGATATTATAATTTAATTCTAAGGAATATCAAACCAAATACCCAACTCCTTTTATATCCTTTGTTCCTCCTCGCATTGGCCTCCCTTCTATCGCAGCATTCCCATTCCATTGACCATCACTAACATACACTTAGACCCTCTCTACTAAATATCCGTTCATGCTCAATTTGCCCCTTTTAATTAATTAACAAAACTTTAATGGAAAAAAAAAACTACTACTATACTATTTCATTGATCCTAGCGCTGTGCGTCGCTTATTGAAAAGGACTAAGGTACCCTATTGGGAGATTGACTAATTTAGATTTAGAGTTTAGGCTAGCGCAGTTAAATAGCAGTACACAAAGGAAAATCGCAGTTGCTATGGAGAATTGCTTTCTGCGCTTCGAGTATAGATTTAGGACTCGATATTATTGATTTATTGAGTTAATTTCGCTTCGAGTGTCACGTGGCGCGTGACAAATATGCATAAAAATATTCATAAAAAATATGCATAGTGATTATGCATAAAAAATAGGCATATTGAATATGCATAAAAAGATGCATAAAAATATGCATATTGAATATGCATAAAAATATGCATATTGAATATGCATAAAAATATGCATATTGAATATGCATAAATATATGCATATTGAATATGCATAAATATATGCATATTGAATATGCATTAAAAATATGCATATTGAATATGCAAAAAAAGGTGCATATATGTATATGAATAAAATATATTAATATGCATATAAATCTGTATAATGAATATGCATATGAATATGCATAAATATGCATAATGATTGAAAAATGCAATAAAAATGATGCTTAATGAGTATATTTTATGCATAAATAGAAATATGCAATATGAATTCATATTGCATACAGATAACACTGGCAAACCATTTTGACCAAAACTCATACTAAATTTTCATTCTGGACTAAAGGTGTGAGGGAAGGAAGAAAAACAGTCCGATGTTAGAAAAATGCTACATGCACTCATTTTGTAGCAGAGCAAATGAGAAGTGCTGAATTATGGTTGGTGCCCATAATTTAGTATGATATCATAATTTTTTTTAATTGTTTTCAATATTGAAAAGACTTTAGGTCGGTTGGTATGGATCTAGCTGTGCCAGGGTCTAATCTAATTATTTTAACAATTTCTTAATAATTAACAGGCTTTAATACAAAAACAGGTTGTATTTTTTGTGGGATATTGGATATGATAAGGTCTTTTGTAAAAAAAACTTATATTGTTTAAAAATATTCATGAATCAGATGTGCGATAATCACTACAAAAAATAGTAGTACTGTGGGCAATAAAATATATGCACAAGCAGTAAAGAAAGGACCAAGTGAACCCTTTTTGTGCAGTGGGAATCATTAGAGTGGAATTGTGGATGAAAAATATAATTCATTATTACCATTTTATTTAATCAAAAAATTTATAATATTAAAAAGAACTATTGATTAATTGGTATTTGACCTTTGTGCCTCACTCATATTTATCATTTGATTGATTTTTGTCACAATTATGTTATTAATATTATAAGTATAGAAAGAACTCGTGTGCCAAATGCATACCGGGTGATGTTACACCTTTTATAATATTATTAAATAAAGGTGAAAAAATATGAAAATGATATGTTCTACAAAAAATAAATTGATATCCAAAAGCAATATGAGGGATAAAAAGGTAAAATTAAAGGGATCAAATATGAAATAAAAAATTAAAGTGAAATTCCTCCCATCAAGAGCAAGTAGACATGATGGGGTGAGCGCCCACCAGTGACACTAAACTTGGACTAGAATTTCTTTTTTGTAAAAATAAAAAAAAATCCACTGGAGCTTTACCAAAACTTCAGGATGACAATTTTGCCATATCAAACAACTTCTAGTGCAATTATTGAAGAAAAATTCATCTTCATTGCAATAGAGAGAATTGATCACATCAGACTGCATGTGACCAAAAGTGTCCAGCACAAGTTCGGCCAAACTTGTGCTGGACACTTTTATGATGGAGTTTAGCTACGGTGGAATTTTTCTTCAGTTCATCTGGTATTTCTTATAAACATGTCCACTGGTATTTGATCTTTGTGCCTCACTCATAATTATCATTTGATTGATTTTTTGTCACTATTATGCTTTAATATTATAAGTATAGCAAATATTTGTGTGCCCAACGCATACCGAGTGATGTTACACCTTTTATAATATTATTAAATAAAGGTAAAAAAATATGAAAATGATTTGTTTTACAAAATATAAATTGATATACAAAAGCAATATGAGGAATAAAAAGGTAAAATTAAAGGAATCAAATATGAAATAAAAAATTAAAATAAAATTACTGCCATCAAGAGCAACTAGACATGTTGGGGCAAATTTCCACCAGTGAGGCTAAACTTGGACTATAATTGGTTTTTTGAAAAACAAAAAAGTGCCAATCTGAGGTTTAAAAAAACTTCAGCAGAACCATTTTGCCATATCAAACAACTTCTAGTTCAATGATTGAGAGAGAATTGATCACACCAGACTGCATGTGAAAAAAGTGTCCAGCACAAGTTCATCCGAACTTGTGCTGGACACATTTATGATGGAGAGTAGCTAGGGTAGAATTTTTCTTCAGTTAATCTGGTATTTCTTATAAACATGTCCATTGGTACTTGATCTTTGTGCCTCACTCATATATATCATTTGATTAATTTATTGTCACCATTATATTATTGATATTATACACTACGCAATATAGGGGGTGGACTTGCTAGCAAGTCCTCAACCTGAACTCAGATGGAACTCAGATGGAACTCAGACTGAACTCATACTGAACCCATACTGAACTCTACTTGAACACCCACCTAAAACTGTTCTGCTGAGTGATGTTCATCCCTGATTGAATGGTTCCTTTATCAATAGCTCAATGTGTGTTCAATCTATGGTGAGTTTGGGTCCAAGGTTGCGGACTTGCTAGCAAGTCCGCCCCCCATATTGTGTGGTGATAAGTATAGCAAAAACTCGTGTGCCCAACGCATACCAGGTGATGTTACAACTTTTATAATATTATTAAATAAAGGTAAAAAAATATGAAAATGATTTGTTTTTCAAAAAATAAATTGATATACAAAAGCAATATGAGGGATAAAAAGGTAAAATTAATCTCAAAGAGATCAATTATGAAAAACAAAATACTAGTAAAATTCTAAGTTAAAAAATATGAATATGTTTAGTTTTTAAAAAAATAAATTTATATTTAAAATTAAAAAGAGTAATAGAAAAGTAAAATGAAAGTAAAATAAAAAATACAAGTAAAATTTTTACTATCAAGAGCCAGAAGTGGTGTTGGGACAGTTGGGGACCCCTACGTCAAGTCTTGGTCTAAACTTACTTTTATGTATAGCTAACAAATTTTGACCTGAGCTTTGGAAAGACTTCCAGGGGACAATTTTACAATATTAAACATTCTTTACTTCAATAATTGAGTGAAATATCATTTTTATTGCCATAGAGAGAATTTATCTCCTATGAGTCCATGCAACCAAAAGTGTCCAGCACAAGTTCGGCCGAACTTGTGCTGGACACTTTTATAATTGAGAGTAGGCATACAGAAAATATTCTTAAACTCAAAAGGGATTTCTTATAAACATTTCCACTGGAATTTGATCTTTCTGTGTCATTTAAATTTACCATTTGATTAATTTTTTGTCATCATTATATTATTAACGTTATTACTATAGTAATAACTTTTGTGAAAAATGCATACCAGGTGGTGTTCCACCTTTAATCATATATTATTAAATAAAGGTATAAGAGTATGAAAATTATTTATTTTAAAAATCAAAAATTTATATCCGAAGCAATATGAGCAATAAAAAAGTAAAATAAAAGGGATAAAATAAGAAAAAAAAATCTAAAGATAATTCCCACTATCAATAACAAGTAGAGGTGTTTGATCAAATGTACACCACTAGGGCTAAACTTGCACTATATTTTCTTATTTGTTAAACCAAAGAAAGTTTCCTGATGAGTTTTGAAAAATCATCAGGAGGACATTTTGGCAATATCAAACTACTTATTGTGAAATGATTGAGCAAAATGTCATTTTCATTTCCATAGAGTAAATTTATCCCATCTGACTGCATGCAACCAAAAGTGTCTAGCACAGGTTTGGCCAAACTTATGCTGGACACTTCTATGATGGTGAGTATCTAGGGTGCAGGTCTTCTTCATTTCATCAGGTATTCCTTATAAACAAATCCACTTGTATATTATCTTTCTGTGTCATTCATATTTATCATTTGATTCATAGTTTTTCACCATTATAATAATAATTTTATTAGTATTGAAAAAATTTGTAAGCCAACTGCATACTGGGAGATGCTACATCTTTCATAATCTTATTAAATAAAAGTAAAAAAAATATGAAAAGTATTAGTTTTACAATAAATAAATTGACATTTGAAAGCAAAAACAGGAATAAAAAAGTAAAATAAAAGTGATTAAATATGAAATTAAACATTCAAATAAAATTTCTGCCATCAAAGATAATTTGAGTTTTCAGACCAAATTTGCACCACCAGTTCTAGATTTGGAATATGTTTTCATTTTTTTAAAATTAATAAAAGTGTCCACCTGAGGTTTTCCAAAAATTCAGGAGGATAGTATAGCAGTATAAAGCTACTTCTTGTGCAATGATTGAGCAAAAATTCATTTTAACTTCCATTGAGTAAATTTATCCCATCTGACTGCATGCAACCAAAAGTGTCCAGCACAAGCTCAGCTGAAATTGTGCTGGACACTTTTATGATGCAGAGTAGCTAGGCCAAAAGTATTCTTCAGTTAATTTGGTATTTATAATAATTTTATCCTCCTGAAGTTTAGCCTAACTTGAGGTGGACAATTTCGGAAAGCACCAGTTAGTCACTATCCATTAAAAAAGTGTTCACCAAAATTTTGGCTAAACTTGTGGTGGACCCCTTTGATAAGCCACAGTCAGATGAGATCAACTCTTTAGATGGGAATGAGGATGATGTTTTGGTCAATCATGGAAATAGAAGTAGTGTGATATTGCCAAATTACCCCCCTGAAGGTCAGACAAACCTCAGAAGGACACTTTTTAGCAGGGAGTAACTGAGAAAAATCCATTTATCAGAAGGAAAATCTTTTATTGGATAGATGCCAAGGTTTCATACTTGTGTATTATGGTCAGTATTAATTTTGAAAGAGTCTGTCCAAGAAATTTCATTGCCCATCATGACTCATTTTGTTTTAAATGTTTCAAACTGCGTGATACAGTATTAAGGTGTCACATAGTATAATTAAGTTCTATTAAGTGCCCTCCTATGATGCCTAAATTTATAATTTAATATCTTACATAATAATTTTTTTTATATAAATTAATCAATATTTTATTTTATTATCAAATTAAATAGAGCAAGTATCCTGAATTATTATATATGCATAAGCTTAGGTTAGATCAATTTTTGCTTAATTTGTGCTCATCAGAGGACCAAAATCAAGTTCTGGAGGATCAACTTGTGCATAATTTAGAATCAGTTGATATTCTGTCTATAATCAATCTGAGAATAAATGTAAATCTAACTCTAATTTACTTATGTTTATAAAGTATTCATAAGGCTGGCATATTTAAGGGACACTCTAAATTTCAAGAGAGGGGATTGCTAGCAATTCACCCCTAGATTTCCGGTGGTGAATATTGTGTGGTGATTTATACCATAAATATTGATGGTTAAGGTTGAAAATTTTTCCTGTAGTTCAAACAAATAGTTTTTTATTCTTGCAATTTCGGACATCTGGTCATTTATTTTTGCAAGAGATAAAACATTTCTGTCCTCAGAAACTGTGTGTTTGGCACTCAGTGCATGGAAATCATTTTTTAGCTTTTTAAACTCATTTTGTAGGGATTTTATTTCACTTTTCAATGAATAATTTTCCTCAATAAGGGGTTTAAATTTACTCAAGGTTTTATGAAGATTGATATTTTTATCTGAGATAGCTCTATGGTCACTCCTTATTTGTTTTTGCTGGCTAAGAACAATATTCAAGGTTTCTTTGATTTTAAAATAAGCTGTATCGTGTACAGAAGAACTTACTTTACAATGCAAGTGCAAATTATTTAATCTATCACTATCAGGTATTAACACCCTTCTCAAATGTTTGTCTTTTACAACATTAGAATCAAGGTCATCTTTCAATATTTCTTCAGAAGTTTTCTCAATTAAAGTATAGACTTCAGTGGAAAAAGAATCATTCTTAATTTCAAGAGAAGGATTTATTAAAGAAGTAGAAGTCAAATGTAAAGGTTCATCAAATGATAATTTGCTAATTACATCATTGGGGCTACTCATTAAAGGAAGTTGTATTTTTAAAGATTTAACTGTTCTTTCACCAGAATCCACAAGATTACCAGAAGAAGCTTTGTTATTATACATGCCAACATGTTTATCAAACAAATTACTTACCATGGCAAGGGAGGAAAATTCCCTTGTGCCTTATTTCTTCTACGTCCCTGATAAGGATGGGGCTGATGAGATGGATAGTAGGTTTGTGTCCTGGATGGGCCAGGGTGTTGAGCTGGTTATTGAGCATTGTGCTGGCACTTGCAGAGTGCTTTGATTTTGCATGAAAGAGCTGGGTACTTGATTGGGCTAAGTTTGAGGCTGAGGCTGAGAGGCTGGGAAATGAGGAGTTTGAGCCTGTTTGGGATTTAACAATTCCTGCATCTGCTGCCAGAGCGTGTCTACCCTTTCCTTGCACTTCATGCCTTCTGCCTTTAGTTCTTTGATGTTACTGAACAGATTGTTTACTTGTTGGGTTAGAGGTATCTTTTTTATTTTTATGCCTTTCAGTTTATTGTCCTGATTTATTAGAGGTTTTACTTCTTTCAGAGGTGTTTGGTGAGGAGGGTTCTCCACTTCTCTTGCCATTTCCACATCCTGAAACTTTTTGTCAGCTGAATCATTTCTGAATTTAGAAGAACCTACAGATTCAATGTCATTATCCACTTCAATCTCATCGACATGTAAGTTCTCCATGCTGCTAGCCAAACTATTGGACATTTAAACTGTTAAAATAGAATCAAAAAAAAATTAATGATTCAAATTGTTATTTCAAAATAAAATTTATTGAATTTAAAAAAAAATTAATTTTTATCAAAAATCAATTAATTAACAAAAAAGTAATACAAACAAATGTAATTACAATTATTTATTAAGAAATAATAATTAATTAAAATGGGACCAACCAATAAAGGTTTTATAAGTCAACCAAAAAAATTAATACCAAAAATTAATATAATGGTAAAATTGGGACTAAGTACTGAGTACTATTATGGTCAACCAATATACAAAAAATAATAATAAAATTAATTTAATAATTTAATAATTATTAATTGTCTTCTAGGACTAAGAGTTTTACTCTATTATGGTCGACTAGGAAGAAAAAATTTAAAAATAATGAACCCTTACACTCAGTGAATCAGCAATTAAGCCACAAACACTGTTATTGCTGTAAAAATATAATAATATGAGTGTGAGGTGCAAAGGTTAACTTACTATAGTGATCTTAAAATCACTTAAAAATAATATATGAATTAACTTAATTTAAACCTAATATATTGAACCCAAGTTCAAAACATGGTTGCGGCAAAAGTTTCTTTTTTGGCTGGGTGGTCCGTGCGCTATGTCGTTTGTTGAAAGTATTGGTATCGTTGTCATTGTTTGGAAAGGCTCCCACTTGTCGGCCAGTTGTCTAGAAGAGGAAAGAGTAATAGGAAAGAAAAAGGATTATAAGAAATAAAAGAAATAAAATAATAAAATGATTTAATTTATTAAAGAGGGGCAATGACAATACATTTGAGAGCTGACACAAAAAATAAGGCTTATTAAATGACAATATTTATTTAGAGTAAGGATTATTATCTCTGCGCCGAAAACACTATTATTACTATCAGACTTAAAGCAACCTGTAATTAGTTATATAAAATTTAAATTAGAATTTTAATACTAATAAAAATAATATAAACGTATTATGTTAAGAATAAGTTCAAGTTTTGGTTGTATAGTAAGTGATGATTTAAAGGGAATTATCTAAGGCCCTTTTATAGCAAAAGGGACCCCTGAAGCGCCACCAATCAATAAATACAAATTAGAAATAGCTAAAACAAGAGATAACAGAGTAGAAAATGAAACATGACTATCAAGAGAAAAATATGACACAATTTACTAAAACCCGTGAGTAATTAATTCTTTTCCCACCATAACATCCCAAAACACTTAATTAAAATAATTATTAACCAAGTAAGTCTAAAACATGAGAACAATGATTAAAAAGAATCAAAAACAGACATTATAGTGACATGTAAAGTTTTAAGTAAAACAAATAAAATTATTTTCACACTAAAATTCATGGAATAAATTCAATCCAGTTTAAAGCAATTTTAAGTAATTGTTTTAACTATGTAATTAATTCAATAATTAGTTTAAATGAAACAGATAATTAATTAAGTGATATTTGTAATTTAAAGTGGGGATTTTAATACTATGTTATTAAATAAGTATTATAATTTATTTAATAATTTTTCCTGACACAATTAAGAGTCAAAAGAAGTGCCCAATATTATTACTTAATAATATATGAAGTTTTATTTAATATATAAAATTAATTAATTAACTTAATTACTTTATAAGTCAATTTTAAATATATAATTATAATATATGTTTTGTAATTAATTAATTAATAATTAATAATTATTAAATACATAAAAATGTGCCATTATTTGTAGAATATAAAATATATTAAGCTTAATTTAAATGTATAAAAATTTATATAACACTTATTATAAATAAGATACTTATATAATTTTATTATGCAATAAAATATTAATTTATATACATAAAATACAATTCTTACGCCCTCTTTCAGGTCTAATAAATTAACATATCATTTGCTGGGCTCCTGGTATAGCCTGGCTGACACCCTCTACATGTCACCATTATGTCTGTTTTGGATTATTTTACTCACTGTTCTCATGTTTCAAACTTACTTGGTTACTAATTATTTTAATTAAGTGTTTTTGGGAAATTAATGTGGGAAAATTAGGTACTTACTCACAGGTTTAGTTGAATGTCTCATGTTTTTCTCTCAGTTTCCATGTTTTAGTTCTATTCTTTTTAATGTCTAGTTTCATGTTATTCCTTTTTTTAATTACTACATTTTGACACTTCATAGAGTCCTTTTCCTATAAAAGGCTTTGGATTATCCCCTGTAGCGGCATCACTGATTATACACTCACCATTTGAACATATTTTTAAATATAATTCATTTATTTTTATTTTTATTAGTACTATAATTCTGATCTAAATTCTATATAAATATCTAAGGTTGAAAAAATTCTATTAATAAATATAGTTGTGAACCGCACATTTAAACTTATTAAAATAATTATTATTCTATTTGAATTGAACCTCCCGTTGTGTCTCTACTCAAGCAATTGTCATTGTATTCCTTTTTTTTCTTTATTACTTTTTTTAAAGCTACCAAATCATTATAAAAATCCAATTTATTATTTCGCTATTCTTTTACTCTTTTTCCTCCTTCTTCTAGACAACTGGCCGATAATTGGAGGCTTTTCCGAATGACAACGACGAAACACCACCTTAAAACAAACAACATTGCACACAGACCACCCAAGCCAAAAAGGAAATTTTTTGCTGCGACCGTGTTTTGAACTTGAGTTTGACCTTTTAGGTTTATATTAGATTAAATAATATATTATTTTGTAGTGATTATACAATCACTATAGTAAGTTAACCTTTGCACCTCTCACTTATATTATTAAATTTTTATTGCAATAACAGTGATTGTGGCTTAATTGCTGATTCACTGAGTGTAAGTGTTCAATTTTGTTTAAATTTTTTTTATTATTCCTAGTTGACCATGATAGAGTAATACTCTTAGTCCTAGAGGAAAATTTATTTTTAATAAATTATTAAATTAATTTTATTTAAATATTTTTGATTTATTGGATGGCCATAATAGTACTCAGTACTTAGTCCCAATTTGCCAATTTATAATTTTTGGTATTATTATTTTGGTTGACTTATAAAACCTTTGTTGGTTTGTCCCATTAAAATTATTGTTATTTCTTAATAAACAATTGTATTTACATATATTTGTATTACATTTTTTGTTAATTAATTAATTTTGAATAAAAATTTAAATTTTTGTTTTGTTAAAAATCCAATTATTTATCTTTTATTTTGAAAATAACAATTTGAATCATTAAATTAATTTTTGACTCTTTGTTCAAAGTTTCAATTTCTAGTAGTTTGGCTAAAAGCATGGATAAATTACATGTGGATGAGATTGAAGTGGATAGTGACACTGAATATGTAGGTTCTTCTAAATTAACTTACAAAAATTATTCATCTGACAAAAAACCTTCAGGATGTGGAAATGGCAGGAGAAGTGGCAAACCCCCCTCAACAAACACCTCTGAAAGAAGTAAAACCTCAAATAAATCAGGAAAATCAACTAAAAGGTATAAAAATAAAAAAGATACCACTGACTCAACAAGTAAACAACCTGTCCAGTCAAATCAAAAACCTGAGAGCAGAAAGTTTGAAGTAGAAGGCAAGAGTAGAAACACCTTGGAAGCAGATGCAGGAATTATTAAATCCCAAACAGGCTCCAACTCCTCATTTCCCAGCCTCCCAGCCTCAGCCTCAACCTCAGCTCAATAATATACCCAACTACCTCACGCAAAATCAAAGCACTCTGCAGGTGGAGCAGTGGAAATGGGATTACTTGATGAGTGATTACCAACAGAATGCTCAGCAAACAAAATCTCAAAACCCTGGCGCATCCAGGACAACAACCTACCATCCATCTCCTCAGCCCCATCCTTAAAAGGGAGGCAGAATAAATAAGGCACAGGAAAATTTTCCTCCCTTGCCATAATAAGTAATTTGTTTGATAAACATGTTGGTATGAATATTAACAAATCTTCTTCAAGTAATATTGTGGATCCTGGTGAAAGAACAGTTAAACCCTTAAAAAGACAAGTTCCTTTAATGAGTAGCCCCAATGATGTAATTAACAAATTATTATTTGATGAACCTTTACATTTGACTTCTAGTTCTTTAATAAATCCTTCTCTTGCAATTGAGAATGATTCTGTTTCACCTGAAGTCCATACTTTAATTGAGAAAACATCTGAAGAAATATTGAAAGATAAACTTGATTCTAATGTTGTAAAAGACAAACATTTGAGAAGGGTGTTAATACCTGATAGTGATAGATTAAATAATTTGCACTTGCATTGTAAAGTAAGTTCTTCTGTAAAAGATACAGCTTATCTTAAAATTAAAGAAACCTTGAATATTGTTCTTAGCCAACAAAAACAAATAAGGAGTGACCATATATCTATCTTAGATAAGAATATCAATCTTCATGAAACCTTGATTGAATTGAAACCCCTTATTGAGAAAAATTATTAATTAAAAATTGAAATTAAATCTCTACAAAATGAGTTTAAAAAGCTAAAAAATGATTTCCATGCACTGAGTTCCAAACACACAGTTTCTGAGGACAGAACTGTTTTATCTCTTGCAAAAGTAAATGACCAAATGTCTGAAATTCCAAGGATATGAAACTATGTGGCTGACCTGCAGGAAAAATTTTCAACCTTTACCATCAATAATTATGGTATAAATGAGAATGCTGCCCATAATCTGCATAAAAATAAAAGAAAAGAACCTGAACACAGTTCCTCTTTTCTTGCTCAAATTTCAGCCATTAAAAAAACTGACAATGAGTCTGTAAAATCTTTTGCTACTAGCAAAAAATCTTGTGATGGTCATGTACCAGCTGTTTCTGTAAATAATGAAATTTCTGAACACCTGGCAAAACTTCAGGAATTATTAATGATAAATAATTCAAACCAAAGGATGGACCATCCCAGTAGTCAGAGAAATTGGCCTAAATTGGCCAACATCCTACCTTTGATGGTGATTCTTCATCTGATTGGCAACACTTTATCCAAAGAATTGATAATTTAAAGAAATCTTATAAACTACCTGATGAGGAAATTGTTTCTCAGCTGATTTCTTTTTTTTTAATGTAGCCTTGATGTGTTATGAATCTTTTCTTTCAGATAAAAATCATTATACATGTAATGATTGGAAATCCTTGATTGAGAATCAGTTTGGTGGTGCAAAATTCAGGTTGCCTCAGCAAAGACTGTATGAGAATACTAGATATTTATCCTCCTCTGTTGAAAAACACATTGTTTTTCTTATGAAAGTAACAAAAATTCTGAGAGCGATTGATACAAAGATGGATTATGATATTTGGAGAGATAAAATCTTGTATAAATTACCAAATTCTCTTAGAGATTTAATTTTAGCTAGAACTGAGCATGTGAGGGAACACTCTTCTTTCATTAACATCTGTATTGAGGTACTTCTCAACCATAGATATGAACCAAAGAATTACCTTGGTAAATATTATCATGATCAAAATAAATCCTGTACAAAGCCCCCAGAAAAACCTGGTAAACCCTCTACCCCTGTTGTACCTAAAAAATAGCAACAAATACTTGTTATAAATGTAACAAACTATGGCAAAAGGGTCATGTTTGTGACAAGAAAATTTATCTTGTTGAAAAAAATGAAGACACTGATGAGGCTGAAATTGATGTCAAAAATTCTTCTAGTGACTTTCAAAGTAATATCTCCTATGAAAATGAATCTGTTAAAGATGTTTTAATGTTGGAAAAGGATGTCCATTATTTATATAATATATCTGAAGAATGTCTATTGGATTTATCTTCAGTGGAAAATTCTGATATAATTAAAGATATTCCTAACAATTTTATAGCCATATCCCTTTGAAAGCACCTGTTATCATTAATGGTAAAAATGTTGATGTAGCTCTTGACTCTGGTGCTGGAGGAAGTTTTGTGTCTGAAAGAACTTTAGCTTCAATAGATAAGGTTTATTTGAGTAAATTATTACCTTTAACTTCTGAAAAATGGAGAGGATATGGTTCTACCTTGTGTCCCATTGGCAAATACAAAACCTCTGTATTCTTCAAATATAATGGTGGTTTTGTCAGAGCTATTTGTGAATTTGTTGTCATGAAAAATGATAATTTAAGCAATTAGTTTATTATGGGTAATGATATTTTAACCATGTTTGGTGTGAAATTGGACCCAGCAAATAATTGCTTTACCTTGGGATTGAATGGGAAATAAAAATTCAAAATTTCCTCCTCTAGAAAACCTTATGGGCATCTGTTAAAGTCTTGTAACTCACTGATACAGTGTAAAGGCAGACCAACAATTGAAATGGATGATTTATTAAATGAAATATATACTGCTTCTTTTGGTGATCAGTTAACTAGTGAACAAAATTATTCTATAATTACCTCAATTACCTCTTTCCCTATGGCTTTTGCTCATGGTTCTCATGTCTTAGGAAATGTTCAGGAAGAAATGAAAATTTCCTTATCCTGTAACTTGAGTAATATTCCTCCTAGTCTTAAAAAAACCATATCCTGCTTGTCCAACAAAAAGAAAGGATATTGAAGATAATATTGCCACATTATTAAAAATGAATATCATTGAGAAAGTGGATGTCACCCCCAAATATTGTGTCATCTCCCCAGTCTTAATTTCTTATGAAAAAGATAAGGCTAGATTATGTGGAGATGACAGAGAATTAAAAACTTATACTGTTGATTATATTTATCTTTCACCCAGAATTAATTCAATACATGCTACCTTGCAAGGTGCAAAATTTATGAGTTGTCTGGATGGTAATAAAGGGTATCATCAAGTTCCTGTTTAGAAAAATTCTCAAATTTTTTTGCTTATTGCTACTCATATGGGAATATATTAGTATGTTAGAATGCCATTTGGCCCTAAAAATGCCCCTTGAGTTTTTAAAAAGTCATGGATAACACTTTCCATCAGGAGATAATTGAGGGATGGATCATGGTGTATATTGATGATATCATACTTTTTTCTAAATATTTTGATGAACATATGGTTCATTTAAATAGGGGGTGTCAGCCAGGCTACTAGACTTACCCAGTGAAATAATTAATTATTTACTGGATGAAGCCGCACCTTATCATCTTTAATTATTATTTAATTATAATTTAGTTACATTAAAATTAGTTATAAATTAACTAGTTACAGAACGTTAAAATTAAATTAATTAATTAAATAAATAAGTAAAATTAAAATTATAATTTTGTCCCTTATATTTTTTCTCTAACACTGTGCTCATTTGACAGGTTGGGAAAAAATAAAACTTTATATTTAAAAAATAAACTACAAAGATAAAATAAGATTTAAATATTCAAATAATATTAAATATATACAAAAAAAATCAAATTTCTTATTTAGGATTGACATTTACAGTAAATATTAAAAATATTGATGTATTTCTGACATACTCTGTAAATACATCTTTTTGACGCCTTCTTTTTGGAACAACTTTATTATTTGAAATAATCTTTCTGGAATGTTCTTTTTCTCTCTCTCTTCCTACTGTTTTTAGAATTTGATTTCCGTGCTTTGTCTCTCCTTTGCCTATCAAAGGCCTCTCTTTTTGTTGTCTTTTAATCATTCTATTTTACCAACTCATTTATTATAATAACTACAACACTAAACTTATTTCTTATATTTTATATCTTTAGTACTTACAACAAACGTAATTCTAAATCTATAACTTATATAAAATATTTAAATCTACCTCTTATTTTGAGTAAAAGAAATCATACTTGATTGAGAAATACGTACTAACTTTTGAGAGTAAAATAATCCTTAAAATCTTGATATTACACCGTACCAAAGCTTCTAGACCAAAAGTGACCCTTGACAGGGGGTTTCAAAAAATGGATGAAATCAATATGGTTTTGTTCTTGAAAAGTGTAAATTTGGTTTTCAATCTTTGAAAGTCCTTGTCCATGTTGTGTCAGGCCTACAAATTTTTTTAGACCACAACAAAGTTGCTGCAATTCAATATGTGAAAGCACCAACTTCTGTAAGTGAAATCTAATGTTTTTTGGGTATGTGTGGCTATTATAGACAATATCTTAAAAATTATCAGGTCATAGATTTGCCTCTTACCAAAATAACTAGGAAAGATATTCCATTTATCTGGAATATTGACTGTCAAAAAGCTTTTGATACATTAAAATTTTGCTTAATGACAGCCCCTATCTTAGCTCTTCCAGATTTTAACAAACCATTTGTTCTGTATACAGATTCTAGCTTTGTTGGTCTGGGTGCTGCCCTCCACCAGAAAAAAATTATTTATGATAAATCCTCAGAGGTTGTAATTTGTTATATTTCAAGAACCTTGAGAAATAGTGAATTGAAATATGGTGCCACTCAATTAGAGTGCTTAGCAGTTGTTTGGGCTCTTGAGATGCTTCATTACTATCTGGATGACAAAAAGTTTGAATTGGTAACTGACTGTAGTGCTCTGAAGTACCTCTTAAACCTGATAACACCTAATAGACATATGTTCAAGTGGCAACTTGCTGTTCAAGAATACAGAGAACCAATGACAACTATCCATAGGGCTGGAAATTTTCACTCCAATGTTTATATGCTGTCCAGATTTTCTCTGCCAATTAATGACTCCAATCCTGCTTATGTACCTGAAGATGATACTGTTCATATCCATGGTATATTTATAGTTGATATGGAAGAAGAGTTATTACAATTAATACTGGATTCATATGATAAGGATTCTGATTTAAATAAATTAGTTACTATCTTAAATGATCCTAAAAATTTTTCAATTCAAGCATTGATTAAAACTCTTCTTGCAAAGTATCAAAATGCTTTGATTAAAGGAAAGTTTTCTATTGAAGATGGTTATATATATTATAAAAGAAAGCATACTAATGAAATTGTAATTCCTCCTTCTATGAAAGAAATTATCCTCAAACTTTGTCATGATGACATATTAGCTGGTCATTTTGATCTTGAAAAAACATTGATTAGAATGAAAAACACTGCTTGGTGGGCTAATATGTCTGAAGATAAAAAATTATATATTGAATCTTGTGATTCCTGCCAGAAATCTAAAAGGTTGAAAGGTAAAAGAGCAGGTTTATTAAAACATATTAAAGCACCTGATGCTCCTTGGCAAATCATTAACATGGATTTTGTCACTGGTCTTCCTGTAGCAGGTAAAGACAGTTATAACTCTTGTTGGGTAATAGTGGATAGATTCACAAAAATGTGCAAGTTTATTCCCACCCACAATGATGTATCCACAAAGGAATTGGCTTTATTATGGTGGACTTACATGTTTAATATTATTGGATTTCTAAAAGCCATTATCTCTGATAGAGATCCAAAATTTACTTCTGAGTTTTGGTCCTCTTTGATGGATATTTGTGGCTGTGAGTTAAATTTGTATATCTCACCATCCTCAGACTGATGGTCTAGCTGAGAGAATGATTCAAACTCTGGAAGATATGATTAGAAGGTATTGTGCCTTTGGATTAGAATATAAAAACAATGACAGATTTACTCATGACTGGGTCACTCTATTGCCTGGTCTTGAATTTGCATATAATAGCACTGTTCATTCTGTCACTGAGAAAAAGCCTTTTGAGCTTTGGTTAGGTTATGTCCCAAACACTCCTGCTCAGATTCTCAATAATAAATTACCTAAATTAGAACTACACCCTGGTATAAAATACTTTTTGAAAATGCAACAGCTATTCATAAAGCACGCTCAAAGCTGTATTGATAAAGTATTTGAATATGGAAAGAAAAGATGGGATAAATCCCATAAAGAATACACATTTAACAAGGGTGATGAAGTGTTGATATCTACTGTCCATTTCAATTTACAAGGTAAAAAAAAAATTAAAAGATCCTATTGTAGGACCATTTTTTATTAAAAGAATGGTTGGAGGTAATGCAGTAGAAGTTGTATTGTATTCTCCATATGATAGAAAACATCCTGTTTTTCCTATTTCTTTGCTTCAGCCTTATTTTTCCAACAGTGACTTATTTTCCAAAAGAAGGGGAAGACCTAAGAAGAACCCTCAAGAAGTCACAGAAACTTCAGAAATTGATAAAATTCTGAATTATGGAATTATCACTTCGGAAAGAGGTACTGAATATTTATTGAGATAAAAGAACAAATCATCTGAACATGATGCATGGATACCTGGCAAGTGTCACACGCCACATGACACTCAAGGCAAAATCAGCTTATTAAATCAATAATACAGAGATCTAAATCCATACTTGAAGCGCAGAAAACAATTCTACATAGCAACTGCGACTTTCTTTATTTACTGACTATTCAACCACGCTAATCTAAACTTAAAATCTAAATTTTTCAATCTCTCAATAGTGTGTTTAGTATTTTCTTTGATAAGTGAGGCACAGCACAATAGTTAATGTAATATTCCTCAAAAGGTTTATTAAGTATCTGTGTGTTTTTAACAGGGATAGTGAGCATGGACGGGATGGTTAGTGGAAGATTAAAGGGTTAACAGATGTTAGTGAGGAGGGTCCAGGTGTAACACGTGTATTTTTGGTGGTCTGTGGTGGGCAGAATGATAGATGGATATGCGTTCAATTCAAGATGGATATAAAAGGGATTGGATTTTGGTTGAATATTTATTTAGAATTAAATTATAAAACATATATATAGTAAGTGGTAAAGCTTCAGGTTAAATCATTATTATTGTATATTTCCTTATTTTTCTCAGTAATCATTTATTAAATCTTAAATCTTTGATTATTGAGTTTTCCAACCCTTTGTGAGAAATTAAGAATATTAATATTACCTTTAAATTATATTAGAATTCTTATCGAACATATCTCTAAGCAGTAGAACTTCCTTCAAGTCATTTTTGAATCACTTCCTCAAACATTTCCTTGTGCTTCGAAGATGTTTCTAATCTACTCCCTCCATCTCACTTCCAGGAACACCCTTGACCTTGTGCGTAGGTCGTACGGTGACAGTATAATTTAATTCTCCGCAGTTTTCATTCTTTGGCACTACTACATCCTTTTTTTCAGGTGTTTTAAATTCATTTAATGGCACCTGTTCAACGCACTCCTCCTACGGGCGCTACTACTAGGGCTTGCGCCAGAGGCAGGAAAACAGCCACACAGCCTGTTTCCCGCACTCACTCCCTGGAACCTCTTGACCTTATGGAACGGTGAAACTCAGTTCAATCTGTAGAAGACATCTCCCAGGATATTGATGATTCTAGCAAGGAAGAAGAAGGAGAGGATACAATGCATGAGGCATTATCTGGGCCTGCTACTCACCCTTCTGGTCAACTTTGGGAACCTGGACCATCTTATTCTCTGGAAGACTTCATGAGACTTTTCATGAAAACCCTTTCAAATCCAACGTCTTCAGAGGGATCAAAATTCAAAACTCCTTCCATAAAATCTCCTGATAAATTAAATGGAGAACATCCAGACAGATTGAGCCCATACTTGTAAACCTGCAAGCTCCTGTTCCTTAGCAACCCTCGAACCTTCAATAATGACCGATCAAAGGTTGTTTACCCTTCTTCATTCCTAGCCAGAAAATCAGCAAGGTGGTTCAAACCTTATCTTCTCATGCTCTCTTTGACAGAAACCCACTTACTCATTAATAACTGGGAAATGTTAGAAGACCAACTCTTTATGTTGTTTGGTGACCCTAATGAAACTGAAAACGCAGAAATTGAATTGGATTTCCTCCGCATGAGTGATAATGATAAAGCCTTTGAATATATTTCAAACTTCAGAGCACTTCAAACTTGAGTAGGTTGGAATGATGCTGACCTCAAGTATTATTTGAAAAAGGGACTTCCTTCAAGGATTCTAGATCAATTGAATATTCATGGTCAGAAGATGACTACTTTAACGGATTTAATGGATAGAACCCTCAAACTTGACGGAGTTTACCAAGGACGACTACAACATTTTCAATACGCCAACAAATCTCAAGGCCTAAATTTCAAATCTGGACCTTCTTCACACCCACAGACAACTCAATCCTTCTTGACTCAATCCAAAACAAATAAGAGAAAGGACAAAGTTTAAACCTCGACCCCAGGCAATATCAGTAAGGAAGTGGATCCAAAAGGGGAACTTAAAGAAGCTGAGAGGAAGAAAAGAGCAGATAATGGGTTATGTATGTATTGTGGGGTTAAGCACAAGCTAGAAGGTTGTGTAAAGTTGAAGGAAAGAGAAGGTACTCGTTCAAGGTCAAAATACTAGTAGATAGTTTACTTGTGTGCAAAGAAAACTATCTTATCTCTCCCAGTGCACAGAACCTCCATGTCTTAAGGACTGAGTTGCCTTAAACCACTTGAGATTCATTCTTTTCAAGGAGGATACCCCCTTCAGTTTTCTTATAGACTCTGGAGCTTCAATTTCCTTTGTCAGTTTATCTTTTTTCGAGAAGTTAAAGCTGACATTCATAGATATTGATTGAACTCCAATTCATTTGGTCAAATAAGAGGAACCCAAATATTGGGTAAGTAAGAAAGTTTTATGGGTTTTCAACTTTCCAAATTTTCCCCCCTTTGAGTGGAAATTATCAGTCTTGGACTCCCCAAGAATGGACAATACCATCCTTGGCCATGATTTTTTAATGCATTCGAATCCTGAAATTGATTCGTCATGGGGATTGATCACCCCATTCACTAAGTATATTTCTGATTTTTCAATGGAGGTCAATAGGGAGTTAAACAATTCCCCAGACAATGTCTTGCTAGAGGCCAAATCTCTGCCAGATGACTTGCAAACATCTGATCTTTCTCAAAATGAGAAATTGGCTAGCCCTTCTAGCTCAATCACTTCACTCAAAGAGGATTTAATTTGCCTCGAAGTAGTCAAATTATGCTCTCTCAATTCTGGTCTTTCCTCAAGAGATTCTCTCAAAGATGATGAGGATGACCAAATCAACATTGAAGCCATTAAATAAACTCTACCAGAAATCTATCATGATTTCCTAAATTTTTTCTCAATCTTCAAGGCCAATAAGTTACCACCTCATTGACCCTATGACCATCAAATAGAGTTAATAGGTCCAGTACCTCCGGCAGGTCCTGTCTATTCTATGTCGAAGGACAAATCTCAAGTTCTTCAAGACTACATTGCAGAGAATGTAGCCAAAGGTTTCATCAAAGCCAGTAAATCTCCAACCCACTCCCCTGTTCTTTTTGTAAAGAAAAAAGATGGTAGTCTTAGGTTGTGTGTTGAAAATAGAAAGCTCAACACAGTCACAAAGAAGAATGCATATCCAATTCCTCCTTTGTCATTGCTTCTTACCCTTTTAAATGGTGCTAATTTCTTTTCTAAAATTGATCTTAGAGGTGCTTATAATCTTATTCCAATTGCGGAAGGTCATGAACCACTGACTGCAATGCGCACTAGATTTGGTAGTTTTGAATATTTAGTCATGCCTTTTGGATTGTGTAATGCACCATCTACTTTTCAAAATTTTGTTAATGACATCTTTCAAGATGTTGCCGAACAATTTGTTGTTGTCTACTTAGACAATATTTTAATTTTCTTGAAGACACTAGATGAACATATTCATCATGTTTGACAGGTTCTAAATTGCCTTCAAGATCAAAGTCTCTATGCCAAGCACAATAAATGTGAATTCCATCTCAAATCTATTAATTTTTTGGTGTTTACGTTGTCCACTGATGGTTTAGTCATGGACAACAAAAAGGTCCAAAAAGTCCTGGAATGGCCTTAGCCCAAAACTGTTAAATCCCTTCAAGTATTTTTATTTTTTGCCAATTTCTATAGAAGATTTATTAAAGATTACTCTAAAGCTATTTTCAATATTACTTCTCTTCCTAGAAAAGATATTCCTTTTGTTTTTACTTCTACAGCACAAAAGGACTTCGGAGCATTGAAGACTGTGTTCACCACAGCTCCAATTCTTCTTATTTTGATCCTTCTTCTTTGACAATAGTCAAGACAGATGCTAGCGATTATGCTATCGCAGGTGTCATTTATAAATTCAATCCTAAAACAAAATTGTTTCATCCTGTTGCTTTTTATTCATGCAAAATCATTGCAGCAGAATTAAAGTATGAAATTCATTTCAAAGAGCTATTAGCTATCATTCATTGTCTTAAAAAATGGTGCTCTTTTCTTCTCAGCCTAGATAGTCCTTTCCAAATTCTAACTGACCATAATGCTTTGAAATACTTTATGTTTTCCAAAGTGTTAACCAGGCGTCAAGCCAGGTGGGCTGAATTTTTGTTTGAATTTCCTTTTTCTATTTCCAATTGTTCAGGTAAGAACTGTATTGTCCCAGATATCATGTCACATCAGACAATGTTTACCCACAGAGGGGGGACACATTTGCTGACAAGAACCCAGAAAATGTGAAATCAATCTTCAACAAATCAATGTTAATGACTCATCAACTTAATTTGATGACAATTCAATCATTTTAAAATACACTATCAAACATCCTCGAAGCTCTGTCAAAGGACAATTATTGTTAAGGGTTAAAAGACAAAATACTCTCAAAGCAAGGAACCAAAAGATTTAGTATTGAATCAGGTCTATTAGTTTCCAAAGGTAGAGTAGTCATACCCAACAAAAATGAAATAAAATTATGGATTTTCAACACTCAATATGATTCTCCATTAGCTGGTCATTTTGGGGTTGATAAAACCTACCAGTTAATAGGGAGGGATTTCTACTGGCAAGGAATGACCAGAGAATCAAAACCTATATAAGAACTTGTTACGAATGTAATAGGAATTTGGCTCCACATCACCGGAAGCATGGGTTGCTTCAACCACTTCCTATTCACTCTAAACCTTGGGAATCTTTATGGATGGATTTTATCTCTCAACTTCCTCTTTCTAATAATTTTGATGCTATATTAGTAATAGTAGATATATTTTTTTAAAAATGTCTATTTTCATTAAAAGCACTACTACTGCTACAGCAGAAGATTTGTCAAAATTGTTTCTGGAATATTTATATATCAAACATGGCTTACCTAATGATATTATTTCAGATAGAGGCTCATTGTTTGTATCCACATTCTGGACTCAATTGTGTCAACAACTCAATATTACAAGGAATCTCTCCACGGCCTATCATTCTGAAACTGATGGGCAAATGGAAAGGGTTAACCAAATCCTTGTACAATATTTTCGAATTTATGTCAGTTACCAACAATACAATTGGACCGCATGGTTACCATTGGCAAAATTTGCTTATAATAACTCAACTCATTCTTTGACACAACAATCTCTCTTCAAAACTGTTTATGGAAGACATCCTTTATTCAATTAAATCCATGTAGGAACTAGTCATCCTGCAGAAAATTATCTTCAAACCATATCACCACTCCAAGAAGAACTTAAATCAAACTTGGAATTAGCAATTTGAAGGTACAAGGAGCAAGCCTACAAACATCAACAATCTGCTCCTTCCTTCAAACCAGGCGACAAAGTATGGCTTGATGCACAAAACATTTGAACGTCTCAACCATCAAAGAAACTGACCAAAAAAATCTTGGGACCATTCAAAATTGACTCTGAAGTCTCTAAAACTGAATTTTGACTCAAGCTACCTCCTAAATGGCAGGCTATTCACCCTGTTTTTCACGTATATCTCCTAGAACTGGCACAAGAATCATACCCGGGCAGGAACCAACCTACTCTGGAACGGGTCGAAGTAGAAGACCATCTAGAGTGGGAAGTAAGCTGTATCCTTGATTAAAGAATGCGCAAGGGGGAACTTAAATACCTCGTGGAATGGGAAGGCTTACTCGATAACTCAGACAAAACATCCTGGGAACCAGCCATCAATGTTTCTAACGCCCCTGAACTCCTAAAATCTTTTCATCTTAAATATCATTTAAAACCAAAACCTTAGAACTCTCTTTTATTTTTTCTCTTCTCTTCTCTTTTTTTCATTTCTTTCTCTTTTCTTTTCTTTTCTTTTCTTAAAATTCTAAAACTGCTTCTCTTCTAAAAATCCTTACTCTGTTTTATCTTTTCTTTATTCTTTTTTTCAAAAGCTTTTTCAACCCTATTTAAAAATAAATAAATAAACTAAATAATAAAATTAAATTAAATTAAATAAACTAAAATATACTAAAATTAAATTATATTTAATTTAAAATTTAAAATTTAAAATAAAATTAAATAAAGTAAAATAATAAAAATAAAATCTTAAAATTTATTAAAATAAAATCTTAAAAATCAATATTTCCTTTAATTTTCCTTCTTTTCTCCTCTCAAACTTTTTCTCTTTTCCCTTATTTCTTTTTCTTTGAACTATCAAAATTTTTCACAAACTCAATACAACAATCTTTCTCAAACTTCACTTCAAGCTTCAAATCTCTCTTTTAAAATTCTTCAAACAAATTACTTCTTTCTTTCAAATTCTTTTTTTCAAAACTATTTTTTTCTTTCTTTTCAAATAACCAAAATTCCTCAAAAACTTCATTAAATAAACTTTCACGAATAACAAATTTTTCTCTCATTAAATTTTCATTTCAAAAGAAATTGTTTCAATCAACTATTTTTTTTTCTTTTCAAAACTTAAACTAAAATTTCCTCAGTTAAACTTTCTTTCTTTTCTTTTTTCAAAATTTAAACAAAATTTTATTCAAATATTTTTTTTCTTCCTTTTTCTTTTTTTTTTCAAAATCTTATACAATATATATTAAAATTTCAATTAAAACAACAAAGTAAAATAAATACACAAATTGATTTCTATTTTTTCTTTTTTCCTTCATTTCTTTTTTTCACTTTTCATTTCAAATTTTTTCCTGTATTTCTCCTGAACCAATTTCTTCATTTTTTCCAATACTATCCTTATTTCCTTCCTGCATTTTTCAAATACCTCCTCCTCTCCTACGGGTACCACTTCTCCAATCTCCAGTAATTCTTCTGCCACACCCAAGGAGGTGGCATCAACAATCTTGTCGATCTCATCACTTAAATTATCAATGAATTGAGCTCGTCAACCCTGCTGAGGTTTCTTCAACCATACCTGGTCAAGGGTTTCCTCGTTATTCTCCCTTGAATCAACCACCAGTTGACTTGCCTCAATTGGCAGCAATGGTGCAGCTTCCACAATTATATCTGATTTCTAAAAAACATCCAGGGATCAGTAAAAGAATCTTGAAACAAGAAAAGGCAGACTTACTTTGAAAACCGGGTCAGGCTCTAAGAATAGCCTAGGGGTGACCTCTACTGTCACTCCCTTCTCCTCTTCATCATCTTTGATGATCATCCCCCTCTTATTTGGAGTCCAGTTTGAGATGGGAACTTCATCCTCATCCTCTTCAACCAGTTCATCCACCTCCTCTTCCACCCCTTGTTTTCTACCTGTGGCCTGGGTTGCCCAAGTTGCCACGGTATCCTAGAACTCTTCCTCAACTTCTTCTGCCAAACGATTGTCCCCGACTAACACATTTCAAGTTTCTTCAACCACCACTTTGGTCTTTGGGATTACCCATTACTTAGTCTTGGTAAATCTTTTCTTGATGTCCTCATTTTTTGAGAGAGAATAACATGTAACCCGTCATCAGCCGCAAAACTTGCATTTCTGGCAAGGACCTTGTGTGGCCGTGCTTTTGACGCAAAAATACTCCATTTAGTTGTAGGCTGTGCATGCTTGGGAATATTTCCGTGTAACAATTCCACCATCTGCTTTGTGGTGTGGAGGCGTGGGAGTTGGAGTAGGGCAGTTTGACATAATACAAGAAAAAATAATAATTAATAAATGAAGGAGTCAGAGAAAGTAGTGTGGGAAGAATATGTCTGACGCTAAATGAAGCTCACGTTTTATACCTGGGCATCTGTCACTCGCCACGTGACACTTGAGGCAAAAGCAGCTCATTAAATCAATAATACAGAGGTCTAAATCCATACTTGAAGCTTAGAAAAAAATTCTACATAGCAACTGTAACTTTCCTTTGTGTACTCACTATTCAACTGCACTAATCTAAACTTTAAATCTAAATTAGTCAATCTCTCAATAGTGTGTTTAGTATTTTCTTTGATAAGTGAGGCACAGCACAATAGTTAATGTAATATTCCTCAAAAGTTTTATTAAGTATCTGTGTTTTTTTAACAGGGATAGTGAGCATGGACGGGATGGTTAGTGGAGGATTAAAGGGTTAACAGATGTTAGTGAGGAGGGTCCAGGTGTAATGGGTGTATTTTTGGTGGTCTGTGGTGGGCCGAATGATGGATGGATATGAGTACAATGCAAGGAGGAGTAATGGATATAAAAGGGGTTGGATTTTGGTTCAAAATTTCTTTAGAATTAAATTATAAAACATATATATAGTTAATAGTTGTAAAGCTTCAGGTTAAATCATTATTATTGTATATTTCTTTATTTTTATCAGTAATCATTTATAAAAACTTAAATCTTTGATTATTGAGTTTTCAACCCTTTGTGAGATCTTAAGAATATTAATATTACCTTTAATTTATATTATAATTCTTATTGAACATATCTCAAAGCAGTAGCACTTCCATCAAGTCATCTTCAAATCACTTCCTTGAACATTTCCTCTGGGCTTCAAAGAAGTTTCTAAACTAATCCCCCCATCTCACTTCCAGGAACACCCTTTATCTTGTGTGTAGGTCTTCCGGTGACAGAGAGGAGATTTCAAATCTTTCTACTCTGTTAAAAAAGTACAAAAAGAAAAAATCTTAGCATTTTTTTTATTTTTTTTAGAGTGAGGGAGTGTCAGCCAGGCTATACCAGGAGCCCAGTAAATGATATATTGATTTATTGGACCTGAAAGAGGGTGTAAGAATTGCATTTGATGTATATAAATTTATATTTTATTGCATAATAAAATTATATAAGTGTTATATTAATTTTATTGTTATATAAAATATTTATACATTTAAATTATGCATAATATATTTGATATTCTACAAATAATGGCGCATTTTTATGTATTTAATAATTATAAATTAATAATTAATTAATTACAAACATATATTATAATTATATGTGCAAAATTGACATAAAATGTAATTAAATTAATGAAGTAAATTTATATATTAAATAAAACTTTTCATATATTATTAAACAATGATATTGGGCGCTTTTTTGACCCTTTATTTTGTCAGAAAAATTATTAAATAAATAATAACACTTATTTAATAACATACACCACGGGAAATCTAGGGGTGAATTGCTAGCAATTCCCTCTCTTGAAATTAAGAGTGTCCCTTAAATATGCCAGGTTTATGAATACTTTATAAACATAAGTAAATTAGAGTTAGATTTACATTTATTCTCAGATTGATTATAGACAGAATATCAACTGATTCCAAATTATGTACAAGTTGATCCTCCAGAACTTGATTTTGGTCCTCTGATGGGAACAAATTGAGCACAAATTGATCTAACCTAAGCTTATGCATATATAATAATTCAGGATAGTTGCTCTATTAAATTTGATAATAAAAAAATATTGATGAATTTATATAAAAAAAATTATTATGTAAGATATTAAATTGTAAATTTAGGCATCATTGGAGGGCACTTAATAGAACTTAATTATAATATGTGACATCTTAATACTGTATCACGCAGTTTGAAACATTTAAAACAAAATGAGTCATGATGGGCAATGAAATTTCTTGGACAGACTCTTTCAAAATTAATACTGACCATAATACACAAGTATGAAACCTTGGCATCTATCCAATAAAAGATTTTCCTTCTGATAAATGGATTTTTCTCAGTTACTACCTGCTAAAAAGTGTCCTTCTGAGGTTTGTCTGACCTTCAGGGGGGTAATTTGGCCACATCACACTACTTCTATTTCCATGATTGACCAAAACATCATCCTCATTCCCATCTAAAGAGTTGATCTCATCTGACTGTGGCTGATCAAAGGGGTCCACGACAAGTTTAGCCAAAATTTTGGTGAATACTTTTTTGATGGAAAGTGACAAACTGGTGCTTTCCGAAATTGTCCACCTCAAGTTAGGATAAACTTCAGGAGGATAAATTTATTATGAATACCAAATTAACTGAAGAATACTTTTGCCCTAGCTACTCTGCATCATAAAAGTGTCCAACTGAGGTTTAGCCATAATTCAGGTAGACACTTTTGGAAAGGCACAGTCTAATGGGTTTAATATCTATATATGGCAATAATTATCAGTTTTTTATCAACATGGAACTAGAATTAATTTAATATGGCCAAAGTGTCCACCTGAAGTTTGGCCAAAATACAGGTGGAAATTTTTTGAGGATTACTTGATGAAATGAAGAAGACTTGCAATCACTTTCCATCATAAAATTTTCAAACTTAAGTTTATCAAAAACTGTGGTGACACTTTTTCCAGATCCATTTATATGGGATCAACTCTCTATATGGAAATGAGAATCAATTTTTAGTCAATCATGGCATTAGAAGTAATTTTAGATGGAAAAACATTCCACCTGATTTTTGGCCAAAAATAAGTTGGAAATGTTTATGAGGAATACTAGATTAACTAAAGAAGACTTGCACCCTACTACTGTCTATCATAAAAGTGTCCACCAGAAGAATTCTCAAACTTGTGGTTGACACCTTTGGCCTGGTCCAGCCATATGGGATCAATTCTGCATATGGAAATGAGGATTTAATTTGGTAAATCATGGTACTAGAAGTAATTTGATATAGATAAAGTGTCCAACTAAATATTGGAAAAAAATCAGTTGAAAACTTCATTTAGTTTTTCAAAAAATCAAATTAAGTAAAATTTTATTCCTGATGATGCCCATTTTATCCAACACCTCTTCTGAGCCTTGAAAGTAGGCATTTAGCTTGAATTTTGAATTTCATATAAAATCTCTATTATTCAACCTATTTCTTTTTATCCCTTTTTTTTCTTTTAGATATCAATTAATTTTATGTAAAACAGATCATTTTCATAATTTTTTACCTGTATTTAATAGAATTATTAAAGGTTTAACATCACCCTGTAAGCATTTGGCACATGTTTTTTTGCTATACTAGTAAAAAAAATAAAATACTGGTAACAAAAAATTGATCAAATGATAAAATATTAATAAAACAGAAAGATCAAATACCAGTGGATATGTTTTAAAAAAATACCAGTTGCACTGAAGAAGAGCTGCACCCTAGATACTCACCATCTAAAAAGTGTCCAGCACAAGTTCGGCCAAACTTGTGCTGGACACTTTTGGTTAGTTGCAGTCATATGAGATCAATTCTCGCTATGGAAATGAATAAAAAATTTTGGATAAAAAATTTCACTAGAATTAGTTTTACATAGCCAAATTTTCTACCTAGATTTCATCCAAACCACAGGTGCACAATTTTTTATCTTTGAAAAAAAGTCAATTTAGTTCAATTTATCCCTGATGGCTCTCATTCGCTTCAACACCTCTACTGGCCTTTGATAATAGGAATATTACTTGGATTTCTTTTTTCATATTTGATCCCTTTAACTTAATTTTTTATTCCTATTTTTGCTTTTGGATATCATTTAATAATTTTTAAAATAAAATATTTTCATATTTCTATACATTTATTTAATAATATTATAAATGGCATAACATCACCTGGTATGCATTTGGCACATGAGTTTTTTCTATACTTATAAAATTAATAATATAATAGCAACCAAAAATTAATCAAATGATATTAATGAGTGAGGAACAAATATAAAATACCAGTAGACATGTTTGTAAGAAATACTAGATGAACTGAAGAAAAATTCTACCCTAGCTACTCTCCATCGTAAAAGTGTCCAGCACAAGTTCGGCCAAACTTGTGCTGGACACTTATGGTCAGGTGCAGTCAGATGGGAGCAATTCTCTCTATGGAAATGAAGATAAATTTTTGATATAAAATTACACTAGAAGTAGTTTGATATGGCTAAATTTTCATGCTGAAGTTTTGGTAAAGCTCAAGTGGATTTTTTTTTTATTTTTACAAAAAAGAAAATTTAGTGCAAGTTTAGCCCTGATTGTGCTAATTTGATTCAACATCTCTTTTTTCTGTTTATGGCAGGAATTGAACTTGGATTTTAATTTTCATCTTTGATTTCTTCTATTTTACTTTATTCCTCTCATATTACTTTTGGATAGAAGTTTATTTTTTGTAAAATAAATCAATTTCATATTTTTTTACCTTTATTTAATAATATTATAAAAGGTGTAACATACCCCAGTATTCATTTGGCACACAAGTTTTTGCTATACTGATAATATTAATAATATAATGGTGAGAAAAAATTAATCAATTGATAAATATGAGTGAGGCACAAAGATTTAATAACAGTGGAAATGTTTATAAGAAATTTCAGATGATTAAAAATGACTTTCACCATGGATACTCTTCATGATAAATGTGTCCAGCACAAGTTTGGCCAGACTTTTGATGGACACTTTTGGTTGCATGCCGTCAGATGCAATCAATTCTTTTTATGGAAATGAAACTGAATTATCACTCCATCATTGCACTGAAATTAGTTTTACATAGACAAATTGTCCCCTGGAAATTTGTCCAAACCTAAGGTAGACAATTTTTTCCTTTGGTAAAAAGTAAACTTGATCCATGTTAATCTATGATGGTGCCCATTTTTTCTGAAGCCTCTACTGGCTCATGATAGCAGAAATTATACTTAATATCTTTATATGATGTTTGATCTCTTTAATTTTAATCTTACCCTTTTATTTATCCTTTAGCTTTTAAATATCAATTTTATTTTGGTAAAACTGATAACTTTCACATTTTTTTACATTTATTATATTCTATTATTAAAGTTGTAAAATCATCCAGTGTACATTCATTACACATGTTGTTGCTATACAAAAAACATTAATTATATAATGGTGACTAAAAAATAATCAAATAATAAATATGGATGACACAGAAAGATCAAATACCCATAGACATTTTTAAAATGAATATAAGATTAACTGAAGAAGACTTGCACCCTAGCTACTCTCCATCATAAAAGTGTTGAGCACAATTTCAGCTGAGCTTGTGCTGGACATTTTTGGTTGCATGCAGTCAGAGGGGATGAATTTACTCAATGGAAGTTAAAATGAATTTTTGCTCAATCATTGCACAAGAAGTAGCTTTGTACTGCTAAACTATCCTTCTGATTTTTTGGAAAACATTAGGTGGACACTTTTATTAATTTTAAAAAAAATAAAAAATATTCCAAATCTTGAACTGGTGGTGCAAATTTGGTCTGAAAACTTAAATTATCTTTGATGGCAGAAATTTTATTTGAATGTTTAATTTCATATTTAATCACTTTTATTTTACTTTTTTATTCCTGTTTTTTCTTTCAAATATCAATTTATTTATTGTAAAACTAATAATTTTCATATTTTTTTACTTTTATTTAATAAGATTATGAAAGATGTAGCATCTCCCAGTATGAATTTGGCTTACAAATTTTTTCAATACTAATAAAATTAATATTATAATGGCGAAAAACAATGAATCAAATGATAAATATGATGACACAGAAAGATCATATACAAGTGAATTTGTTTATAAGGAATACCTGATAAACTGAAGAAGACCTGCACCCTAGATACTCACCATCATAAAAGTGTCCAGCATAAGTTCGGCCGAACTTGTGCTGGGCACTTTTGGTTGCATGCAGTCAGATGGAATAAATTTACTCTATGGAAATGAAAATGACATTTTGCTCAATCATTGCACAATAAGTCGTTTGATATTGCCAAAATTTCCTACTGATGAATTTTCAAAACTCATCAGGACACTTTCTTTGGTTTAACAAAAAAGAAAATATAGTGCAAGTTTAGCCCTGGTGGTGCACATTTGATCTAACACCTCTACTTGTTATTGATAGTGGGAATTTTCCTTAGATTTTTTTTTCTTATTTTATCCCTTTTATTTTACTTTTTTATTGCTCATATTGCTTTGGATATCAATTTTTAAATATTAAAATAAATAATTTTCATACTCTTATACCTTTATTTAATAATATATGATTAAAGGTGGAACACCACCTGGTATGCATTTTTCACACAAGTTATTACTATAGTATTAACGTTAACAATATAATGATGACAAGAAATCAATCAAATGGTAAATTTAAATGACACAGAAAGATCAAATTCCAGTGGAAATGTTTATAAGAAATCCCCTTTGAGTTTAAGAAGATTTGCTGTATGCCTACTCTCAATTATAAAGGTGTCCAGCACAAGTTCGGCCGAACTTGTGTTGGAAACTTTTGGTTGCATGAAGTCATATGAGATAAATTCTCTCTATGGCAATAAAAAATGATATTTCACTCAATTATTGAAGTAAAGAATGTTTAATATTGTAAAATTGTCCCCTGGATGTCTGTCCAAACCTCAGTTCAAAATTTGTTAGCTATACATAAAAGTAAGTTTAGACCAAGTCTTGACCTAGGGGTCCCCAACTGTCCCAACACCACTTCTGGCTCTTGATAGTAAAAATTTTACTTGTATTTTTTATTTTGTATTTGATCCCATTTATTTTCATTTTACTTTTTTATTACTCTTTTTAATTTTAAATATCAATTTATTTTTTTAAAAACTAAACATATTCATATTTTTTTACCTTTATATAATAATATTATCAAAGTTGTAACATCACCAATTTGGTATTTGGCATGCAGGTTTTTGCTATACTAGAAACATTAATAATATATATGGCGACAAAAATTTAATTATAAGATAAATATGAATGATAAAAAAAAGTTAAAAACCCAATAGAAATGTGAAAAACAAAAAACTGATGTACTGAGAAACACTTCCACCCTAGCTACTCTCCATCATAAAAGTGCCCAGCACAAGTTCCGTCGAACCTGTGCTGGACACTTTTGTGCAGGTGCAGTAAGATGGGATCAATTCTCTCTGTGAAAATTAAATTAAAAAAAATGTTAAATAATTACATTAGAAGTAGTTTGGTATGGCTGAATTATCCACCTTGAGTTTTTACAAACTCCAGGTGAAAGATTTTTTATCTTTAAAAAAAATTAAATTTTATCTAATTTAGCCCTGATGGCACCCATTTGTTTCAACACCTCTACTGGCTGTTGAAGGGAGGAATTTTTCTTGAATTTTTCTTTTTCATATTTGATCTCTTTTACTTTACTTTTTTATAACTCATGTTACATTTGGATATTAATTTATAATTTTGGAAAACAAATCATTTTCATAATTTTTTAACATTTTCTAATAATATTATAAAAGGTGTAATATAACATGGCAAGCATTTGGCGCACAAGTTTTTTCTGTACTAATAAAATTAATAAAATTGTAATGACAAAAAATTAATCAGATAATAAAATATGAATAACACAGAAAGATCAAATACCATTTGACATGTTTTAAAAAAAACAGTTGCACTGAAGAAGACCTTCACCCTAGCTACTCTCCATCATAAAAGTGTCCAGCACAAGTTCGGCCGAACTTGTGCTGGACACTTTTGGTCAGGTGCAGTCAGATAAGATCAATTCTCTTTATGGAAATAAAAAAAATTATTTGATAAGAAACTTCACTAGATGTAGTTTGATATAGCTGAATTATCCACCTAGAGTTCATCCAAACCACTGGTACACAATTTTTTATCTTTAAAAAACAATCAATTAAGTACAATTTATTCCTGACGGCTCTCATTTGCTTCAACATCTCTACTGTCCTTTGATATTAGCAATAATACTTGGATTTCTTTTTTCATATTTGATCGCTTTAAATTAATTTTTTATTCCTCATATTGCTCTTGGATATAAATTAATAAATTTTAAAATAAATTATTTTAATATTTTTATACATTTTTTTTAATAATATTATAAAATGTGTAACATCACTCAGTATGCATTTGTCACATGATTTTTTGCTATACTTATATAATTAATAATATAATTAAGACAAAAAATTAATCAAACAATATGTATGAGTGAGGCACAAAGATAAAATACCAGTAGACATGTTTGTAAGAAATACCAGATGAACTGAAGAAAAATTCTACCCCAGCCGCTCTCCATCATAGAAGTGTCCAGCACAAGTTCGGCCGAACTTGTGATGGACACTTTTGGTCATGTGCAGTCAGATGGGATCAATTCTCTGTATGGAAACAAAAAAATATTTTTATCAAATTTCACTAGAAGTAGTTTGGTTTAGCTGAATCATCCACCTGCTGTTCTTCCCAATATCAGGTGTATAATTTTTTATCTTTAAAGAAAAGGTCACTTATTACAATTAAGCCCTGATGGCTCCCATTTGCTTTAACACCTCTACTTGCTCTTGATAGCAGGAATTTTACCAGTATTTTTTTCATATTTTAACTCTTTGACTTTTATTTTACTCTTTTATTCCTCTTTTTACTTTCAAATTTCAATTTAATTTTTGTAAAACTATTCCTTTCCATATTTATTTAAATCTATTTTAAAAAATTATTGAAGGTATAACTTCACATGGTATGCATTTGGAACACAAGTTTTTGCTATACTAATAACATTAATAATATAATGGTGATAAAATATTAATTGGATGATAAATATGAAAGATACAGACTGATCAAATACCAGTAGACATGTTTGTGAGAAATACAAGATGAACGAACTGAAGAAAATTTCCACCCAAGCTACTCTCCATCATAAAAGTGTCCAGCACAAGTTTGGCCGAACTTGTGCTGGACATCTTTAGTCACGTGCAGTCAGATGGGATCAATTCTCTATATGGCAACAAAAAAAATATTTTTATTAAACTTCACTACAAGCAGTTTTTTTTAGCTGAATCATCCACCTGTTGTTCTTCCCAACCACAGTTGTATAAATTTTTATCTTTAAAAAAAAGGTCACTTATTACAATTTAGCCCTGATGGCTCCCATTTTTTTCAACACTTCTACTGGCTCTTGAGAGCAAGAATTTTACTAGTATTTTGTTTTTCATAATTGATCTCTTTGAGATTAATTTTACCTTTTTATCCCTCATATTGCTTTTGTGTATCAATTTATTTTTTGTAAAACAAATCATTTTCATATTTTTTTACCTTTATTTAATAATATTATAAAAGGTGTAACATCACCCGGTATGCATTTGGCACACGAGTTTTTGCTATACTTATAATATTAATAATATAATGGTGGCAATAAATTAATCAAATGATATATATGAGTGAGGCACAAAGATCAAGTACCAATGGACATGTTTATAAGAAATACCAGATTAACTGAAAAAAAATTCTACCCTAGCTACTCTCCGTCATAAATGTGTCCAGCACAAGTTCGGCCAAACTTGTGCTGGACACTTTTTGTCACATGCAGTCTGGTGTGATCAATTCTCTCTCAATCATTGATCTAGAAAATGTTTGATATGGTTAAATGGTTATGCTGAAGTTTTTTTAAACCTCAGATTGGCACTTTTTTGTTTTTCAAAAAAGCAATTATAGTCTAAGTTTAGCCTCACTGGTGGACATTTGCCCCAACATGTCTACTTGCTCCTGATGGCAGTATATTTATTTTAATTTTTTATTTCATATTTGATTCCTTTAATTTTACCTTTTTATCCCTCATATTGCTTTTGTATATCAATTTATTTTTAGTAAAACAAATCATTTTCATATTTTTTTACCTTTATTTAATAATATTATAAAAGGTGTAACATCACCTGGTATGCATTTGGCACACGAGTTTTTGCTATACTTATAATATTAAAACATAATGGTGACAAAAAATCAATCAAATGATAAATATGAGTGAGGCACAAAGATCAAATACCAGTGGACATGTTTATAAGAAATACCAGATGAACTGAAGAAAAATTCCACCCTAGCTAACCTCCATCATAAAAGTGTCCAGCACAAGTTCGGCCGAACTTGTGCTGGACACTTTTGGTCACATGCAGTCTGATGTGATCAATTCTCTCTATTGCAATGAAGATGAATTTTTCTTCAATAATTGCACTAGAAGTTGTTTGATATGGCAAAATTGTCATCCTGAAGTTTTGGTAAAGCTCCAGTGGATTTTTTTTTATTTTTACAAAAAAGAAATTATAGTCCAAGTTTAGTGCCACTGGTGGGCATTCACCCCATCATGTCTAAGTGCTCTTGATGGGAGGAATTTCACTTTAATTTTTTATTTCATATTTGATCCCTTAATTTTACCTTTTTATCCCTCATATTGCTTTTGGATATCAATTTATTTTTTGTAAAACAAATCATTTTCATATTTTTTTACCTTTATTTAATAATATTATAAAAGGTGTAACATCACCCAGTATGCATTTGGCACTCGAGTTTTTGCTATACTTATAATATTAATAACATAATTGTGACAAAAATCAATCAAATGATAAATATGAGTGAGGCACAAAGGTCAAATACCAATTAATCAATAGTTCTTTTTAATATTATAAATTTTTTGATTAAATAAAATGGTAATAATGAATTATATTTTTCATCCACAATTCCACTCTAATGATTCCCACTGCACAAAAAGGTTTCACTTGGTCCTTTCTTTACTGCTTGTGCATATATTTTATTGCCCACAGTACTACAATTTTTTGTAGTGATTATCCCACATCTGATTCAGGAATATTTTTAAACAATATAAGTTTTTTTTTTCTTACAAAAAACCTTATCATATCCAATATCCCACAAAAAATACAACCTGTTTTTGTATTAAAGCCCATTAATTATTAAGAAATTGTTAAAATAATTAGATTAGACCCTGGCACAGCTAGATCTATACCAACCGACCTAAAGTCTTTTCAATATTGAAAACAATTAAATAAAATTATGATATCATACTAAATTATGGGCACCAACCATAATTCAGCACTTCTCATTTGCTCTGCTACAAAATGAGTGCATGTAGCATTTTTCTAATGTCGGACTGTTTTTCTTCCTTTCCTCACACCTTTAGTCCAGAATGAAAATTTAGTATGAGTTTTGGTCAAAATGGTTTGCCAGTGTTATCTGTATGAAATATGAATTCATATTGCATATTTCTTTTTATGCATAAAATATACTCGTTAAGCATCATTTTTTTGCATTTTTCAATCATTATGCATATTTATGCATATTCATATGCATATTCATTATACAGATTTATATGCATATTAATATATTTTATTCATATACGTATATGTACCTTTTTTTTGCATATTCAATATGCATATTTTTAATGCATATTCAATATGCATATTTTTATGCATATTTTTATTCATATTTTTATGCATATTCGATATGCATATTTTTTATGCATAATCACTATGCATATTTTTATGCATATTTTTATGCATATTTTTTATGCATATTTATTTTTCATAGTCATTATGCATACACTTTGGATAGGCAATTCACATCAATTTTTAGCATGCAATAAGTATCCACCATGTAAATTCAAATGCATATGCATCTATATCATACACGCAACATATATTCAAGTTTATTTTGAATATTAAGGTATGCTAAGTGATGTTGTTCAACCTTTTGCCAAACCTGAGATTAACTGATGTTCAATGTGGTTCTTAAGCTCTGCTCAAGGAGGCATTGTTCTGGATTCAATCTGTGACAGTTTATTTTTTCAATGTTTTTTCATCAGATTTAAAAACATCTTTCTGACAGTTTCAGGATGGTTTCCCAACAGTTTCCTGACAAATACCTAATAGTTTCAAAAAGAGGGAACTGCTAGCAGTTCACCCCCAGATTTCCCGTGGTGATAGTATTAAAATCCCCCCTTTAAATTAAAAATATCATTAAATTAATTATATATTTCATTTAAACTAATTATTGGATTAATTACATAGTTAAAAAAATTAATTAAAATTGCTTTAAACTGGATTGAATTGATTACATGAATTTTTGGAGTGAAAATAATTCTATTTGTTTTACTGAAACCCTTTACATGTCACTATAATATCTTTTTTGGATTATTTTACTCACTGTTCTCATGTTTCAAACTTACTTGGTTACTAATTATTTTAATTAAGTTTTTTTGGGAAATCATGGTGGGAAAATTAGTTACTTACTCACGGGTTTAGTTGAATGTCTTATGTTTTTCTCTCAGTTTCCATGTTTTAGTTCTATTCTTTTTAATGTCTAGTTTCATGTTATTCCCTTTTGTAATTATTACATTTTGACACTTCGGAGAGTCCTTTTACTATAAAAGGCTTTGGATTATCCCCTTTAGCCGCATCACTGATTATACACTCACCATTTAAACATATTTTTAAATGTAATACATTTATTTTTATTTTTATTAGTACTATAATTCTAATGTAAATTCTATATAAATATCAAAGGTTGCAATAAGTCTATTAATAAATATAATTGTGAACAGCATATTAAAACTTATTAAAATAATTATTATTCTTTTTGAATTGAACCTCCCGTTGTGTCTCTACTCAAGCAATTGTTGTTGTATTCCTTTATTTTTCTGTATTGCTTTTTTTAAAGCTACCAAATCATTATAAAAATCCAATTTATTATTTCCCTATTCTTTTACTCCTTTTTATCCTTCTTCTAGACAACTGGTGTAGAGTAGACTCCTACAGTCACCTTTCTGCAGGCAGAATCTAAGGGAGTTGGAAAAACAAAAAGAAATCCCTGTCCCTCTAAGTAAATGTAAGATTCAATTAACTAAGCTTGAAGATCTGCTTGAAGAGTTGGATAAGTTGAAAATCTGAGAGAAAGACTTTGAAAGTGTTGGAAACCTAATACCAGATTACACTGATACCAGTCACAGCAAATACTTAGAACAAGCCGCAACACTTTCCCCAGAGACTGAAAAGTACAGTAAAGTACCCCAGAAACTACCCTTGGGATGATCTGTTCAAAAGTGCCTTATTTAAGGTCTGCCCCAGATTTAACAAGTTTCCCACCAAAATTAAAGAGTGTTCTTTATTATATTTTTATTTTATAAATTTTATAAGAAAAGAAAATAAATTTGAGTCACCAAGGATGAGAGCTATCCAATGGTACCCTATATGTTGATATTTTTTATTATAATTTTTGTTATATGTTAAAAATTGTTAATTAACAAAAAAGACCCTTATTATTGAAACAAAAGACAAAAAAAATGTAGAAGACTAAGATTCTCCCTTCCATCTGATTCTCCTCCTCCAGACTTTTCCAACAATACCCTACATGCATATGATCTACAGTAAACTATTGATCTAGTAAGCATAATAACTTTCTAACCAAATTTTTCCACAATAGCCAAACTTTTGGCACAGTGACCAAACTTTGCACTGGTGATCACACTTTTCTACATTGACCAAAGTTTGCCACAGTGCCCAGACTTTTCTGCAGTGACCAGACTCTGCCACAGTGCCTAGACTTTTTTGCAGTGTCCAAACTTTGCCACAGTGCCCAGACTTTTTACACCAATGACCAAAATTTTCCACAATGACCAACTTTGCCACAGTGACTTTGCTTTTGCACCGTAAAATCACCGGAGCGCACCGGAAAAAAATGGCTACTCCATGAGCACACTGCATCCACCAAAAATACCAAGAGAGCCCTAGAAAATCCAGTAAAACCAATACCTAATCCATGAAACCATCAAATAACAATAGGAATACCAACATATATCCATTCCAAAACACCATAAATCCTCCAAAAAATCACCATAAATCCTCCAACAAAAAAAAATCCAGTTAACTTTCTTCAACCAAATTAACACCTGCTAACACCATGATTTTCTTCCAACCAAGGTCCAATCAAATTTTCACCTAAGAAGCCTACCCAGATTTGGAATGCCACACCGGCCAATAGGCTTCTTTTTCCAGACAAAAAAAAAGAAATTAATATTTCACTAACTAGAAAAAAAATAACAATTAGCAGATATATATATATATATAAATTGTTTTATTTTTATTTTTATTTATATTTTATTTTTAATTATTTATTTTATTTTTATTTTATTTTTAATTATTTATTTTATTTTTATTTTTATTTTTATTTTTATTTTTATTTTTATTTTTATTTTTATTTTTATTTTTATTTTTATTTTTATTTTTATTTTTATTTTTATTTTTATTTTTATTTTTATTTTTATTTTTCTTTTTATTTTTATTTTTATTTTTATTTTTATTTTTATTTTTATTTTTATTTTTATTTTTATTTTTATTTTTATTTTTATTTTTATTTTTATTTTTATTTTTATTTTTATTTTTATTTTTATTTTTATTTTTATTTTTATTTTTATTTTTATTTTTATTTTTATTTTTATTTTTATTTTTATTTTTATTTTTATTTTTATTTTTATTTTTATTTTTATTTTTATTTTTATTTTTATTTTTATTTTTATTTTTATTTTTATTTTTATTTTTATTTTTATTTTTACTTTTATTTATTTTTATTTAAACTACTAAAATACAAAAAAACTTGAAAATAAATAGACAAAATTACCCCAAAAATAAGAGAGCTGAGAAATTAAAATGAAATGTATAACAATAATAAAATGAGATAAACAATAATTACAATTGGTATACCCCAGGCAATTGATGGGCTGATCCCCTGATACCTTACCCACATCCAAGTGCACATTTATGTGGATACACCTTTAAATTATTTTTAAATGATTTGAGATAAAAAAAAATTAAGAAAAATAATATCAATAAGAAAAGATGAAATAAATAGAAAACAAAGAAAAAAATAAAAAATGAGATAGAGATAAAAAAGAAAATAACATTGCCCGTCCAATTGATGAGCCTTTCCCCACCAATTCCTTCCTAGATCCAAGTGACCCTGATGTGGTGACACCATATAATATAATTTGAGAGTTTTCTGCTTTTATATCCTAATAATCCCCATAAAAAATTAATAGAAAAAAAAAGAAAAAAAAGAAAAAAAACTAAAACTACTATCTAATACAACCATAGAAAAAAAATTAAAGAAGATAAAAAGTTAAAGTCCAGTTCCATAGAAAGTCCAGTCCAAAAAAATGATCAGTTGGTGGGCTCCCTCCAATAAGTAAAAATGAATGGAGACCATCAGTGATCCACCACCAATTCAAAAGACCAAAGAAGCCAGTCCCAAGCCAGGAAGCCAGTTTAAAGTCATAGTGGACTTGAAACCTGCATCACAAAACCAGAACTAGGATTCAACTAGGACAAACAAAAAAACTTGAATCAGACATTATGGGTAAACTTTTCTACAGAGTAGCCAGATTATCAGTCACCCCCACACTTTCTAAAATAATATCTAGAAGCCCCCCCTGGGTACCTTCTAAAAAAAACAGAAAATCCATCACATAAGACCATAACCAATAAGAGTGAAGAGTCTAGCACTTGAAGAGCAAAAGATTTTCCAGTTTAAAGTCATAGAGGACTAAAACCTGTGAAAAGAAACCAATAATAGGGTTCAACCAAACTAAGAGAAGAGGTTGTAAATATAAAATCTGGGGTAACTGTTGATAGAGCAGCTGGGCCATCAGTTAAACCCACACTTTCCAAAATAAAAACTAAAAGCCTCACTCATGGGTACCTTCTAAAAAAAGTCTCCAACAAAACAGATGAACAGCATCACAGAAATCCAAAATTAAAGAATGGTCAATATTTTATCTTCATTGCGGAGTCAATATTCTTCACTTCTAGTGCCTCTTGGGTAAAATATCTTCACCTGATCAACAGCTACTCTCTTCTTTAAGACTGCGCCATCTAACTCCTCTAAAACATAAAAGCCTCCAGACACCTGATATCTAACTCTGTAAGGTTTTTTCCATCTGTCAGACAACATCTTTCCCCACTAGCTCTCCAAACTTCTATTATACTCTAAAACCAAACAACCAGGTTTCAAGGGATTCCTGAGTCTATGAGCCAACTTCTTTTCCCAGTATCTGACTTATTGATTTCTTATATTCATCATTTTAGAGTATGCATTCTCTTGAAATTCCTCTTTGCATTCCAACTGTTGCATCCTGTCACAGAGCAAAATTTTGGTTGAGAACACATCCCAAAAATTTCCAAGATAAGAGACAGCTTCCAAATTCATTGGTAGAACAGCTTAATGCCCAAAAATTATTTCAGAAGGGGAATAGCCAGTTGTTCTTTTAATAGTGACCCTATCAGCAAATAAAACCAAGGGTAAATAATGCCTCCATTTTTCATCACTATCTCCACACATTTTCACCAAAGCATTCTTGAGAACTTGCTGGCCTCTTTCAACCATTCCTTCAATTTCAGGATAATAAGGTGTAGCCCCTCCGAATATGGTACTATTACTTGTCACAGCTTCTTTAAATTCAGCTCCAGAATATTACCCACCATCAAGAGTCACCAACTTCATCAACCCATACCAAAACACCCATTCCTTCTTCAAAAATTTTGCCACGTTTTTGGAAGTCAAATTAACCAGAAGCGTCGCCTCAACCGAACCAGACAAATCATCACTGGCAAAAATCAAGTATTTCTACCTGCCCTTTTTAATATGGACAGCATCCAAACTGACTCTTCCAAAAACATTTGATTCACAAGTAGCACATCCAAACTCTTTAGGTTTCAAGTGAATTCTTCTTTGACATTCTTCACAAGATTGAAACTAACCCTGAACTGCCAAATTCATACCTGGCCACAAAAATCTGTCTACTACACCACGCAATATGGGGGGCTGACTTGCTAGCAAGTCCGCAACCTTGAACCCTAATTCATATCTTTTTGAGCACACATTGAGGAAGTGATGAAACCATCATGAAGAAGTATTGAATTTACTTTGAACACACCTTGAAGCTCATGTGAACACTCACTGATGAGTAAATGATTATCTGTTGAGAACATGTTGAAATCACATTCTCAATAATTGAAACAAAGTTTCATTTTAGACAGTCCAATAAAATTTTCAAGTTGGGGTTTACAACTTTTCAGATTATTGCTATATAAATGTTGTTTACCAAAAAAAAAAAGAAAATAAGCCAATGATGCCCTAAAAAATGATTATTATAAAGGTATAAAAGAAGATTTTTACTTATAATATCTTCTCATTCAGAATATTCTTGTAATATATCATTTTTCTCAATATTAAATAAGCAGGAGAAGTTTATAATAGCTAATATACAAAAATGATTAGTGATAGACAGGAACAATTATAAATAATATGAATAAATTTTGGTGAATGAATAATAATTAACAGGAGACATAATATGCACAAAAATTTAAACAACCAAGAAAAAAGTGAAAATATTTTTATAATACTTGAAAATGTTTTTATATCCTAACCCCTAACCCCCCATATTCTAATCCACTCTGAAAATTAATGGGAAATTGTGACCCAGCCATCATTTATAAATTTTTGACAAGGTTATCCTAATCTCATTCTATGGAATTTATTCAATTTTTATCAGGCCATTCTCCTGTAAAGGTACCTTAACCAATTCAATGCTTCACCTTCTCCAAACTTCCTCATAAGCCCCTTATGGACCAAAAATAATCAAGAATGTGTCATCCTCCCCTTTCCTTCTCACCAAAAACAATTCTGTGCCCTTCTGAAAGTAGCACAACAGCTTAAAGATCCCTTTGACACTATAAGTCTTATCTGTCACTCTCCCACTGCCCCATTAGTTGGGGTATTTGTTTTTTCAATCTGGTAGATTTTCAAATATTTTTCCTCTCATGCAATAATCTTTGATGCTGTGGTTTGCCTTCTTTTTTTGCTTCTTGTTATGTTACAATGCCACTGCCATCATGTATTTACAATTAAATTCTCCATATAATTCATAACCTATTCTGGTTGAAATTGTATGAAATTGAAAGAAGATATGTCGGATATAGGAAAAATTTAAATAAATAATTGAAGTTAATCATTGACTTACCAATGGTTATCATAAATTCTACACAAAATCATTCTTTCCAAAAATTTTTTTTCATTGTTCAAACATTTTTGAGTTGGTAGTGTACATTCTATTCTACAAAATCAGAAACATTCAACTAACTATAGTTAGAAATTGAAATGTAGGTGATTAAAATTGAATTAAGAAATATTAAATATTTTTTTTGAATTTAAAGATTTAATTATTATGCATGGATTTTTTTTGACAGAAAATCACCCTTATTTACATGCAAAATGTTTTTTGACGTTGAAATTTGCATATTCTCCATCTCTGAAGTTTGCTCATTTTATTTGCTTTCCATCACTTATTTCTATGACTGAGTCTTAATTTGACATTCCCAAATCGTCATTATTCATCAAAAACACACTACCTACGCTTCCTCCAACAAACTCTTTGACCCCTTGACTTGCTTCTGATCACTTCCTACAGAACCTGTCAATAATTAATTAGTAAGTTTTTTTTAGGTGGCTCATCAATGACTGTTTCTCTCTTTTTTTCTCTCTTTAATTATTTTTATATCGTTTCACTCTCTCATTCTCATTTTTTGGCCTGTATTTCTCTTTCATTTTCATTTCCTGCCTCTTTTTGTTTTTTACTTCATTTCTATTCTTATATTTAGTTTGTTTAACTCCTGTCTCACTTAGTGCCTGCCAGACAGCTGTCATTTTAATCACTGTCTGGCTGGAATCTTAAAAAAATATCTTATCCTGACCCTGCCAGCCAGAATACTGATTACTTTTAAGCTGGCTGGTAGGCATGTGCAAGTTTTCAAGGCACTTGCCACCCTTTTCTGGAAAGAATCACCCCCAAAAATCAATTGCTTGCTGTATGCCAGACAGAAATTTGCTGCCTAGCTGTCTGGCATGTAGACAGAAAATCGATTGTACATCCCTTCCAACCAGCGACAAAGTCACATCGCAGCTGGCTGGTAGGCTGATTTAGCTTTCAAGTCAATCTATCAATCAACTTGACGGCTTCCTGACAGCCAGAAAATGTCTGTATGGATGGCTGACAGGCAGCTTTCAAGTCGATCAATCAATAAATCAATAGATCAATTGATCAATCAATCAATAAATCAATCAATCGATTGATTGATCAATCGAATGCCACTGTGTGCTACATCAACCTGCCAGCCAGCAAGTTATTCATTTTCTGCTGGCTGGAAGGCAAATCATCTTCTCAAATATAAATTTTTATCTCCTTCCCCTCAATATTTTTTAAACTTGCTAGCATGAAGCAAGCGAGTGGCTCAAGCAAATTGATCAAATATGATCAATTGCAATCACAACTTGCCAGCTAGAAAGGGATATGCTTTTCAGCAGGCTGGCAGGCATTTTCAGGTTTCCACAAAAGCATCAATTTGCTTCATTCTTTCCAGCAAGCTAAGCATCATATTTCCTGCTGAAAGGAAGTAGAAATTGATGCATTTCCCCAACCACTCAATCTGCTACCCTGCCAGCCAGAAAGCAAATTGGTTTGTTTCTAGCTGGCATGCAATTAGAGGCTAAACAAATCATTGATTCACCCAACCTGCCAGTCAGCTAACAAGCAAATTGCTGGCTGGCAGGTACTTGCACCTATTTCTGGCTTGCCAGACATCTAAATATTGAATTTATGGCTGGAAAGTGGTCAGAAAAATAGATTAACATTTTAACCTGCCAGAAAGAATATCATTCAAGATTGCTGGCAGGAATTAGCCACCAGGATGTATCCCCCTGAAGATAATAATGTGATGATTGGTTTCCATCCAAAAAAGAGTGAGTTAATTGCTAGGAAGCAAGTGATATATATCCATCACACTTTTTGACATTAAATCTAGTAAATATAAGACTAGATGTGTTCATGGATTGTATCGATTAGCAGCAAGTGTTCTACAATAATTTGAATTTGACCTTCCACACAGCTTAACATTAAATTTGTACCTTTTTGTGTGATAAATATGTCTATCCTAGCTCCTTCATGAAACAAGTATGATTTTTGGAGATACTTGTGGGGAATTTTTGCCTTTGCAACTTCAGTTACTATTTTTTCTTGCGAAATTGCAAGCTGAGTGCAATTTTATAGCACCCCATCTTCCTTTTTCTGCCAGCCATCCAGAAAATATCTACCTTGATTTCTTGAAGATATTTGGTGAATAAAAACAAACTACTATTGAAAGGTTTGAGCATGTTATTCAGGCAAATATATTTTTTGATATATGGCATGATGAAGTACGTAAATATTACAAATAATTTTAGTGAATGAATGAATTGATTTTGCATTAAAAAATTGTTAAAAGTAGTATGAGTGGCTCTGATATTGACTTGGATTTTTTTCTTCAGGTTCTGTTTCACTCATATTTATTTAATAATATTTATTGATTCAAAATTATATCATTGCGTAAATAAAGGTATGTAAAATTATTGTTTTTCCATCAAAGAAAATTCTTTAAAATTTTTTGTATTATTACATGATTGAGTTCTAAGAGCATTATTGCCCCTCTCAGTAACTCAATCAAGTAATATATACAAAAAATGTTTTAAATCAATAAAAGATTTTGCTAATTTTTTTTAAATTTTCTTTTACATGCTCTTATTTGGGAAAAGAAGCTGCACAGTATAAAAGGTATTTAAATTGTTATAATTTTTAAAAATATTACTTTATTAATGTAATAATGGGAAAATATTACATGATTGTGGGCTAATGCAGCGAGCATGTTGTTAGAGCATTATTTCTCCTCTTAGTATCCTCAATCATGTAATTTTTACCAGAAAGATTTTCATAAAATAATGGATATTTTTACTAACATTATGAATTTTTGATGGAATTTGTTTAATGTAGGTTCAGTTCTAGTTAGGGAAAATAGACATTTTAGAAAAAGTATGTAAGTAATCTTAGGTTTTCTTCACATTTAATTTTGTAATTTGGGGTAATATATTACATGATTGATGACTGATGCAGCGATAGTGTTGTGAATATAATATTGTTGCTCATAGTCATCAATCAAAAAATATTTAGACAAGAGATTGTTTAGATATAGTAAATATTTGTACTAATATTTTTTATTTTATTTTTATTTATGTATTACAGATTTTCTTCTGTACACAACAACAACTGGAATATTAACAAAAGTATGTGGATTTTTTTTCTTAATTGTTCTCTTGGAGTTGTGGGAATAGAAAATATTATGTGATATATGAATAATGCAGCAAGCGTGTTATTGCCCCTCTTAGTCACTCATTCATGTAATGATAACTTAAAAGTAATAAATTTCATTTGAGTTTTAATTAACGATACGTTCTTGTTTTTTTTGGTTACAAAATAGGATGTTGAAAATTTATGGATTAAAATAAATTAATGTATGTCAAAGTATCTTCATTTTATAACAAAAATTGTCTAGTGTTTGATTAGTATGAAATAACATGATTGAGGTTTAATGCAGCAAGCATGTTGTTAGAGCATTATTGCCCCTCTTAGACTCTGAATAATGTTATTTCAACTCAAAAATTTAATTTATGTGATTTAAATGATTGAGAAGTCATATACTGACAATTAATTTAAATATGAATCAAAGTTTTAGTAGAGTAACCAATGTGTGATTAAGAAGAAGACTTTGTGAGAAAAAATGGTAAAGGAAAAAATTGAGGGAGAAGGGCAGGAAAGAAAAAACATCCAAAAAAAAATGGAAAAAGAAATATTATGGCAAGTAAAGAAGAAGAAGAGGGGGGAATTAGTGTAATAGAAGGAAATCTGATGTTTGGTAGACAATTGAAAGTAAAACCAATACACAAGACACAATATGGATCATTAAACCCACAAGATTTCAAGCAGCTGAATGAGGGAACATACTTCATCCAGCCCAGAAAAAGAGGTGTACAACCAATCATTATATCATCGACTTCATTGGAGCAGTTAAAAATGCTAAATAAACTTGACAATACAAGACAGGCCATGAGAGATCTTCAGCTTTTGGAGCATGTGGTCTCATGTAATGGACCACAAGAAAGTGGAGTAATGTTTGCTGATGGAATTTTGATGGGATGCTTGATTCCTCTTGATTTAAGTAAGCATTTTTTCATGTTTACCAATTATTTAAACATTAATAGACTGTATTAGGGAAATATGTGAACAAAAATATTTCAAAAGCTGAAAGAGATCAAGCAAAAAAATGATTATCAATTTTTTATAGATTTTTCTTCCAGTTGTTGTCCAAGAAGTTACATGAGGAAGCACGGGTATTGTCAAAAGAGTTAAATATACTGAGTTGGGAAGAGGAAGAGGACTCTTTTTTTGGAAATCTGACATGGACTACGGGGATTAATGGTAATGGATACAGTAACACTCCGCACTGCGATAGGGATGGGAGTTGATATGCATTTGGGATTTGTTACCCCGAAAATACGTATAAAAATGAACTCAATGAGCGCCCATACAATAAGAATAAACCACGACAAGAAGGAGGAGAGTTTATTTTCCCAGAGTTGGAGACAAAAATAAACTTCAAAAACTGTGATGGACTATGGTTGATACTTTGGCAAGCAAATGAAGTACTGCATTACACATCAAAATGTAATGAGGAAGAAGGGTTCACATGTCTGAGATCATCAATTCAAGTTTCCAAGAAGCTATTCAATGGATGAGAAATTTTTTCTCTTCTAGGATTAGACGTTCCACAGTAAATTTCAACAAAAGACAAAACGACAAAGCTAAAATTATTAAAAGAAAAAATTAGAATGACACTACAAAACAAAAATCTGCCGGATAAGGATCATGAAAAACTCATAACTTTTCAGAAAAGTGTTGATAATTCTCTTAAGAAGAAAAGAGATGGTAAGAAAAATATTAAATAAAAATAATATTAAGCATTTTTTTAAAAGATGAAGATACTGAGTATATCATTTGTAGGTTCTGAAACTTTGGAAACGTAGTGTGAAAAGGTAGAGTAAAGTGATGGCTGTGGGTTGAAGGAACAAAATGAGGGTAAAGAATATTATAAAAAAAGGTTATAGAGGTATGTGTATATAAGAATCTATGTGAGAGCACCAGAAAGAAATTGAATAAGGAGGTTCCACTAAATTAAGAAAAGCAGTATAGTGATAGATAGTAGAGTTTACAAAAAGGGAGTAATCATATGTAAAAGGGTTTTGTTAACAATGTATATTGATGTACTGAGACTGAAGGAGAGATATGTAGTTGATAGTGAAGCCAATAAGAATGACATAGATAGCACAAGCACAGTAACATAAAACTTGAGAATATAATAGAATATTATGTAGATGTTAAAGTACATGGTAAAATAAATATGAAGATGATCAAATAAGGAGATACAAAGAAAATATTATCAAGGAATTATAAATGATGAATAAATTTTCAAGGATGTTGAAGGATGTTCAATATTAATATAGATGTGATTATTAAGAAAATATTTATAATGATGTGATTAAAGGATAGGGCCATTTAAGTGGGTAAAAATAACAGGAAAGATACTGATTAACGGCTGTTGGTCAAGGTACACCTCTAAAAATTTCATAAACATTTTGAATTGAAGCAAAAATACACATGTTTACGCTGATCTTTGCTTTTAGATCAAGGTACACCTTTTCAATTTTTAAGAACAGTCTGTTGAAAGGAAAAAATATAGTGGTAAACCCACTCATGTGTACCCTGATCTTCGCGTGAAGACCAGGGTACACTTCTCAAAATCTCTGATACAATTTTTATCAAGGCCAATATACAATGGTGGACTCTGATGTTTGGCCGAAGATGAAGGTCCACCTTTTTAAATATCACTGAACACATGGTTGCAGGCAAAAATACCATGGTGTACCCTGATCTTCGGCCAAAGATTAGGGTACATGTCTTCAAATTTCAAGAAATATTTTAATAGGAGAAAAAGCATATGTACCCTGATCTTTGTGTGAAAATCAGGGTACACATCTTCAATTTTCACGCACAATGTGTAGAAAGGCAAAAATACAATGGATGACTCTGATGAAGGTGTTAGAACTAGAGTAATTTATTATAAAAATTCATTCACAATTTTAATACAAGCAAAAATTAAAGGTGAACCCTGATCTTTGCGCAAAGATCAGGGTACACATCATCAATTTTCATGTAGTTTTTGAATAACAGCAAAAAAACACAAGTGTACCCTGATCTTTGCACAAAGATCAGGGTTCACTTGTCAAAATAACAAATAAAATTTAGTCCAGGTAAAAAATACAAAGGTGGACTCTGATCTTCGCCCAAAGATCAGGGTACACATCATCAATTTTCATATACTTTTCGAATAACAGCAAAAAACACAAGTGTACCCTGATCTTTGCGCAAAGATCAGGGTACACCTCTTCAAATTTCAACAACATATGATTAGGAGTAAAAACCACAGATGGGCATCCATCTAAAGCAAACAATAAAGGTCAACTATTCCGAATTCAAAGATGAACACTGTTATTTTAGCAAATATAAAATAATATGATATATAGTCTTTGATTGTTAGAATTTGAATTTATTTTGTTCATGTATAAATTATAACAAATCAACCATGATTAATCTGTACAGGTCAAGATTTACATGTGGTTTTTGAAAGGATATTTAAACTTCACTTAAAAATCTTTCAAGGAAAATCTTATCTGCAGGGGAACATCAAATTCCTTCATTGTATTTTTGCATGATTTGAAATAATATGAAATAAATTTAGAGGTGTACACAGATTTTTGCCTGAAGAGCAGGGTCCACTATGGTATTTTTTCCTGAAACTATGTGTTCAGAGAGGTAGACCTTCTTCTCTGGAAGAAGATTAGAGTCCACCATTTTATATTGGCCTTGGCTAATATTGTATCAGAGATTTTGAGAAGTGTACACTGATCGTCGCGCAAAGATCAGGGTACACTTGTGTTTTTTTGCTGTTATTCAAAAATTAAAGGAAAATTGATGATGTGTACCCTGATCTTTGCGCGAAGATAAGAGTCCACCTTTGTATTTTTTACCTGGACTAAACTGTATGTGCGATTTTGAAAAGTGAACCCTGATCTTTGTGCAAAGATCAGGGTACACTTGTGTTTTTTTGCTGTTATTCAAAAACTACATGAAAATTGATGATGTGTACCCTGATCTTGGTGCAAAGATCTGGGTTCACCTTTTGTTTTTGCCTGTATTCAAATTGTGCATGAATTTTTAAAATAAATGACCCTTGTTCTAACACCTTCATCAGAGTCATCCATTGTATTTTTGCCTTTCTACACATTGTTTGTGAAAATTGAAGATGTGTACCCTGATTTGCACACAAAGATCAGGGTACATATGTTTTTTCTCCTATTCAAATATTTCTTTAAATTTTAAGACGTGTACCCTGATCTTCAGCCGAAGATCAGGGTACACCATGGTATTTTTGCCTGCAACCATGTGTTCAGTGATATTTGAAGAGGTGGACCTTCATCTTTGGCCAAACATCAGAGTCCACCATTGTATATTGGCCTTGATAAAAATTGTATCAGAGATTTTGAGAAGTTTACCCTGGTCTTCGCACTAAGATCAGGGTACACTTGTGTTTTTTGGCTTCTATTTCAATCTTTTTTGGAATATAAATTCGGATTACCCTTAACTACCACTATAGGTTAGAGTACACCATTTTAATTTGAATGTGTTCAAATTATTCTTTTCCTATTCCTCATCTAATTATATTTTTGATGAGTATATTATATTCATTATTCCTTGCCTTTGTATACTTCTATTATTATCAGGTATAACACTGCTGCTTTCTTTCTATGAATGAATATATCATTTAATCATTCAACTTAAGAGTTTTTACATTTTTTATGATTCTTTACTTCATATTTAATTGTTGATGTTTTTTCTATTACCTATTCTTCTTTTCTAACAGTTTATACTCATTAAATACATTTATAACTGTCATTTTATTTTTTAAAGTTGTTTATAATTCTTATTTCTCCATATTTCCACACTTTATTTGCATACCTCATATTTATTATTATTCACATTCATTTTTAATCCATGTATTATTATTATTGCACATTTTACATAATTCTTGCATATTTCTTATTTCCAAATTTTTTTAATTTTTAATTTTTAATAATTATTTTGAATGATTCATATTATTGTAGCTATTTAAATCAATATTATACCAAGTATAGAATCTATTTATATAAATATAATCAATATTTACTCTTTAATACTTGGAGTTTGAAAAAAATATGTATCAGGTTGTACTATTTTCAAATGATCCAAAAAATCAGCAGTTATTTCTTGAGCTATTTCTAAATGTGATGGCATACAGAAGTCTTTTGTATTCTCTGGATTTTGACGATTTTGTAAAAAAGACCTATGATGTAACTATTGAGATTCTTCCATAAACGTTCTTCTGAATTAAATGTGCAATTAATTTTTTTGTGAATACAATCATCCTGACTTATAAATGCTAAACAATCACTGATACTTGAAAATCTATAATCATGCGAACATACAAATAAACCCCTTACCCCATCTATTAAATACATAATAAAAGGTTGAAAGTTGTGATTTGCTGTGCTTTTTCAATCTGAATCAGTGACCTTTCTTCTTCATTGTTGGATCCAGACTGAATCAATTGTCCACCATCTTTTTCTTTTCATTTCTGCTTTTCTGAAGCTGTTTTTGGTTTCGCCTGTGGTCTTGCATACAATGTCAAGTATGACTTCAAACAGTTGGATAAGGCATTTTGAAATTGTAAAAGCGGCGTCATTGAGTTGGTCATGGCTTTGTACTTCTTCATCTCACTTGCTGAACTTGAAATTGGTGGAGTCTTGTTCATAAGTTTGTCAATATGATTAATTAATAGAAGACTTTGTGTTACCGGATCATCATTCTCAATCATTTCAGGTGGAGGTGCTTGATGTGTTTTGTTTGCCATTAACTCTAGAGACGAGGCAATCAGTGTCGACCAGTACTGTTGAGAATGTGGGCTGACAAATTGACATGGACTAAGCATACGAAACAGGTGGTTTTCTGGATTTGATGTCTTCTTTTTGCACAAGTCCCCATAAGTTTCATTCAATGATTTTGCATTGAACTTGGCAAGTTTTGAAAAGTCAATTTGATTAGTCAAGTACCATGGTTGCGTAGATTCATTTAAATCCAAAAATTGAGGGCCTACAATAAGAGTCATAAAGCTAATTAATACAAAAATTATATTTTCAATAGTGAAGAAATTATCCAATTCATTGATGACTTTAACCCATTCTGCATGAGTGCCTTGGGTGAAATGAAACAAGAATGCATCAAATGACGCTGTTAAAATCTTCTCCCTTCCTCAAAAATTCAGAAAGAATGTGATTGCATTCCATGCCTTGTTCACCTTTTGCCAGCTGAGTTTTCCTTCAAAAAAAATAATAAAGTTCTTTGATATCTGATTTTAAATCCATATCTTTCAACAAGGACAGCTCTTTTGATGCAGAAGATACTACAGAAATGTTAAAAATTTAGCCACATTTTTTTTTGAATAAAAATATTAAAAACACATACTTAATGGTTCCGTTTGAGAATGTGGTACCACATCATCCCTTGCAGTCGTTTCTTCAGCTGCAGCTGATATCTCTCTGTTGTGACTGTCACTGGAAATGATTGGTGTTTCTTTTTTATTTTGTGAATTTTTTGCATCTATGTCTGCGTAAATATTATAAAAAGAAAAGTGTCAGTTTCACAAAATAAATATTAAATTATCAGCTATGATATTATATTCATCTTTTACCTGCTGCAGATTCACCTTGATCATTTTTCCTAAAGTTAATTTGCACAACAATAGTTTATGAGAAGGGATATCAGTATATCTCATGAAAGTTGTATGATTAAAATTAAACTTACAAATTACTTGATAACATTGGGTCTTCTTGTCTTTCGGATTCTTCTTCTCCATCAGGAGTAGGAGATGAAGAATATTCTGAAACCAATGAGGAGCTTAATGAGGTACATGCTCTTTTTGTCTGATGAGTATTCTCCAACCTCTTGTTTACATTTCTTGAAGCACTATCCAATTCTGACTCTTGTGCCTCCTTGACCTTAATATGAGAATCTTCGGGAACTTTCTTAGTATCCAGATATGCTAATAATTATAAATAATAATGTTTTAGATTCAATGACAATTAAAGTATGAAATTACTCACATTTTTTTGATGTTTAACAAGGTTAAGAAACGATGATGCTGAGTCCACATATGCCTTGTGAACTCTCATTTCTTCCAACTCCCAAACAAAAGATGCTGCTTGCTCCTCCTTCATGTTGAGTTTTTCATAGTATTCTTCAGCCATAATCTCAATAATTTCTGACTGAAGTGCTGGCTCCCTAGATTTTGATTGTAATGGATTGTTTGATTGGAGTGAAAATTTTTCAAAAGTGGAAGTCTCATTGAAATTTTCTTTTATTGCTCAAGCATCTACATACAAAATGAAAAGTAAGCTTTCACATAAATAGTTTTTTTATCACTGACTTATTACTAACCTGGTGATGGTGTTTCATTTTCCTTAGAACCTAAATGTGGGACTGATGATAGCTTGGAACTTGAGTCTGACATGCTATAAGATTATAAAAAATTAGAATGAAGAGAACAATAATCTTTATTAATATATGAATTATTTAAATTTAACTAATCTATCAAATGGAGAAAATATTTGAGATCAATAATGTTTCGTTTTATTTAGACGAATGTGGGATGATGTGAAAAAACTTTGAAATCAGACTCCCTTATATAATTATTGAAGCCTTCATTCTTAAGTTATGGTAATGTTTTTCCCTGAGCAAACTATTGTGCAATTTGAAAATTGTGATTGCATATGTAACCCTCATTGTTTTGTTGTTAGGGAATATTTTTCAAGGAAAAACAGATAAAATAAATTTCAAACTAAACATGCATTGTAAATAATTATCCAGCTAAGCACTAAGTCCTTTAATAACTATACTTCATCTGGTTGAGCAAAATTCAAATTAAAGGATTTTCCATACATTAAAATTTCTAACATTCCTCATGCAGAACGTTTAAAATGAATTGAACATCACTTAAATGGCCTTAGGCATATGCACCATACACTTGAACTATTAAAAAAACAATTATGGAAAATTCACCAGACTAAGTTTGAATATGTACCAAACTTTGCCCCACAACAAGCTCCCACCTGTGTTCAACCAGAGTTCAGCATGAGTTTGGCACAAGTTAACAAGGAACTTTAACATTTTTAAGTGATATACTTCAAAATTTTGTTAGGAAAAAAAATTTGCCACATCATAATCACCTTAAAAATTTTAAAATTGCTAATATAAATATTCAATCCGAATCAAAACAGTTATTCAAGATTACATTGAACATTTGTTAAAAATATTGATTCAAATTTTAATGAAACTTAGCTTTAAGTGAAAGAATACACTTTCAAATTTTTGCTTCTTAATGCCGGTTGACCTACCTTGGGTTGTCTAGTATTCATGTACTTAAATGTAAAATTATCATTAGACTTTTTTATTCCACTATTGCATATCTTTGATCACTATGATTATCCAATGAATTTGTGCCAACACGGCACATATCACAGGTACACACCTGTATGTCTCAATCAAACCTACACACACTTAATTGTTCTAACATAAGAGTCCGATGATTAAAACTTAAAACATTTCACTGCACTTTTGGCTCATTTACATTTAAAGATATATTTACAAATAAAACACTTTTTTTCTTTTTATTTATAATTAGATTAATAAAAAAGCTGGTTGGCTAGTAAATACAATTTCAGAATTAATCCCCTTTAAGAACAACTATGTAATATCTACAGTAAACAATATATTTCTTATATGATATATGAAAGAGCTTCTTATAAATATAATTATTTACATAAATTATTCAAGCTCAAATAAATCTTTTATAAATCAACTTCATCTTTAGCTGCAAGAATATCACTTTTAATCTTATTTAGACTACTTAAAAAATCACTTGAGTAAAATTTTTTTGGTAAATTTTGGGGAACACCAATTATACCATTTTTTGAAGATTGTTTCTCAGAAGAGCGCTCATATGTCTTTTTATACTGGAGAAGAGCCCTTTGATTTGTTTCTAAAAAAAATGCTACTTTATCAAGTAAATGGATACACTCAGTGAGTTGTTGGCTTCTCCATGCAGGTATTAAACGTATGGGTGGCTTTGTAGACTATTTTTCTTCCTCAATATCTGATGTGCATTCAGTTGTCAGAAAGAGGGCAATAAAATCTTCATTTCCATGGCAGTAAATACCCGATATAGTCCAAAGTGTTTCAGCTATCTAAAATGTTAAAAAAAATCATATCTTGTAAGTAGCTTTTATTCTGAAAGAATAGGGGAAATTCTCAATTTTTTTTGGTGTCTTTGCACTTGTGCCTTGGAGTGGTTTATCTTATTTATATCCGCAAGAGAAGTATCTTTTCTTCCTTTATACTTCCTCAACTCTTTTCCTTTATTTAAAACCCACTGTTCAATGACAATGGAAATAAATTTGAATTTATCTGAGTCCACCCAATTCACCGTCTTAAGCCAAGTCAGTGAAAATTCTGCCAAAATTGCGGATACTACTTGATTCCAGACTGTTCCTAAAAATGATTTGCATGACCATTCAAAAGTAAGTCTTGGGAATCCTTTTTCTTGTAAATCCCGCTCAAGATTTTTCTTCAATGTGATTGGGACAGGAGGACCACCAGGAATGTTCAATAAATCACTCATAGGCTGAAAAGCAGGCAAACCAATTTTTGCTCCAATGTGAGCAGCTGCAGTTCTAGCTAAATAGTTTTTATCAGCAGCAGTTTTTGGCTGATGAATTGAGAAAACCTTTTCAATTTCCTGTCGAAGTATATTCTTTTTGTTCTGAGTCCAATTAAGCTAATTTTTAACCTCCTCTTCAGTTGGGCTTTCTGGATAGTGATTCAGCTGTGTCGGGCCACCCAGGCACACTCTTAAGAAGTGATGAATATTTTGGCTGATTGTTTCAGAACTTCTGGGTGCATTTCTTGCTTTTTAGATGGATTTTATGACTTTTTCTTGACGACCCTCTGCTTTTCTTCTCTCAGCCGCTTTCCTTTTTTGCTCTGTAATATTATTTTGTAGCTTTGGATCAAAAGTGGCTACAAAACAGGGAAAAAAATTAAATCAGTCATTAAAAGTACATTTGAATTTATCAAAATATTTTCAAGTACTCAACTAGAAAATTCAGGTTCATCTGGATTTTTTTCAGTATTCTTGGGCAGGAAATCATTCAGTAACCCGGCAATGAATTCAGAATTCTTAGCAGCCCCATTGTGATTCGTCTGTTCCTCTCGATTTTGATGTGGAGTTTTTTTCTGCCTTTAGCCGTTAGATGTAGATGTAGAAGGACCAGCGTGGGGGTTACTGTTACCATCCTTGGCTTCTGGATTTGGAGTCTCGTATTCCACATCCATATCCATAGTTCCATTATCAATAATAGAATTTAAAAATTGACCTATTTTTTGTGAAATTGAAGTCAAATTAGAAATATCAAATTATTCACTTGGCAGAATGATTTAGTAGATAACAATGTCTTACTCATATCAAAATCTTTGTCCATATTTTATTCCTTTACAATAATTTGTTTAAAAGTGTTGTTAATTAATCAGAGAAATATTTATAAAGAGTTTTGGAATCGGGCTTGAAAATTGCCTTCCTAAACTGAAATGAGTATTATTTATACTTCCCACCTTACTTATTACTTTTTCTAAATTTTTTATCTCTGTCGAATTACTACCAAATTCATGTTTGATATCTCATAATTCTGAGTTATTTTTGGAATTATGCAACTATTTTTTTATATCACGTTGTTAAGGCATTGCTCAATCAAAAAAATCTTTATTCTCCCATTCTCCACCCAAAATTGTGCCATTCATCACTTTGCTCGCATTACCACTCCTTTCAAATGCCAAAGATCAAAATTAACTTAAACTGCTTCTATTCAGAATAATTAGTTTTGACTTACAATGGACCTCAACCCAACAGCCGTGATAATCTTTTCATTCCTACCAAAAGTTCCTTGCTGATGTTTCAGGATAGCTGCATGTCCTATTATTGACTTTTCACTTACAACAATAGCAGCAGCCTTAGAATCCTTGAGTACTCTGCTATTTAGAAGAGTATGATTCTCATATGGATCCTTGTGTGTTTTGATAGGCAGGATTTCTTTGAAAAGACTAACAATAGCCCAAACCTCTCCCTTGTCCTCTTTTGATGTGAATAACATATCAATCTGACCAAACCTCCAATCATCACAATATTTGAATTCAATTGTTGAGTTACCTTCATGCTTAGATTTTGTCATAAATTGTTTTCCTTTTAGCACAAAGCATCTGAGTACTTGTACCTCTCTTGCAACTTTGATCTCTGACAATGACAACTGCCATCTTAAACTATCTTTTCCAATTGGTTCTTTTGCCCATTTTTGAAAAATTGCTTCATCCAGTGTAATAAAATCTTTCACACTATCCAAATCTTTCGTCATTTTTTCATCTTTGTTTAGCTCCATGTTTTCTTCCTTTTCATACTGCATTAGAACTGTCTTGACATGCCAATACTTGAGAATCGTTTTTGGTATCTCATCTTACATACAAATATGATATTTATAATTGTTAAATCTTCAATGAAAATTTTTTTTTGATATACAAGGATGATGATTATTTGAAATACTTGAAAGTTTGCCATTTATTCTTTCAGCTGCCAATGTGGCAGTATAAGCAGGTGTCCCAAATCGTTTTATCACATCAGGGAAATGCTGAGTTAGGTGGAGGTTTGGCTTTATCCTTTGATGTTTCCATCCACTCTGAAGACATTTACGGTATTCAAAAAGAAGGTTTTCTAAATCTTTCACCTCATCTTTTGATATTTTCTTCAGGGTTAGAAAGTTCGTAATCGAAATCAAAGTCGTCAATGATTTTAGTAGTATTGATTCTCTGGACCGTAATTCTAAGCCTGATGAGCATCCCTGTGATGAACTTTGCTGAAACCAAGGTGGTATAAATGCAAGTGGATAGTAGACAGTATACAGTACATGCCACTCAGCTGCCTTTAGTGAACCTCCAGTTTTTGATCCCAATTTTTATAGTACCTGTGTAAACCAAGAAGGAGTTATTTTCTGCTGAATAACCTTCCTTACCACTAGCAATTCATCTCCCGTCAATCTAGGGTCTAAAAAGTCTGCAGAATCTTCTACTTCTTTACTCAAAGCATTTTCATTTCCCTTAGCTGTCAAGTGGGACCCCTCAGAAGAGTCTTCACTAGCTATTTTTGATGATTCGCCTTTAGTTCCACTCCGCAAATTATAACATGAACTAACTGGGATACCACTTGAGTTATCAAAAAAGATGCTTGAAGAGTTTGACTGAGATTGTAATCTGAGGAAATAATTATCGGTTTTTTGACGCTTCCTTACATTAACACCCTTTTCACTTGCTATCATTATATGATTTGACTCAGTTAAAGGTTGCATACTACCACTCCTGGATGACAAGAATTCCAGCTTATTTTCTTGATCAGATTCATACTGCCGCTTTCCAGAACTTCATACATCTTTCTCTGGATAAACTGAATCATCCAAATCTTTAATATTCCAATTCTCTGCCTTCTTCAACTTCCTTTCAAGGTTGATTGCTGAATCTTCAATTCGTAAAAACATCCTGCTGTGATCCTTAAGATTACCCAGCATATGGCAATGCATCATATCCAAAGCACAATGTTCTATCGGTCTTCAGTATCTCAATTCATTCAAAGCACTCCAGCGGACACCATGCTCTAAAACAATTTTTTCTTGTTCCCAATGTGTTGTTGCATTTTTCCATTCTTTTGCATGTTTCATGTGTTCTTCATGGGTCTGACAAGGAAATTTATTCACATTTTACTCATCATTTTCATTAATTTATAATAAACAGAAAGAACAAAATTGTGTTGCTGAGTGGCCAACATAGCCTGCTACTTTCCGAAGTGCTGGAATATCTGCAATTAATGGAAAGATTGCAGCTCAGACTTTTTCACCTTCTGGATGAGAATGTGTGGAGCTGACCCATATGCCTTCCCAAGTACTTTGAATTCATCAACTAAAGGCTTCAAAAGATGGTAAAATTGTTCACTCGTTGGCTCATTTCGACCTGGTATTATCAAGCATAGAAATAAAATTTCTTTGCAATATCGTTCAGATGGTGGTAAGCTCATACAAATAAGCATAATCAACCCAACTGATTTCTGATGACTTCCAATCCAATTACCTCCAGGCCGGAACCAGTCCACATATAAGCTGAACACCAAATTGCCAGTAGTGGAAGCAAAAGCAAAATAGCCATCCTTTGAAGCATTTGAATCTTCAGGGAAATTCTTCCAAATATCCCCCTTCCCAGATGTCATCCATTACATTAAAATATGATCTTCTAAAAGATTTTCACTTTTGAGTCCCTTCATCAAAATCTTTCTGCTTCAGTTTCATCGAAATCCAATCAACAGACACTTTATATAGAAATATTTTTTTTGGCTTGTAAATGATTTTTTTCTTTGTAAGATTTAGTGTAAAGATCTTCATTACACTGCAGAAACTTTTCTTTTTCTGGTAACTGTTTCACATATTTTTTCAATGATGACATGAATACTTGAGTGCATGTTTTAATATAACAATGATCATCCAGATAAAATTCATAAAGAGCAAAAAATTTAGCACAGCATGTCCTGGTGACAAGTGTCGGGTTGAGTTTAAGACAACGAAATACCATTTCAAGTGACTGGGGAATTTTTTTAACAATTCCATCAACATTCAATGAGCGATCATAACCAAGAATTTTCAAATATTTTATTTGGTTTTTTAGGAAAGATTCACATCCTCTTAAGCTGAGTTTATTCGATGAATAAAGATTTGCTGCCTGTAACATTACTGATCAACTATACTTCTCCTCAGCTACCATGCTACACTGGCCAAGAATAGTGCCAGTTAACTTTGGAGTTAAAGAATTCAGTAACTAAAAAATAAATGTTTTAGATTTTATTATCTAAACATTCTCTCCACATATAACCTTTTTCAATTTTAAAAAATGAAAATACCTGAGATAAACTGCCAGAATTTCCCTCCAACATAGAATCTTTAATACAGTCTGTATTAATTTTCTTTGCACATTTGGTTTGATTATTCTTGTGAGACTTTGAAGTTTTATATATAACTCCTTTTCGGTAGGTTCCAAGTGGCGTTAGATGAACCTTGAATGCACAACCTAATGTTGTACATTCACAAATTTTCGACTGAAATGGCATTGATGAGGGATATTCAGAATTGGGAAAATGAATTTGAAGTTTGGGAGGGCAATTTCAAAAACCAAAGTTGAAACTAAATTGTTTGTCCTAGATTTTCTAAATAATTATTATTTGCATTCGCATACTTGCAAATATAAATACAAATTTTATGCAAAAAAATTAGAGTAAACTATCCAATTTATTCCCATTTTTGAATGTACTTTTATCAAGAGATTAATCAAAAAATAAATTTTCACCTCTAAGTACTAGAAAGGATTCATCTATCTCTACCATGAAAACAAAACTATTTAATATCTGTTGTTATTAATCTTAATTTATAATGGTTAGATAATTTTATTTATTATAATAATTTATTGAATTATCATTTATAGAAATATTAATATCTTAAAATGGTACCAAAATCATAGATTTTTAGTTTTGCACAGGTTTCAATGAATAATCAATCCATCACATAATAATGATTATCATTGAAAAAATCATTTCAAGGATGTATATTCCTTTTGTAATAGAATATTGAAACTAATAATATAAGAAAAATAACACAAATCTTTTTTGTTCCTAATTTATTGTATATATTTTATCCCTTTACCCATTTTACTCTTATCTCCTTTTTTCAAATATATTCAATTTTTCTTGCATCTCACCTACTGAAAATATATTGATGAAATTTATGGGAGGAAGCAGCTGATATGAGTTAACCCATATTTTTTGAGTTGGTATTAGTGATTAAATTTTGCTCAACCTCTAAAACAACTGTAAATTAATGTATTTTGAAACTCATTATAATATTGACATTATTGATGAAATTATATAAAATAGTTCCATTATGAGATATTACTTACATTTATCAATAATAACTTTTTTTTATCTTATGAGTTTTCCTTCCAATTCTTGGGTGGAAACTCTATTTTAGGGTATGGTAAGGTAAACTCTTACAGTCGCCTTGCTGTAAACAGAATCCGGAGGAGATGTGTGGATTTAGCTAAAAACCCTGTCCTTCCAATAAAAATAACAAAATGGGAATTCTAAATCACTAAGCTAACCAGTCTACTTAAATCTGATTGATAAAAATAATGAAACTCTAAAATATTTAACGCCTATGAGATTTAAAGAATGTGGCTGTTGAGAAAAGAAATACTGATAACAACAATTAAGGTGTACCAGTGAAAGATCTGAAAAGATTGACTTTTATGTTTTTATAATAATTTGAATTTTTATGAGACAGCAATAATCAAGTCCCAGTGATGAAGATCTTTCTAAAGATACCCTGTATGAAGTGTGATTTAAATTGTTGAGTAGTCTTTCTAAAATGTTATATATAAGATAAAAAGTTATAAGGGTATTACAAATTTATTTAATTTGTTGAGTAATAAAAAATGAGACCGTGGTGGTTAAAGATTAAGCTGTATGATCCTGATGATTGTAAGATTCCCCCCAATTTCGAGTCTGAGAGGCTCTTGAGTATACCTAGTCATGTGCCTAAGTTTTCCCCTCCAGAGCTCACCCAGAGTCATTCCGGAGTCTGTACGGAGTCCAAACGGAGTCCAAATGGAGTCCGTCCGGACCTCCGGACTCAATTAGAACCTTTAACACTTTAATAAAAAATCTAGAAAAATTACACATGATAGTGCTACTTCCCTTCTACATTCCAAACTAATTTTCGTAGTCTGCTCATCTCTAATCAACCCTTGAAAATTCATGAAAGTTAAGTAATTTCTAAAAACGTAAATATTTCTATAAAACTTTAAAATTCATTTAAAAATATAAGAAAAATAGTAAAAATTCTGGGAAAATTTCCCAAGGTTCTTGAGTGACTCTACTTGATACTTATAAACTTTTCAGACCGCAAAATAAGTTTTCTCCTTAAAATAAATTGTTTTTGCGTAGGCATTTGCTCTTGACCAATTTCTTCATATTTAAAACTCAAATAAATTAAATAAAACCCTTTTATAAAAAATGATAGCACTAATCTTGCATGCTTTAATAATTCCATTTACGTACTTAGGTGCCATACTAAACTTTAGGCTACCACAACGGCTGAAAAATAGAGTACACCTCATTGATTTGGGGCATCATGTGAGGTGACTAACTTTATGTTTTTTAGGTCTGTGGGAATAAAAAATTGAACAAATGCTACATAATTGACTTTATTTACTTTTCCATTACTAAAATAATGGTCTTCTAATTCTACAACAGAATTATCATTTTCATCATAGGAACTAGTTCCATCCAGATCTAGAATTAGTATATAGAGAAATTACCCTCTAGATATCATTTAAATTTTTTATGAATATTCTTTTTTAAGCACTATTTTATGGGTGAATGATAAAATTCACCTCTTGCATTAGGTTTGACAATTGCAATTAATAGCCTGATGTTTTTTTTGGTTCATTCAGAAGCATTAATTCAGAAATATTCCTATAAACATCTTTCAATTACCCACCTTTTGCAAAGATAAAGCCCTTGTCTTTTTAAAAAAATTCATGTAAACAATGTCAACTAACTCTTTTCAAGTATATTTTTTGTACATGCATATTTGATATCTCTTTATCATCCGGTTGTTCAATTGCTATCTTAATTATGAGTGGAATTTTTTAGACAAAGAATATTATTTATTTCAGAAAAATGTCATTTTGTAAATTATATTTACTTAATGTTGTTTGTTTTTATACTTCCCTTTCAGGGAATGCTCATTACTGCTACATATTAAAATGATCAATATTTTTTTTCTCAGTAAACTCCTTTGATAACCATGCTTTCCTCAGATGTATGAGTACTCATCTCATGTAATACACTCAGTTTTTTAATTGATATTCCTTTTGATCTATTGTTTTTATGGCTTATTCCTGAGTGTATATTCGTTGTTTTTAGCAACCTCTTTGTAATATCTTCATGTCACTGTTTAAGCTATCATATAAGATAGATAATTTCCGCTCTTAGACTCCCCTCCATACTGTAGCATTTATTATACATAATTCTTTATAAATTATGCCTGATTATTAGTCTTACTTTCCTGATGGAAAACCTCCCAGAGACTATTGTCAAATAAATAAAATATTTTCTGAAATACTTCCTCCTTCTGATTCTCCTTTTTGTCGCTGCATCCATAGTCTCTGTAGAACTCTTATGCAAATATCTCCTACTTCAACATCTTGGAAACTCTTTCCTACAAATCACCAGATTTTTAAATGGTCATTAATTACACATGAATCTATTTCATCCCCTGTACAGATTTGTTTAGCTTCAGGCTCTAGTGTTGTGACAGAAACAATTCCTTTCTCAATGATCTTGAATCATCAAACTTTTCAGGTCATAATTTTGCTTGGAATCTGGAATGACACTCTCACTGGAATCAGTGTTTTGCTCAACTTATTATCAAACATTGGGACAATGCTTTCTGAATGATGGCTTTTGCTTCATACCCTATCAATCCAAACACAATTTCCTTTACTAATCAAATGGGTGTTCTCCATTTATGGTTCCTTGGACACTATTCTCCAGACCATTTGGAGAAAAAAATATCTCAAATGTCTCGGTCTAGGTTACATAAAAAAGTTAGTCTAACATCTTTCATATTTTTTTGAGTTCTTTGCTGATAATCTCTTGAAGCTCTCTGTTCATCGTAAAAACTTTCTCAAGACCCTTCCTATATGTTCAACAGCAAAAGATTTGTTTACTAATGTCAAATGATGCTCTGACTCAGAAATAAATGAAGATGTGTCAATAAGTAAAGTATCACTATCATGTAGATCAGATGAATTTTCAATTCTAGCACAAAATATCGATCTTAAGTCCCATGAAATGAGTCAAAAATCAAAAACATCATCATTGCCACTAAAAGATCTTGTTTCAATACAAAGGATACATTCTGTATCATTACCACCTTCTAGTCTTTGACAGGAATCAGTACCTCGATCTTTACCTCTTGACTGCTATGATAATAATTATTTAGCTACTCTCAATAATCAAGAAAAATGAATGTTGAAAATTTCCAACCCAATAAACATCAATAATCTTCTTCAACTGACTGCTCCAACTTCTTCAACTCATTCAGATATTCATCAAGAACCATCTTTTTAAGCTGAAATGGTTCATCTCCACTATTTGGTACACTGAGCCTTGAAAATAAAAATTTAAATATTTAGTTTTCATTTTTTCATCAATAAAAAAATTATTTTACATACATAGTTAACTTCTTATTTTTTTTGAATGTTGTACATACTGAATTCAATACTCTTTCTCACAAAATATTTAATGACATGGACCTTGTTTTTTTGACCCATTTGAAAAAGCCGATCAATAGCTTGGGATTCTATTGATGGATTCCAGCTTGGATCCTGCACAAATTCACAATAATAAAACATTCAATTAATAAGTGTTCCCAGTTGAATTTCTTGTATTTAGTGAAAATTATATGCTAAAATACCATTATGTAAACATTTTGTGCACATTTTAAATCAATACCTATCCCTGCTGACTTAATGGAGCCAAGAAGAACAAAGCAATTGATATCGTTTTAAACCTGTTTAGACTTTCATCTCAGGCCCTCCGACTCAAATCACCTACATACATTGTAAAGCCAATTTTATACTCTTTTAGGGCTTTTAAAATCCTTTTGAAAATAATCACTCCTTTAATTTTCCTTCATCAAAAAGTTTTAAGTTAGTCACTTACATTTCTAAAAAGTCCACATATTCTGAAAAGATGACTGCTTTGGGCTCCTTTATGCCTCTTTGCCCTTGCACCATCTCCATCACATGCTCAATGAGATGTAACATCTTAGCCGAATCACTCCATGTATACCTATCAGGCCGTTCATCTTTTCTAAATTCATACATTGGATGGTTGCAAAATAGTTGTAAAACCTTTAGTTGCTGTAGAAATTCACTATTATCCCAAGTTTGTTTTTGATCACAATTTGGACCAAATTGCTTGTAAAATTCTTCCTGTAGTTTGTCCAGTCTTTTTTGCCAGTGTATTCCAAATCTCACTAATATACCTTCTTCAACCTTTTTAGGGAGATTAAGCACAACATCCTTCGTTCTCCGTAAGCAGACTACCTTCATAAGGTGGTTGATAGTTTTGACTTCCTGCAGTGAACCAACATTCAGTTTCGGTGTAATTTGTTCTCTCCAAAGAGACTCCTCATCCCATCCATCCAATTGAAGAAAAGTGATTAAACTCTGCGGATCTTCTGGTGAGTTTTGTAATGCTGTTCCTGTCAAACATAGTTGATGCTTGGAAAGTAAACCAAAACTCTTCTGTGTCCTTTTGGCTAGAGGATTTTTGATGTAGCTATAATAAATTATTGTTTCTTGTTAAATCTCCTAACATCATTTTTTGTGTCAAGTTACAGATATAACTTACTGTGATTCATCCAGAACAATTCGATACCATATAATGCTACTTATCAGTGATAACTTTTCTTCCATTTGCTTAGTTATTGTCGAAGGGCTGACTGTTTCATAAGTGGTAAGTACAATTGCAGTTCGCTGGAGCTTTTCTTCTTGTAAATTATCCAAATCTGACCATGAAATACATGGTATGGAAGAGATCGAGGGTTGAAATGAAGATTTATTTCATTTTCCCAGTTTGAGAGTACAGATAATGGGCATATAATTAGTGTGGCAAAACTTAGTTTTTTACCAAAAAGCTCCAATCTTTGTTGAAATTTTATTGCTTGCTCTTGTGTTGCACTTATCAGAGCAAGTGTTGATAGCATTTTTCCTAAACCCATGTCATCTGCAAGTATTGACCCATATCCACCAAAGTGTCGTCCAATATTTTCATAATTTTGTTTTCGAGGATGGTACACACTGTGAAGCCAATTATTATCATCATGCTCCCAAAGCTTATCCAGTTTATCTTTTATAAATTTTTCGTTGTCAATCATAAAGTTGACTTCTTGAAGTTGGTGCCTTTTGAATGCCGTTTTTATTCCTAGTATTTGAGTTTGATTTATTGAATTTTGTCCAATCCTAAATGAGTCAACTTCTGACCAATAAGAAGCAATATTTTAAAATGTTTTGCTGTTGTAATCATCAATTTCAAGTATACTTATTCCAGCAAGATAAAATTTTTGTTTTATTTCATTAAGATGCCTTTTGATTCCAGATAAAGTGCACCACAGCTGCAATGTTTCATTTTGCTGTTTGACTATGTAGCTCTGAAAATAGGATTTATGCTGTGGTTGCATCCCAGATTCAAAGTTCAGCCAATGAGAACAGTCGCCAATTTCTCCAAGAAGCGGTCCAATTTGTTCACTTTGCTTTTCTGAAAGATCTCCAATAATTTTAAGAGTCTTTGTGTCTAACATAGAAAGAATATGAACTCTTTTTCTACCTCACTGAAGCATTGCCTTTTCCATTTGGTTTTTTGATAATTGTAATATCATATATGATGGTGTTGGTTCAAATGAAACAATTAATTGACCTAGACGTTACAAGGAACTCATTTTGTGGAGATATGAGAAGGAGCAAAAATGAATATAAATGGTTTAGAAGTTACACAATCCAATTAATCAATACTTAGAAATATTGAATGAATATTCAGATCATGTTTTCCAGGAGCCCAGTGACTGCATGGAAATGATCAGTAAATTGTATATAATAACACAATAATTTTTGTCAGAATTTTGAAGTCAATTTATGGTTACCTTGAATAGGTTTTTAACTGAACCCATACCATAAATCAAAATATTGATAAGTATCTTCTTCAAAAAAAATTATGTACATACAGATTCTTTTAGTTAAAATGAAGTTCAATGATTTTTCTACAAGGAACCAATGTATGTTATAAGAGTAGTGAAAATTTCACATGAAATTACACTTTGAGTAAAATTTTTAGATATCTTTCTTACATTATTTGTTTTGTCAGATAATATATGACAAAAATGTGTTGATTAAAAAAAAGGTAGGTTTTAAGAGATCCAAAGACTTCTGAAAATCCCAAAATAATCTTGAATAACCAAGCCACTCATTATGTATTATCAATTTGAAAAAAATGATTATATCCTTAAAATGAGAGAAGCCAAATAATACTAAAAAGACTACATTATCAGTCTCCTATATTTTAAAGCTGAACATTATAATTCAGTCTAAAAGGATGGCTTTCAATTTTGACTAATCATCTTAAAAAAATCATTCAACTTTTACTTGTTTCAAGCACAAAATATCATGCAATTCTCTATTCAGACATTCATTATACTTTCACAGAAGTCCATTGAGTATTGGCACAGAGTTCAGGATAATGTCAAGCCAATTTCAGTCTCATTTGAGTATCAGTTCAGTCTGAGTTCAGTCTGAGTTCCATCTGACTTCAAGTTGAGGACTTGCTAGCAAGTCCCCCCCAAATATTGCGTGGTGTCAGAGGGTAACAATAACTATAAACTCATGGACGTTCAAACAAAAAGGATAATAATCACTCACAACACCACATTTAATGAGGAAATATTTCCAATGAAAAATAACAAAAGTCCGATGTAGACAATCCTATAGTACTAGCTATAGGCCTTGACCAAGGGAGTTGGAGAAAAACCAGAGAGAAAATCTTCTGTCCCTTTAGAGAAATAAGTGAGATTTACCTGTTGCAGCAAATTGGAGATCTGTTTGCTAGACCCTCTAATTAAACACACTTGACCCCTTTAAAAGTGAAGATAATAGTCCCAGACAGACTACCAGAAAGAGTTGAAATGAAAAGTAATATATTCCAACAAAACACAAGCCAATGAGACAGTGAGGAACAGAGAGGCGATGAGTAAAGAGATAAGATGATTCCCTAAAAATCTTCCCACACACGCATCATACAGCCAGTGCACAGACCACCCTGACCAATTCCCCAGCCAAAATCCAGCTTTCCCAGCCTTTTTCATGCATAAAAGTGCATTTTAGCGCCTCCCCAGTGCCCAGGCGGCCAGGACGCTTGGAGGAGGCTCCGCTTAGGAGTGGGCAGGCCGTTTCTAGGTCTTAAAACACCCATACAACCCATAAAAACCCCAAAAACCCTAAAAAACCATAACTTCACTAATAAACAAGATAAACACACATAAGACATACCAAAATGAAAAGAAAATAAAGTACAATAAGCTGAGACATAATAAGTGACCCTAACTTAAGCCTAAATAAGCACCACTAAGCAATAAACATCCGATAAATACCAATAATAACACCATAACTACCCTATAAAGCAAGGTAACCACCCATAAGGGATACCAAAATGAAGAGAAAAGAAAGGACATTAAGCTGAGACATAATAAGTGACCCTAGCTTAAGCCTCCATAAACACTACTAAATATCACCTAAAGATGAAAAAAACCACTAATAACACCATAACCCCAATAACACCCTACATACCGAATACCTCCAAATATGCACTCCAAAGGCCTACCCAGGTTTGGATCACCACACCGACAACTTTATTCATCATAATTAATGTCTAACAGTCATCAGAAGAAATTATTACAACCAATGAAGGTGATGAATTCTTTCATGCAGTTGAAGAACAACAAACAAATCAGCTAGACAATTGTGAACAAGCAGTGTCAAGACAACTCATCCTTAGACTTAAACCACCGCCAGAAATAAGTGAACATACAGGACCAGTGCTTAGATCTCACACAAAGAATCTGGTACAAGAATTAGAAGGTACACATAACGCTCTCATTAATTTCGTCGAACAACAAAATATAGATCCAGACAATTATAAAAAGGCAGTAAATGGACCTCAAAAGACAAGTTTGCTGGCGCAATAAAGGAAGAACTCGATTCTCTCTATGAAAATCACGTTTGGTGTACTGTTCCAAATGAGCATCATAAGGTTATACCTACATGATGGATTTTCAAAACTAAGTATGATGAAAATGGTGTTATCAGTAAGTTTAAGGCCAGACTTGTAATAAAAGGGTATTTTCAAAGACACAGAATAGATTTAAATGAAACTTTTGTGCCAACTGGGAGAATGGTCACATTACAAACCATCCTAGCATTGGCCGCTGTTGAAGAACTACCAATACATCAATTAGACGTGAAAACAGAGTTTTTAAATAGTACTCTGGAAGAAGATATTTATATCCAACCTCCAGAAGGCTTCACTGAATGGCTCGAAAGATCAAACTTAATAAGCAAAAGCAACATAGACTTTCTAAACAATCAAATTAAAGTATTAAAGCTAAAACGAGAGCTGTATGGTCTCAAACATGCACCAAGAGCCTGGTATCAAGAAGTGTCAAGATGGTTTCATAAACACAAGTTCATCACAAGCAAAAGCAATCCCTGTTTATTTATTAGAAAAGATGGTGATGACAACTACCTGTATATTTTTGTCTGGGTAGATGATATGGCTATCGTGGGTCATGGTGCTCATCCATTTCATTCTGAGATTTCTAAAGAATATATAGTGCATGACTTTACAAAAGCAACACATATACTCGGCATTCAAATTTCAAGACTGAACAAGACAACCTTACAACTACACCAAAGTCAATGTATAATAGATATGCTGGAAACTTTCAGTATGTCTGACTGTAAAACTAATCTAACACCAATGCAATCAAATATTCAGCTTCTACCCTCAGACAATGATCAACACACACAATTCCTTACAACAGGTCTTGATTATCGTAGTATCATTGGAAGTCTAGGTTATTTAGTACAATGCACCAGACCAGATATAACTCATGCGGTAAACTATTTGTCACAATTTCTAATAAAACCAAATCAACAACACTGGCAAGCAGCTATGGGTATTCTTAGATATCTTAAAGGTACTCAAAACTATGGACTTGTGTATACTAGAAATTTCAAAGAACTTATATTGCCTAAAGTCAATAAAATCATACAAGCACCTACAGGATTTAGCGACGCTGACCTGGCCGGTTTAGACATTCCTATAGTACTAGCTATAGGCCTTGACCAAGGGAGTTGGAGAAAAACGATAGAGAAAATCCCCTGTCCCTTTAAAAAAATAGAGTGAGATTTACTTGCTAAAGTAAGTTGGTTCCTGTTTTGCTAAAGCCCTTTTTCAACACACTTGAATGCTTGATGAGCCAAGAAAGTAGTCACCAGAAAGACTACCAGACCAAAGAACTTAAATGTAGAACAATGTCCACACCAGAGACAGCAAAGATACTTGATGTAGGCTGCAAATGCACACCAGAGACAGCAATAATACTTGCTATAGCTTGCAAGACTATAACAGAGAAAACAGTTGCCAAAGTTAAGTTAAATGAAGAACTCACTTGCAACAAACACAGCCAAATTGTGGTTAAAAAACAGTGAAAACTGAGTGAAGAACAAGGATATCACCTCCGGATGGTTGTATGATAATTAAGGTTGCCCCCAAACTGTCTTATTCACTATATACACACAGACCACTATCTAAGAGCCCATGGGAACCCAACAAACTGGTGCCTGTACCCACCAAATTGAATAAAAAACCCTCCTGAAGTGCTCCCCAACCTTCTAAAACAGAGGCGGGCGGGCTGCCCGACGTCAGAGATGCCTCCTGAAGTGGCCCAGCCTCCCTGAAGCCAGAAAACCAATAAAAACAACTAATCTACTTAGAAAAATTAGCTACAACTACTAAAACCTTTAAAACACGGAATTTCACTATAACAACATTGTGACATGAAACATAGAGAATAATTAGCTCTATCCTATAGTACTAAGCACTTAAACCTAAGACTTAAGGTTAGCCCGTAAAACACGAAAAACAAAATTAAACAGCTATCTTTTTTAAATGAAAAATGAGGAAATGACCCCTTAAAACTTAGAATATGAAAAATGTCCACAAGACATAAAATATAGATAAACACCAGGGCTATCCAATGATAGTACCCACATACCCTCAGACCTAATATCCACGGAATAAACCCAAAAAAATACCCAATTCCTTAACAGATGTCAATTAAGACATGCACAAACAGCGCCAAATCACACAGCAAAGGCCCCTGCCAATGCTGGAAGACCACATTCTCCCTTCAATTAAGAATTTCCACATTCTTTCTTCATCAAAACACCATGTTCAACCTTCTTCCCAAATCTGCCTCTGAAATGGGTCCTCGCCAATACTGCATTGACAATAATCTAATCTGGTCCATTACACCTCCTGTCCATCCATACAGAATGTCCTGTGATGTCTGCCAATACAGAAAAAAGACCTGCTACAGACCTGTTCCATTATCTTCTGCAACAGATTCACCTCCACCTCAACCTTGTCCATCTTCTTCCAGCACCAAAAGATCTAGGCCATCCATCCTAATACCCAGATTAATCAAAAAGCTTCACCTTTCCCAGAAGAGTGCCACAACCCATAAAACAACTAGTTCCACTATCCCTGGTCCATCTTATGGTAAAGAACTTTCATTTCTTCCTTCAACTTTAAAACTGATGACTTTTCAGTTCCTCCATCTTCTGATAGTGATGATAACAATGTAGGATCCATTGCACCACCAACACCAAACCACTTTCCTACTATCAAGGCCAAGTTCCAAAAACACACATCTCAACAGAAACCACTTCTGCTTCACTACTTCCAATCCACTCCTGCTAGAGATCCACAGGACATTGTGAACAAAAGACACCTCATTCACCAGTTCAAGACTAATTCTGATCACTTCATTTCATGTCTTGATTCCCTCTGTAATTCCACTAGTACTTGAGTTTGATTCAGAAAATAAAAATTAACCACACCCTCTATTAATGTAAACACAAACAACCCTCAGTTTTAAGTCTTGGGGGACCATCCTCATTTTATAGTCTTGGGGGACTCAAAAACCCTCAGTTTAAAGTCTTGGGGGACTCAAAAACCTAAATCATAAACCCAGAACCTGAGATCAACCACATTAAGACACAGAGAAAAAACTAACATTCTGGGGTAATTGTAAATAGAGCTGCCAGCCCATCAATTACCCCCAAACTTGCCTTTGCTAAATTCAGAGGCTCCCCCTGTGGATACTCTCCACCAATATTTCAAAACCAACTCCAACAACAAGACTCATTCCTCAGTTTATAGTCTTGGGGGACTCAACCAACAACAATCCTCAGTTTAAAGTCTTGGGGGACTAACACAGTGTTCAATTTAAAGTCTTGACAGACTAGTCTTGATAAAATCTTGAAACCAGCCAGTTTAAAGTCTTGGAAGACTAACAGAAACCAGATTTCAGTTTAAAGTCTTGATGGACTGATGGAATTTTGCATATAATAGACGCAGCCAATTTCATACAGAACACCTCTACAGCCAACCTGCTGAACTTCCACCTTCACTTCATCATCTACCCATCACTGACAAAAAATCAACTCCTATCCCTTTCCATCATCTTTTCTCACCCCAGATCATGGCTGGATCTCCTGATGTTAACCCTTCTACTCTTCCTTGCTTCACTGCTCCCAAAGACTATGCCTGCAAACAGTGCATCCACATGTGCAGACCTTGCACCTTCACTAATCTAGCTTCTGAAGCCAAATTCTACAACAGGGCTTGTGATTCTTGTTACTCCAAAAAGAAAAAATGTGACACAGATGCCAACTACCCTATTCCTCCTCTTTCACCTTCTCATAAACACATCTCCAGATCCCCTACCAGATCCCCAGAGTTTGGCCCTTCCTCTTCCTCTTTATCTTCAGCACCTTCCAGAAGATCCAGAAGCTCAGCTTCCAGAACTCTTCCCAAAAGACCAGCCTTAGCTTCCCCAGAAACTGCTTTTATCTCTGTTAAATTAGCTCCAAAAGCTTCAGAATCAGCTCCCAGGCTTCTACACCGCGTACAGGTGGCCCAGCCAATGTTGAGAGGCCCGCCTGCCTCACTAGACAGTCAAAATCAGGCTCAAAACCTCCAAAAACAACGGGAAAATAGCCAGATTCAATCAATCAACGAAAACAACTCTACGCAATCACCTCCCACTGCTCCCAGAGCAATGCAGCCAACCCTTCCAAGGTCCAAAATTCCATATTTTCCCAAACTTCTAGGAGACCTACCAGAGGACCCCAAAGAGAACCCAGAGCACCCAACACTGCACCCAAGCAACAACTTCGTCCCCAGCTAAGACAACAAAACTACACCTCTCCTCTGTCAGCCAACTATTCTTCTGACAGTTCCATCCCTTCAAAAGCCCCATCCAGAAGAGATCAATCCACCTCCAAATCACCCTCTCCTGCTCCATTTTTTAACAACCCTGGTACTCAATCACCAGCACCTCCTCCAGCTGAATCCAACAGAAATAACAACCACAACAACAACAATAATCCCGCTGCTCCAACTAAGCCCCAGGAACATCAGCCTCCTCGTTCACCTTCTCAAAATCTTTCAGAGGAAGACCAAGAGAATCCATATCTTTCCCTGGTTGATCCACCCACTATGACCATTCCAGAATCTTCAGAGATCCAAATTCCGGCTGCTTTAAAATTTGATGAGCTTTCAATCTGTAAGTACCAAATTAATTCATCCCATTTCTTCAACAAAAATAATTACTGATCCAAATCTTCTTGTCTAGTTGGCACCCCTCATCCTGATTCTACTTTTGGAGTTGGCCAACCTCTAGAAACTTCTTTGACCCTGGATTATGGAGACATGAAAAAGCACCTAAGCACCATGTGTTCCAACATGCTAAAAGCCTTTGCCCTCCATGGACCTTTGAATGACTTTGAAAAATCCCTAAGAAAGCGCCTGTTAGACGACCACTGGAAGATGTCTAGGATCATTAAACACACCTTCCAGCACTCCATTCCTGCCTCTTCTTCTTCCTCCTCTGAACTTCCCTCTAATCCAATTCCTTCCCATTACAATCCATATAATCTCTCCAGCAGGATGCACTTCAAAGAACACAGTGCTTCCCACAATCCCAACAAAAAACAAAAACAACATCACAATCCGGACCAGCCTCCAGAAGCTTCATTATCCAGACATAGAGCTCCTGCAAAAAGATTAGAAACATAATAATAATATAAAACAATTAATAAAAATAATTTCAGATTTTTTTTTTTGTGAATGATCTACTAATATACTAAAATTAAAAATTGATAAATAAAATGAAATAAAAATAAATGAAATAAAATATAATTTAAAAAATAATACAAATAGTATCCCCCAGCCAATTTATGAGCTGATCCTCTGATACCTTGCCCATATCCAAGTGCACCTTGATGTGGATACACCTTAAAACATTTTAAAAAATTTGAAATAAGAAACATAAATTAAGGGTAAAAATGAGAATAAATAGAAAAAAATAAAAAAAAATAATTATAAAAAAAATGAAAATAAAGAAAATAAAAATAAAATAAACTAAAATGATAAAATAGCCTTGCCCGGCCAATTGATGAGCCTTTCCCCACCAATGCTTGCCCACATCCAGGTGACCCTGATGTGGTAACACCCTATATTTTTTATTTTATAATTTTAAACAACCCCCATAAAAAAATAAAAAGAAAAAAAGAGAAAAAAGAAAATGATGTAAAACAGCTATCTAGAAAAAACATAACTACAAAATCAATGACAGTCCAGCTCCATAGATGGTCCAATAAGAGAAACTCCGGCCCATAGAAATGATCACTGGGTGGGCTCCCTCCAATAAGTAAAAATGATGGGAGACCACCAGTGATCCACCACCAATCTGAAAGAACCAAAGATAAAGAAGCCAGTCCCAAACCAGTTTGAAGTCATAGTGGACTAGAAACCCGAATAATAAACAAAATAACTAGAATTCAACTAGGAAAAATAAAAGACTTGAGACAGACATTCTGGGGTAACTGTTCTACAGAGCAGCCAGCTCATCAGTTACCCCCACACTTGCCAACATAAAATCTAGAAGCCCCCCCCCCTGGGTACCTTCTAAAAAAACACAACATCCAACTCAATAAACCCAAACCAATAAGAGTGAAGAGTCCAGCACTTGAAAACCAAAGGAAATTCCAGTTTAAAGTCATAGAGGACTAAAACCTGTGAAAAGAAACCAATACTAGAGTTTAACCAAATTAAGAGAAAGGGTTGGAAACAGACAATCTGGGGTAACTGTTCTACAGAGCAACCAGCCCATCAGTTACCCCTACACTTGCCAAGATCAAATCTAGAAGCCCCACCCATGGGTACCTTCTAACATAACATTTCCAACACAAAAGTTGCTCTGCAACACCAAAAATTCCAAAATTTAAATAACGTTCAATAGTTTATCCTCATTGCGGAGTCAATCTTCTTCATGCCTAGTGCCTCTGGGATAAAACCTCTTCACTTGGTCTGCAGCCACCCTCTTTTTCAAGGCTGCGCCATTCAACTCTTCCAAAACATAAGAACCTTTGAACGCCTGAGATCTGAGTCTGTAAGGTCCATTCCATCTGTCAGAAAACATTTTCCCCCATTGACTCTCCAAACTTCTATTATACACCAAAACAAAACAACCAGGTTTCAAGGGATTCATGAGTCTATGAGCCAACCTCTTGTCCCTGTACCTGACTGATTGATTCCTAATCTTTATCATTCTAGAGTATGACTTCTCTTGACATTCCTCTCTACATTCCAACTGTTGCATCCTGGAAGAGAGCAAATCTTCTGTTGATAACACGTCATCCCAATCAATTCCAAAATAATAGACAGCTTCCAAGTCCACTTGTAGAACAGCTTTCTGACCAAACATTAACTCATAAGGAGAATAGCCAGTTGTCCTCTTCACAGTGACCCTATCAGCAAATAACACCAAGGGTAAATAATGCCTCCACTTTTCAGCACTATCTCCGCACATCTTCACCAAATTATTCTTGATAACTTGATGGCCTCTTTCAACCATTCCTTCAGCTTCAGGATAATACGGTGTAGCAAATCTAACTTTAGAACCAATACTAGCCACAGCTTCTTTAAATTCAGCACCAAACTCTGGCATGCCATCAACAGTCACCAACTTGATCAACCCATACCTATAAATCCACTCCTTCTTCAAAAACTCTGCCACATTTTTGGCAGTCAAATTAACCAGAGGCACTGTCTCAACCTAACCAGACAAATCATCCCTAACATCAATCAAGTATTTATACCTACCCTCTTTAATATGGGTAGCATCCAGACTGACCCTTCCAAAAACAGATGATTTGCCAGTAGCACGGCCGACCTCTTTAGCTTTCAAGTGAATTCTTATTTGACATTCTTCACAAGATTGAACCCAACCCTGCACAACCAACTTCATATCTGGCCACCAAAATCTGTCTTTTACTCTCTTATAAGTCTCCCCAAAGCCTCTATGACCAAGTTCTTCATGCAAAGACTTCAACACAAGTTCTTGAACATTCTTCTGAGTCACCACCACTTGAGGATTAGGATGCCTTCTCCTCATCAACCTTCTTGCTGACACATAAAATCCAGGACTCTTCTTCTTGATTGCCAACCAAGTATCATCATCACAACTATCTGGCCTCTCCAAGGTCAACAGATATTCTACCAAAATAAAACAAAACCCAGACTGACCCCAGGTCTCATCTTCAAAATCCAACAAAACAACATCCAAGGGTACAATTCTGTCACCAAAATCACCAGTGTGAACATGAGCCAATTGAGCAGCCCAACCAGGACACCAATCTTTAAATTTTGGCACATCCTTCTCTTTCCACTGAACCTTGTGAGAATCCAGTTCACTAAAAAAACACCCTTTTCCAATTTTGAGCTGTCCCAAACAACAACTTCATCTTCATCAACAAAAACATCCTTATCACCAGAATCAAGATCAGATCCAGCCAGTTTAGCCTCTTGGGGGAGGTCAGAAGAATCTTCAGCACCCTTTGTGCTGGCCCTAAACACTGGAACATCTTCATCAAACTCTTCAGCCTCAGAATCTTCATCTGTAGGTGGCCTCCTTGATAATCCATCAGGCATAGTAAAAGTTTTTCCTGGTTTGTGTACCAGGTCAAAAGAAAAATGTTGAATAAATGCCACCCACCTAGTCATTGGAGCATTTGGAAGACTAGGTGTATTGATTATCTGAGCCAAAGATTTTTCATCCACCTGCAGCTCAAAATGCTGCCCCTACAAAACGGTGTGTATCTTCTTTAAAGTTTTTGCTACACCACACAATTCCAACTTAGGTTGAGAATACCTAGCTTCCACCTCATTAAACACCACAGACTCATATCTTACTGGCGTGACCCTCCCAGTCTTATCCTCCTGAGACAAAACAGCACCACCAGCAATATAACTTGAGTCCACTGCCAGATAAATTTTTCCAGCACCAACACCATAATCCAACTTGTGAAGAACAATATCTTCACCAACAACCTATTTCAATTTCTGAAAAGCCTCTTCAAAGTCTTCATTTCATTCCCAATCTGCATCTTTTCTGGTCAACCTCCTTAAATTTGAAGCCAACAAAGAAAAATCCTTAATAAAAATCCTGACATATACACATACATCCAAAAATCCCCTGACTTCAGTAGTATTTTTAGGCCTTGGCCATGACTGGATTTTATTAATCTTCTTCTTTGCCATAATCCTTCCCTCTTTACATACCACATGACCCAGAATTTCTATAGCAGGAACACAACAACAGAATTTTGACCCTGAAATGGTCAAACCAGCCTCTTTAAACCTAAAAACACTCTCTCTAGAGCTATTGCATATTCCCAAACAAACCTCCTTATGCCAGGGTTCTCTGCTAACACCTCATTACCATAATTAGTGGATGGTCCTTTAATTGAACCATAATCAATAAAAATACCAGCATGAGTAGGAACCTCATCCTGAAAAATACAAGCCATCTGTGCTTGATATACCGCCACTGAATTAGTTGCTCCCTGAGGTAACCTAGAGAGCTGAAATCTTCCCAAAGGAGTCTCAAAAGTTGTGAGAGGCCTTGAATCCGTATGATGTTCCATCTCATCATAACCACCCATAATATCACCCAAACCATAACACACCCTTCCAGCAAAAGCTTCAACAAAATCCTCTGCACTTGGTGGCATACCAGCGTCCTTGATAGTGACTCTATTCAAGGCTCTAAGATCAGGAACCACCCTTAAATTCCCATTTTTCTTCTTGACACAGAAAACCGGACTTCAGTAGCTGGATGTCAATTGTTCATATAACCCAGTCCTGACTCTTTCCTTAACAATCTCCACAAAATCCTCTCTAATAGTGGCTGGAATCGGAATAGGTTTGATTTTCCAAGTTTCATGACAAACCACAGGAATCAAGTAAGGTTCCCCATAAGAGTGCTTCAACACACCCCTTTCCTCCTCAACAAAAGCCACAGCCTTTTCCCTTTGCACAATAATGTGCAACAACAACTTCTTTTCTTCTTCAGACAACCACCAAACAGGACCAAAATTAACAACTTTTAACCTTTTCACGGTCACCCTAGCCGTCTCTACAAATTCTGGAGGATTCTTCACCAAAGGAGTACAGTACCGATCTTTTGACAAAGGAGGTCTCTTCAAGGGTGGATTCAAACCCACAGGCATAGGCTCATTGACAGGCCTAATCTTCTGCGCTACCTTCTTATACTTTGCAGCTCCACCTTCAACTTGAGGGATCTTCAGGAATTCTTCACCACCAGACCTGGAACAAAAACCAAGGGTTTCCCCATTTCTCACATGTGTGGCCAAGGTAATGTTTTTGAAAGGTGTAGAAGCAATCCCAGCGGTGCAAAATTGAAAGGACTTACTTTTACACCCCAATCTCACCACTCAAAAACTTTTCCACAATACCAAACATTCATCCTCACTTCCGTCTTCCAAATCTTCAAATCTTGATTCATCTTCAGAATCAACTCTTCTGAAATTGTGCAGTTTATCCTCATGCCGGAGGCCCAAAAATTGATCTTGACAATATTCACAAAAATATTTTGAATCTTCTTTCTTCATTATCTTTAGATTTTTTTCTTGATTTTCTTGAATTATCTTGAAATTTTTTTCTTCTTTTCTTGTGTTTTCTTCTGACCTACTAAAATAACCAGGGGTTTCCCCAATGCTCACAGATGTGGCCCAGGTAATGTTTTTGTAAGGTGTAGAAGAAACCCTAGTGGTGCACAATTGGGAGGACTTACTTTTAGACCCAGATCTCACCGCCCCAAAACTTTTCCGCATATCTTTCAATAAAGATATATAACCAATCTTCTTCCTTGAACTTGAATTTATAATAATTAAGAATCTTGAGAAAGAACAGAGACTTGATAAAAAACTTGATGAATACTTGCAGAGAAGAGAAACATTAAAAAGAGAAAGTTGAAAATCCACTTGGTATATATCCAAGGGAGCTGTCCTACTACAACCTGGGATTTCCTCATCTTGGGGAGGGGTTGTAGCACTAGGGTGATCAGCCCTCATTACTCTAAAAAAGACAGACTCTCAATAGAGCCTGAGCCACACTCAAAAAAACCAGAGGCAGCACCTGCTTCCTTCCTTCTCCTGCAGCAATCTATGCACTGGCACATTGAAGATAAAACAGGCCTGGTCTCCCAACCATCCTTTCTGGTGGATGATAACCTCATGTGAAGCCTCCTCATATCTTCACCAGTCAATTCCAAACTGATTCCCAAATCAAATTGATAACCAATTATTGCCTGAAAATCCATCAAGAATGGCCCACCCAAAACTGCTTTTACATTACCTTTAGCAATGTAAAAATGAACCTTCCCTGAGGCTCCGCCAACATCTAACTTCACAAACTCTGAAGTTCTAACCAATTCAGTGACATGACCACCGATCCCTCTCAAATTCCCAGCAATACCAGTTTTGATGGGGAGGCCCATATGAGTTGCCTCAAACAAAGAAATCAGGTTTATCTGAGAACCTGAATTTACCAATGCCCTTGCCTCCCTGCCATTCAGAGTGACATTGACATATCCCAGAGGAGCAGAAAAATGAGTTTCCAACCCCTCACCAAACTTTTCAGCAGAATCACAAATGTATTCTACCTCCCCAGAAGAAACTCTTCTCCTGGTCAACAACTTTTTCTGTCTATCAGCCAACCCTGGACTGATAGCATACGATTCTCCATAAGATAGGGAAACCTGACCCTGATTCATCCTTTCCAGGACAGAGCCCATAACGTTAACTTGACCAGAAGCTACTGGCCTCTCAAAGTGAGCTCTTTGCTTCACCACCTTGGTCCTAGAAGATTCTTGAGGACCTGCACCACCAACAGATTTACCATTAACAGGAATGAAGCCAGATCCCTCACCTGAACCTCTAACTCCAACAGGCTTTGGCAATGAAGCCAAAGGAACATCCTCCTCAGAGTCAGAATCCACCTCCATTGGCATTGGCTCACCATTCATGTCCAATGCGCCAAAACTAGGGGGGGCCATTTCAGTCATACCCTTCTGCATCTTGTACAGCTCCTCTTTGCTGTACCTCTTCCTAGCTGCACTCAGCTTAGGATCCACCTATGAAGCATTTGGCTTTGGTTGGGCCTGAGAACTGCTCTTAGGCCTTCCCACCTTCCCTGCTTCCGCATCATAAACACCAGCCAAGCATTCACCACTTGACTGTCCACCACAAGAATTCAACTCCAAACCACCAAAGGAAGTGGAAAAAGAGACCTTATTGACCTCCTTCCCCTTTCCCTTGCTATCCTCATCCTCCTTACCTGAAGACCTCCCTTGATCAGGAATCTCCTCAAACCTTGGCCTCCTTTGATTGAGACCTCCCCTTCTCCTGACCAAATCAACAGGAGCCTGCACCTCACTGGGCTTAACAAAATAACCATTAGGGAAATTGAAAACCCTCCCATCAAATTCCACCTTTCCTTCAGACACATCCCTGTTCAATGCCCAACAATCATTGGACCTGTGCCCCCTCCTGCTGCAATAAGAGCAGACCCAAGGATCACTCCTACCATCCCTCCTATCAAAATCTCTAGGCTGAGAAGGTGCCTTATTGACCTTCATCTCTAGCCATTGAAGACCAAAAAACATCCTTGCCAGCATTTTCATGTGCCAGCTCCTCCACTTCCACCAAATATTCCACCACAGGATCAAACTGTAGCAGAAGCTTCCTGTAAATATGTAAGTTACCAACACCACCATAAGATTGCCATTCACTGACAACCTTGTTCAGATCCACCATAGTGAACCTGACACCCCATCTATCAACCATCTCCCTACACAACAATTTCCAATCCCTCTTCTTGTAGCCAGACATGGCCACAATCTCCTTCTCCACTGACCTATCACCAATGAAGAAGATAATCTGCTTCACCATGTCCAGGTAGGAAGCACCATCCACCCCAGCAGCAGTTTCATACTTCTCTAGAAACCACTTGACGTCCTCCCCATTAAACTTGGTACCATCCCAAGTTTTAATCCTCACACACTCCCTAACCATCACAGAAGGAGGACCATCCCCCCCACTGACAGTCACCACAGGAATAGAGGAACCAGAAGCCATTCCTCCAGACCAAAACACCAAAAAGAGCCAACCAAAGAAAACAGATATTCCAAAGAACTAGCAAGTTCTAACACCATGTTGGGCGCCAGAAATGTAGACAATCCTATAGTACTAGCTATAGGCCTTGGCCAAGGGAGTTGGAGAAAAACCAGAGAGAAAATCCCCTGTCCCTTTAGAAAAATAGAGTGAGATTTACTTGCTAAAGTAAGTTGGTTCCTGTTTTGCTAAAGCCCTTTTTCAACACACTTGACTGCTTGATGAGCCAAGAAAGTGGTCTCCAGACAGACTACCAGACCAAAGAACTAAAATGTAGAAAAATATCCACACCAGAGACAGCAAAGATACTTGATGTAGGCTGCAAATCCACACCAGAGACAGCAATAATACTTGCTATAGCTTGCGAGACTATAACAGAGAAAACAGTTGCCAAAGTTAAGTTAAATGAAGAACTCACTTGCAACAAACACAGCCAAATTGTGGCCAAAAAACAGTGAAAACTGAGTGAGGAACAAGGATATCACCTCCGGATGGTTGTATGATAATTAAGGTTGCCCCAAGCTGTCTTATTCACTATGTACACACAGACCACTATCTAAGAGCCCATGCACACCCACCAATCTGGTGCCTGTACCCGCCAAATTGAATAATAAAGCCTCCTGAAGCGCTCCCAACCTTCTAAAACAGAGGCTGGCAGTCCACCTGACGTCGGAGGTGCCGCCTGAAGGGGCCCGGCCTCCCTGAAGCCAGAAAACCAATAAAAACAACTAATCTACTTAGAAAAATTAGCTACAACTACTAAAACCTTTAAAACACGGAATTTCACTATAACAACATTGTGACATGAAACATAGAGAAAAATTAGCTCTATCCAATGGTACTAAGCACTTAACCCTAAGACTTAAGGTTAGCCCTTAAAACAAGAAAAACAAAATTAAACAGCTATCTTTTATAAATGAAAAATGAGGAAATGACCCCTTAAAACTTAGAATATGAAAAATGTCCACAAGACATAAAATATAGAGAAAAACTGGGGCTATCCAATGATAGTACCCACATACCTGCAGACCCAATATTCACTGAATAACGCCAGAAAAATACCCAATTTGTTAACAGATGTCAATTAAGACATGCACAAACAGAAACAAATCACACAACAAAGGCCCCTGCCAATTTTGGAAGACCACACCAGTTGAAACATTACCAGACGTTTGACCAATGGATATATCTTCTTATTTGGAGGGGGAGCTGTATCATGGAAGATTAAAAAGCAAAATACTGTATCCACTTCAGCAACAGAATCCAAATACAAAGGTTATCTTGACGCAGGACTAGAAGGAGTGTGGTTAAGAAAATTTCTAAGTGAATTAGGATATCAAAATAATGAAGGAACATTGCTATATGGGGATAATCAAGGAGCAATAGCACTCTCAAAGAATCCAATTGCTCATAAATGAACCAAACATATAGAAGTAAATTTCAATTGGGTAAGAGAAAAAGTGCTAGATGGAAAACTGAATCTAAAATACTGTCCAACAAACAACATGGTAGCCAATATTACGAGTAAAGCGTTAGACCAAACAAAATTCATCAGGTTTAGAACAGATCTTGGACTTGAAGAATGCAAGAGATCTATAGGTTCTAGCAATGAGGGGGAGTGTTAGTATAATCCGATAATTTTTATTTCATTAAATAATTTGTATCCATAATTACATTGCTAGAACTCAGACCGTCTATTAGTAATAGTATGTATTAAATCACTCATCATGTTTTGCGTGAGAAGCATAGATATAGTATATATAGTTGTATGATAGAACACCTTCACTCATACTTTTGTCTTCTCACTAAACTGTTTTACTCTACCATATACTCTTGACAAGCAGGTCAGCGCATTACTTCAGGCGTCCCAGCTCTATGCCAGCGTTATTAGAGTAGAGTACTAACATCTTAATAAAGGTTGGCACTTCACCTTCATTTTTATTAAACGTTACAGAGTTGTTTAACTACTATTATATACAACTCAGGTCAGCGCAATACTTCAGGCGTCCCAGCTCTATCTAAGTGTTATTAGAGTAGAGTACTAACATCTTAATAAAGGTCAGCGCAATACTTCAGGCGTCCCAGCTCTATCTCAGTGTTATTAGAGTAGAGTACTAACATCTTAATAAAGCTTCTTTCTAACAGTTTATAAGTATGATTTTAATAGTATTTATTAATAGTCCTAATACTTATTGATAGATTATTTAGTGATTAAACCTCAGGTGAAGACTAATAAAATAGTTATACTCAAATAAAACTCACAATACTTGGATTTAAATGCTTGCTAGTGTTGGAAAATAGATAAATAGAATATAGTTATAGCTTATATAATGATAATATCAATTTATAAAGGCTTTATAATATATTTATAAATGATAATAATTGTTTTTGAATGTTTAATTAAGTTGTAATAAGTTTGTGATGATCAATAACTGTCAAAATCCTCCCTTACTTATACCAAAATCCACTGGAGTGCACAGACCCTCAATCCAGATGATGTCACTGCTATCCCCGGAAATTACAGCACTTTGAGGGCCAATAACCTCCTCATTGCGTCCACTTCAAGCAGATTCAGCACCCAGACTTCCAGGAAGGATCCTCCATCACAATTAATGGTAACACAGACCCATACCATAAATAGAAAATCCAGATAAAAGCGGATACCATAAGGAAACAGGCAAAATAACCAATCCAAAAGGAATAAAATGAAACTCAAAGCATATGAAGAAAAATAATTAATTTTCCAAGCCCCCAATAACATCATTAAGCATCCATATTAACCCAGCAATGACCTCCCAACCCATAAATCCGTGAATATCCATCTAAGGAAACAGATTAAGTTGTCCAAACTGAGTACATGTGCCTGAAATAGATGTATATGCTTCTGTAGGCATTGTGAATCTACTTAATATGTCCATATGGCCTAAAATAAGAAGAAAAACAAAGTTTATCGGCTATTAAGAGGCTAAAACACACTTTTAGACCTAAATATACATAATATACTGCATATTTCACTGAAAATAAGATTTATGTATACATACAAGTTTAGGTATGTCAATTATTACTTAATATCACTTAATAATAGTATATTATAACTTTATTCACACCTTAATAAGTATTATTAGGCTATGGATAAGCTATTTCAGCTACTAGTAGTTATATAATAGTGTAATAATTATATATATATGTATTATAAACATATATATAAGTGTTCACCCTTATTTTTAAGATATAAGCTTAAGGTATTTAAGGTTATCTTATTTTAAAAATAAGAATTACTCAGTCCTGGAGATACTCAGGCTGAATTTATGTCTCCTCCTCACCAAGTCCACTTGAGCCTGACCATCATTAGGCTTCACAAAAGAATCATCTGGGAACTTGAACACTCTCCCATCAAATTCTACCTTCCCTTCAAACACCTCCCTATTCAGTGCCCAACAGTCATTGGAATTGTGGCCCTTCATGTTTCAAAAAGAGCAGAACCAACGATCACTCCTACCAATCCTAATTTCAAAATATCTAGGCTGAGAAGGAGCCTTATTGGACTTCTGAGCCTCTTGAACCAAAATAAGTAGCTGTTTTTTCAGATCAGCCAACTGCTCCACTACTGGATCAACCTCCTTAGGGTTCTCTGGAGCCTTCCCCTTTTTCAAACTTTCCCTTCTTCCTAGATTCCTACATATCTTCAGCAAAAGCTTCACTGACCTTGCTAACATAGTTGGTGCTAGCTTATTGGCAAGATTCCACTGCCAATAGTTTCAGATGACCCTCCACAAACTACTTCACCGCAGAAAGATCAGGCAATTTCTTATTCCCATTAGGAAGAATCTTCATCTTTTCCTTCATTGCCAAACCCTTTAGCACATAAATCCTGACATTCCTTGCCAGAGAAGACCAGAATATATCCCTTTCAGAGTCAGTACTCTTCAAATCCTGAATATCCACCAAATAAACCACCACTGGCTCCAACTGATCCAGAAATTTTCTATAAGTATGGAGATTTCCTACCCCTCCATTAGATTGCCATTCACTTGCAATCATATTTAGATCCATCATAGAGTACCTGAATCCCCACCTTTCTGTCATCCTCAGACACAACGTTTTTCAATCTTTGCTCCTATAACCCTCCATAGCAGAAACTTCCTTTACCAGAGCCCTGTCACCAATGTAGAAGACTTCACCATGTCCAGGTGAGAAGCACCATCCACATTATCAGAAGCCTCAAACAGCTCCAGAAACAACTTCACATCCTCCCCCATAATCATAGGCCCCTTCCAGGACTTGATCCAGACAGAAGGACTAAAAGAAACAGGAGGATTACCATCCTCAGAAGCACCAAAAGTGCCACTACCACCACTAGAGAAAGAGGGTCCAGAAGCCATTGTCAAATAGATTCCAGAAAAACAATCTCCAACCAAAGAAGAGAGCCCAAAAGAAACTAAAAATCCAAAAATATAATAAATGCTTACCCCACATTAGGTGCCAGAAATGTAAACAATCCTATAGTACTAGCTATAGGCCTTGACCAAGGGAGTTGGAGCAAAACTGAAGTGAAAAACCCCAGTCCCTTTGAGAAAAAGCTGGTGAGATTGATTTGCTACAGAAAATAAGAGACTGTCACTATACCCTTTCCAACACACTTCTTGACTGCTTTAAAAGTCGAGACAGTAGCCAATAGCAGACCACTGAGAACCAAAGAGCCTGAAACCTGAAATGCAGAAAGATTTACACCAGAAAACAACTTTGCACTTGTTGCACAGAAAACAGCAATAATACTTGATGCAGGTTGCAAAGCGACACCAGAGAAACCAGTTTCAAAAGTTGATTTATATGAAGAACTAACCTTGCAACAAACACAGCCAATCGTGGCAAAAAAACAGTGAAAACTGAGTGAGAAACAATGATATCACCTCTGGATGGTTGTATGATAAATTAAGTTTCCCCAAACTGTCTTATTCAGTATGTACACACAGACAGCCATCTAAAAAATCCATGCACAGCATCAAATTTGGCACTTTTGACAGCCAAATTGAATAAAAAACCTCTAAAAGCGCTCCCCAGCCTTCTATAACCAAGGCAGGAGGGCCACCTGACATGTGTGGCCCAGATAGAAGCGGCCAGACCTCCCTGAAGCCAGAAAACCACCAAAAACCTCCAATAAAGACCAAAATACTTAGAAAAATCCACCACAACTACTAAAACCCTTAAAACACAAAATTTAGCTATTAAAAAATTGGGACATTAAAGATAGAGCCAAATAAGCTGTACTGAATGGTACTAATTAATTAACCATAAGACTTAAGGTTAGCCCATAAAACGCAAAAAACAAAATTAAAGAGCTATCTTTTAGAAATGAAAAATGAGGAAATGAACCGCTAAAACTTAGAATATGAAAAATGACAAAAAGACATAAATATATAGAATAATTGGGGCTATTATATGGTAATACACACATAGCCATAGTCCCAATATTAACTGAATAAAATCAGAAAAATGCCCAATTATTCAACCAATGTCAATTAAGACATACCAAAACAGGGCCAAACAAACCAACAAAGGCCTCTGCCAATGTTGGAAGACCACACTAACAGTAACAGAGATTTCAAAATCTAGAAAATCCTCTTCTCATGTTGGGCTCCAGAAAGAGAGACAATCCTATAGTACTAGCTATAAGCCTTGACCAAGGGAGTTGGAGTAAAACTGGAGAGCAAAACCCCTGTACCTTTGAGAAATACCTGGTGAGATTTATTTTCTAAAGAAAATTAGAGACTGTTACAATACCCCTTCCAACACACTTCTTGACTGCTTAACAAGTCAAGAAAGTAGCCTAGATTGTCCATAGACCAAAGAGAACCTGAAATATATAAAGATCCACACCAGAAAACCAAAACTGTCAGCTGAAGGGATAAAACAACTGACAAATGTTAAAGAAAGGGAAGAGGATGGGATACAAATAAATACACAGCTGATAATAGAAGAGAAGATAAAGAGTATAAAGGGAGAAAGAATGATACAAACAAATACACAGCTTAGAATAGAATAGAGATAAGAAAGAACAAAGGGAAGAAATAAAGGGAATAGCTGTGTTGAAACAAACAGAAGAACAAACACAAACAGTAGGAATATGATATGGGACAAATAATAAGAAGACAAAAGGATACTGAGTATAAACAGGGTTAAGGGCATAGAAAATATTATGAAACAAAATAAAGAAAGGACAAAGGGAGAGAAAGATGTAAATAGAAGTAAATAAAACAAATGAAAGAGAATATAAAGAGGTGATTTCCCTTAGAAATCACCATCTATTTTACACTAATTTGTATAAATCCTAGTTTGAGCTGCTACTATTGTAGCCTTATAACAAGACAAGCATCTAATAATTATTATAGTTTCCCTGCTATATTGAGTGAGACACTGCATAGCAAATACTGTTTAATTATTATTCCCCTTATCAGTTAATATTAAAGATTTTATTACTTGGTATTGTATCTTAAATTGGTGAGCTCTGTTACTTTTATAATATATTTTATATTCCTTATTCCTGGTACTTACTGAAGAGTAGCTTGAGTGAGTACTTCAGAAGCATAAGATAAATATAAGTGTTATGTAATTGACAACTTACTGGTCCTGGTAACATACTTAAAATATATTAATAATTAGTACCTGGTCTATATCTTATATAGACACTGTGGGAATTATTATTTGATATTTATTTATTGTTAAAACATTTAATTGATTGAGTTATAGTACTATATAAACAGTACCTGATTTATAGCATATAATCAAAGCTATAGATAAGTGGGATTTATTAATATTTTACTATATTCCTTTCTCACTTAAATCTAAATCAGACCTCAGTGCTGCTGATAAGACGTGCTTATCTCTCTTAAAGTGACTCAGGCCTGACATTTGGGGGTCTTTCTTTAAGTATCCTAGTACCTTGCTCATATTAAAATCATTCAACTTACGGTAAAGAAATTTATACACCACGCAATATGGGGGGCGGACTTGCTAGCAAGTCCGCAACCTTGAACCCTAATTCATATCTTTTTGAGCACACATTGAGGAAGTGATGAAACCATCATGAAGAAGTATTGAATTTACTTTGAACACACCTTGAAGCTCATGTGAACACAAATGGGGCTACAAGGGCTGGAAAGGCTGGAGAGAGGGGTGAGGAAGGGTGTATGGGGTAGCGAAAAGGTTGGGAAAGAGTTGGAAGGGAAGATTAAGGGTTCCGAGGCATTTTAAATGAAGAAAAGGGTCTGGGAGAGGTTGAGAGGGGTGAAATGGGGATCAAAAGAGGATGGCATACAATGGGGCTGGGAGGATAGCGAAAGGCATGGGAAGGGAAGACAAGCATGTGTTGATAGAATTGAAAGGGATGGAGATTGGTGCAAACAGAGTGTGAAAATAGGAGGATGAACTCTGTTCTTCGGGCGAAGAACAGAGTTCACTTCCATAAAATATTAGCTGAAACATAGTTTTCAATTCTGTAAAAACAATTGTAAGTAATAGAAAAAGGCACTGATTTTTTTTATATGTAATCTGAAATTTTTTAATAAAATTATTGTATTTAAGAATTTCAATATTGTCAATCAATTTTTATTGATCAAATTAATTTAATAAAGTATTATTTTAATAAGCTGTTTCAAAAAATACTTTGCATTGAGTAGACTCATGGAATGATTTTTTCTGGCTTCCATTCAGTTATCCTCACACTTTCACTATGTTTTCAATATAGATCCATTGTTATTTGTGTGATACTTCAAGTGAAAGTTCAGTATTACTTCTGTCTGAGTTCCATCTGATTTCCATCTGACTTCAAGTTGCGGACTTGCTAGCAAGTCCTCCCCCTATATTGCGTGGTGATATATATAAAGTATATATCTTAGATACTGAACAAATAAAAAAAAACGATTAGAAAAGAGAAATAAATATCAAATAAAATAAGTAGTTACAAACTAGAAAAGAAAAACACAAATAAATCAAAACACAAACAAGAAAAAAAAGAAAAAGACGCACAAGCACAAGTAATTATATATAAAAAATAAGTGCGCAGAAGATAAAAGAAGAATCAAAAAACGTAAAACAATACAAACATTAAAATAAAAGGAAGTCAATATGGAGAAAGAACAAAGAAAATCTAGTAGAATAAGACACTTACAACCCAATAACCACGATCCATATACGTCCACGTCCAGATACCAACTGACAAAAGATGGAGAATCAAGACCTACAACTAATGACAATTAATCCTCAAAACAATCTAGTGAGTTCCTTGACAATGCTAATAAAACAATAGAAGCTTACCTTAACAAAAATAAAGGGAAATCAACAAAGCCTAGCAGAAATAATCAGTCGAATTCGCCAAAGCATTGAACATTGATACAAAGAGAAACTCACGAGATAATAAACCAGAGAATGAGAACGGAGATTCAACCGATGAGGGAGAAAATCGAATATATGGAGGACAATATCGAAGAAGTCGAAATAAACCATTATCGCCTAGATATGAAAGTTGACCATATGGAGGATCAAGTAATTATGATGAAAGGATCAATAAAACTGCTAAACGAACTACTTCAACAATACAAAACAGATATATGGAAACTGCAAGAGGAGAACGAAATAAAAACGAAAGAAATAGAGAGACTTACGAAAGGAGAGGAATCGTGGATAATGAACATCCTACAATGGTCAGAGAAGAGAATCCAGTAAGTAATAATCCCTGGCAAGAAGAAAATGAAAGAGAAAACTTACCTAATATAAAAACAGAACCTGCCTGGAAAACGACGAGGGAACCAGTGGAGACAGAAGAAGAAACGGAGATGAAAGACTGGATGGATAGATTATATGATAATGTAGAAAGACTATTTACAAGAGATATAACGATAGTTACTGATACAATACAAGAAAATACTGAGACAATTGCTAACATTATGAGAGACGTATTAGTTCCAATAAATGATACATGTAATGATATTAAAAATATAAGTGAACAAAATAAAAAAGTAAATGAGATTAATAATAGAGAAAGAGAAAATAATACGCTACTATTATTTTATAAAACAACAGAGTTATTAGATGAATTAATGATAAGTAACGAAGACACCCTTAACTCAATAAAAAATATAAAAAAAGATGAAAAGGTAGAAATAGTTAAAGATATTAAACATGAAATAGAAGAATGGTACGAAAATAAAATAAAACATGAATTAGTAAAGATAGAAAAAAGAACACAAGATATATATAATAGATTAGAAAATATAGAAAAAATGATTTTACAAAAAGTATACAAAATAGATAAAGAGCAAATAATACAACAAAATGAAGAAGAAAATAAAAAGGATTTCAAGAAAGAAGACAATAAAGAACAGGACGTAAGTGAGACAGAAAGAATAAATCCTAAAGATTATCCAAAGATAGAAAATTTTCCAGTATTCTATGGAGAAGGTATTTATAATCATATGGAGTTTATAAATAATATTGATGTATTAAAAAAAGATTTTAATATGCCAGATATATATATAACATAAAAATTAGGGGTAATATTAAAAGGAGAATCAATAGACTGGTATTTGAAAACAAGATTAACATCTAATGCTAAATCATGGGAAGATTGGAAAGAAAAATTAATTGAAAAATTCTCAACAAGAACATGGATAGTTAAAATGAGAAATCATATAAATAACAATAAACTTAATGTAGAAAAAGCCAAGAATCCAGGAAGATGGTTTATGAATCTAGCATATAAATTGAAGGCTATAGAAACTACATGGGATGAAGATGATATTATAGAATATTTGACATTAAAATTACCTGGAAAAATACAAAATGATATGCAAGCTAGATGGAGAAGAGGACAATCATTAGACACATTTTGTCACCAACTAGATGAACTTTTCCAAAATGACAAATTATATAAATCACACCTTTTCTATGAACCACTGTACAGAAATATTATTCAAAAAGAAGAAGACAAGAAGAATGAAATCAGGAAACAACAAATTAATAATAATAATATTCAATGTTACATATGTAATAAGAAAGGACAATATAGTAATTTATGTCCTAACAAGAAAATTCAAAACATACAAGTAGAAGACAATAAACAAAGTGAAGAATCAGAAACAAAGAGCAATAGTGAGAAGGAGGAAGAATCAGAAGATGAAAAGGAAGAATACACATTAGATATAGTGAATGAAGAATTAGAAATTAAGACAATAGAAAACATAGAAGAAGAAATAAATATAGAATTATCAAAACATAATATAATAGCAAAAACATTGAATGAAAATGAAAATTATCAAAATAGTATACCAGCAATAACATTTGGATATATAAATAAATACCTAGTGAAAATATGCATTGACTCTGGAGCAGCATGCTCTATACTAAGCAAAAAACTTTTTGAAAAAGTAAAACTTGAAGACAATAAAATAGAAGAAATGAAAAACAATTTTACATTAATGGGACTAGGAGAAAAATTAAGGACATCAGGAATAGGCAATACAGAGATAAGATTTCCTCACAAAAAAAGTAACACTATAATAAAAGTAAAAATAATAATAGTGGAAGAAATGAGGAGTGAAAACACAATAATACTTGGCAGTGAAAATCTATATAAATATGGATTCAATATTAACTATATAGACAAGGAATTCACAATTGGAAAAGGTATGAATAAAAAATTTAAACTAATAAAAGAAAAACCAAGTTTAAGAGTATATAACAATGAAACAGAAGAGAATGAATTTGAAAAAGAATTAGTGAATATGAAAATAAATGAAGAACTGAGAGAGAAAGAAAGAGAGGAAATAACAAAAACAATCAAAAAGAATAAAGAAGCTTTTTCATATGGGAAGAAAATAATAGGACAAATTAAAGGACATGAACTAAAAATAAAATTAACATGTGAAGAACCATACCCAGCAGCATTACACAGAAAACCATACAATATAAGTCCAAGAAATAAAGAATAAATAGAGAAACATATTAAAGAGTTAAAAGAATTAGAAGTTATCAGAGAAGTGACACAAGTGGGAAGAAAATGTATTACAGCACCAGTAATAATTACATATCATAATGAAAAATCAAGAATATGTGGAGACTTCAGAGCACTAAACACATATACAATATCAGACTCATATCCTATGCCAAGAATAGACCAAACAATTGCAACAATAAAAGGAGCTAAATATATTACCACAATGGATATTTTCAAGGGATATCATCAAGTAATAGTAGAAGAAGAAACAAGGGAATTATTGAGAATTGTCTGCCATATAGGAATATATGAATATTTACTAATGCCATTTGGAATTAAAAATGGACCAGCAGTATTTCAAAGAATAATGGATCAAACTTATTATAAAGAAGTAAGAGAAGGATGGTTGAAAATATATATTGATGATCTAATAATACTATCAAAAACTATTAAAGAACACATAAAACATCTAGATATTATATTATGTAAAAGTATAGAACTAGGAATTAGAATAAGCATACAAAAATGCAAATTTGGATATAAAGAATTAACTGCTCTAGGTCACAAAATTTCAGGAATTTATATATTAGCAGAAGAAGCAAAAGTAGCACCAATAATATATAAAGAATTACCACAAGCAGTCAAACAACTACAAAGCTTTTTAGGATTTTGCAGTTATTATAGACAATATATTAAGAATTTTGCACAAATAAGCAGACCTTTATATAAACTATTAGAGAAAAATATAATATTTGAAATGACTGAAGAAAGAATACAAGCATTTGAAGAATTAAAGAAGAAACTAACATCAACACAAGTATTAATATTACCAGACTGGAATGAACCTTTCATAGTATATGTGGATGCAAGTTTCACAGGGTTAGGAGCAGCATTACATCAAAAACAAATAATAGAAGATGAACCAAAAGAATTATCAGTATGTTTTATATCAAGACAATTAAGAAATGGAGAGTTAAAATATGGAGCAACACAACTAGAATGCCTATGTGTAGTATGGGCATTAGAAAAACTATATTATTAGCTAAATGGATCAAAATTTGAAATAATCACAGACTGCAGTGCAATAAAAAGTCTATTAAACATGCAAAAACCTAATAGACATATGTTAAGATGGCAATTAGCAATTCAAGAATTTCGAGGAAATATGACAATAAGTCATAGAGAAGGTAAAAAACATCAGAATGCAGATGCACTTAGCAGGGATGCATTACCAAACAACAATACTAACCCAGCAGCTCAAGAAGAAGAAATAGATATAATGGGAATTACAACAATAGAATTAAGTGATGAATTTTGGGAAAGAATCAAAGACAACTATCAAAAGGATAAAAACTTAAACATCATTCAAATCATTTTACAAAATCCAGAGAAAATTGAAATGAAAGAGAAACTGGACAAAGAATATAAAGAACTACTTCAAGAGAACAAATTTATTATAATAGATAAGCTAATATATTACAGAGAGAATTATCAAACAAGAATAGTAATAACAGATAAAGATATTATATATGAGGTACTGAAAATGTGTCATGATGAAATACTAGCAGGACATTTTTCAATAGAAGAAACTACAAGAAGAATAGAACAAACAGCATGGTGGATGAATTATATGAAAGATGCAAAAGAATATGTGAAAACATGTGAAATATGTCAGAAAGCTAATAAATATACAGGAAAAAAATATGGACTACTACAAGAGATTGAAACACCAACAAAGCCATGGGAAATCATTAATATGGATTTTTTAACAGCATTACCACCAGCAGGACCAATGGATTACAATTCAATACTTGTAGTAGTAGACAAATTAAGTAAAAGAGCCAAATATATACCAACACATAAAGAAATAGACACACAACAACTAGCAATATCATTTTGGATGAAAATAATAGCAGATGTAGGATTACCAAGGATTATAATTAGTGATAGAGATCCAAAATTTACATCTGAGTTATGGAGAAGTTTATTGACACTTATAGGATGCTCCTTATCATTTTCAACAGCATATCATCCACAAACAGATGGATTATCAGAAAGAATGATACAAATATTGGAAGATATTTTAAGAAGATATATTGCTTTTGGAATGAAATATAAAGACAAAGAAGGGTTTGTGCATGACTGGTATACACTTCTCCCAGCATTAGAATATGCATACAACTCAAGAAAACACAGCAGCACAGGGAAAACTCCATTTGAATTAGAAAGAGGATATATTCCAAGGAATCCACTATTTTATTTGAAAGATAAAATAATAAATATGAAAATACATCCAAATTCAGCAATATTATTTGACATGCTAGAAAAAGCAAGAACACATGCACAACAAGCTGTAACAAAAGCACATGAATATTCAAAAAAAAGATGGGATCAACACCACCAAGAAGAAGATATTGAAATAGGAGATTTGGTATTAATATCAACTAAAAACTTTTTCAATATGCCAGGACCAAGAAAATTACAAGATAATTACATTGGACCTTTTCTAGTAATAGAAAAACATGGGGAAAATGCAGTAGAAGTACAATTACCTACAGAATATCAAAATAAGCATCCAACATTCCTAGTATCACTACTAAAAAAATACTAAAAGAATAATGAAGAAAAATTTAAAAATAGAACTAAAAGAGAATCACCAAAAGAAATTAAAGCGAAAGATCAAATAATTGAAAAAATAATAAATGAAAAAATAATAAAGAAGGGAAACAAAGAACAGAGATTATATTTAGTAAGATACAAGAAGCAATCATCAGAAAAAGATAAATGGATTGATATAGAAGGAATAGAAAACAGAGATAAATTATTGAGAGACTATAGATATAAGAAAAAAACGTACAATAATTATAATTTTTTTTTTCATTTTTTTTAAGTCATAGGAAGTGTCAGCTGAAGGGATAAAAGAACTGACAAATAAGAAAGATAGGGAAGAGGATGGGATACAAATAAATACACAGCTGATAATAGAAGAGAAGATAAAGAGGATAAAGGGAGAAAGAATGATACAAACAAATACACAGCTTAGAATAGAATAGAGATAAGAAAGAACAAAGGGAAGAAATAAAGGGAATAGCTGTGTTGAAACAAACAAAAGAACAAACACAAACAGTAGGAATATGATATGGGACAAATAATAAGAAGACAAAGGGATACTGAGTATAAACAGGGTTAAGGGCATAGAAAATATTATGAAACAAAATAAAGAAAGGACAAAGGTAGATATATTCTCTCCAGTTTTACTCCAACTACCTTGATCAAGGCTTATAGCTAGTACTATAGGATTTTCTACACAAGGTGGTTCTCCCTGAAGCTGGAAAACCACCAAAAACATCTAATAAAGCCCAAAAAACTTATAAATATCCACCAAAACTACTAAAACCCTTAAAACACAGAATTAAGCTATGACAGCATTTACACAAAAAATATAGAACCAAATTAGCCCTACTTAATTGTACTAAGCACTTAACATAAGACTTAAGGTTAGCCCATAAAACACATAAAAAAAAGTTAAACAGCTATCTTTTAGAAATGAAAAACAAGGAAATGACCCCTTAAAGCTTGGAGTGTGAAAAATATTAAACCCACATTAAATATAGAGAAAATATGGGGCTATCCAATGGTAGTACCCACATACCCATAGTCCCAATATTCACCAAATAAAACCAATATAACACGTAATTATTTGACCAATGTCAATTAATAAATACACAAACTGCACCAAACAGACCAACAAAGGCCTCTGCCAACGTTGAAAGACCATAATTTAAGATAGAAAGTAAAATGGAGGGATTGGAAGTTGTGAGGGGTGGACTTTATTGAAGAGAAATAGAGTTGGGATGGAAAAAAAAGGGTGGGGAATATAGAAACAGTTGTGGTGAGGGATAAAAAAGGTTAGAAAGGGGATGGAGGTGGGAGTAAGTGGGGTATGTGGGTGTGAAATTAGAGCCAAAAGGGTGTGGTGGGATAAAGTGGCAATTGGAAGGGTTGGGTTGGGGTATGAAGAGGAAAAAAAAGAGATAGAAGGGTTTTGATTAGAGCAAAAGAGGTGAAATGGGCTGAAAAGTGTAAAGGGAGAGAATGTAGTGTGAGAAAAAAAAGGTGAGGAAGGGTGAGAGGAGTAAAAGTTCAGTTTTGAAGGCATAGAAAGCAAAACAAAGGTGAAAAGATGATGAGTAAAAGGAAAGGGGTGGTAATACAAGTGAAACAGGTGAGAATTCTGAAAAGTCTGTTTAAAGGGGTGGAAGGAGCATCAAAGAAGGTGGAGAAAATCAGAAGGTGAACTCTTTTTTTTGGCCAAAGGATAGAGTCCACCCTGTAGTAATATGATTCTTTGATTTAATTCAGAAAACCAATAGTTAAACCAGCTGTACGGCTACATTAAATCCTTATTCAATTTAAATTACATATATACTATCTGTTAGTAATAAATACGTATATTTGAAGTAGAAGAATTATAAAAATATAAAAACTAGCCATAAAGCCCCAGTAAATTTTTTTAAAAATCATTTCATGGAATGATTGTTATAGTTATACATAAGATCAAAAAATAAATCTTACAGGAAATTTAAAAAAAAAAGATAAAAAATGGAATAAATCATGTATGATATTAAAAAAAAGTCTCTTCTCTATATGAAGGGGTGAATTTATTATTCTTTAATTAAATATTAAACACTTTTAGTTAGATGAAAAATAGCTATGGCTTTCCTTAAAAAGTGAAGAAGAGACTTGATCAAAACTTTTATTTCCATATTTTACCTTTTAGATTGATTTTGTTTTTTTATGATTACATTACATATCTGAATAATTATAATTAAAAAAGAAAAATTTATGATAATTAAATAATAAAGCTGTTCCAATATATTTAATGATATTGATTCAGTAAAACAATAAGCCCCTTAAGCCCTTTCATTGCTTAAGTTTTTCACACAAATAATAATATAATTTTTTTTAACATTGTGGTCTACCAACATTGGCGGAGGCCATTGGTGGGCTGTTTGGTGCTGTTTGCTTATGTCTTAGTTGACATTGGTCAAAGAATTAGGTGTTTTTTTGGTTTTATTTGGTGAATACTGGGATCATGGGTATGTGGTACTACCATTGGATAGCCCTGGTCTTTCTCTATAATTTATGTTGTGATGACATTTCTCATATTCCAAGTTTTGAAGAATCATTTCCCCATTTTTCATTTCTAAAAGATAGCTGTATAATTTTGTTTTTCACGTTTTACAGGATAACCTCTAGTCTTAGGGTTAAGTGCTTAGTACCATTAAGTAGAGCTAATTTTGATCTACATTTTTTGTCAAACATATGTCATAGCTAAATTTTGTGTTTTAAGGGTTTTTGTAGTCACGGTGTATTTTTCTAAGTTTTTGAGGCTCTATTAGATGTTTTTTAGTGGTTTTTTGACTTTAGGGTGGTCCGCCAGCCTTGGTCATAGAAGGCTGGGGAGGGTTTCTAGAGGGTTTTTATTCAATTTTTCTGTTAAAGGTTCCAAATTATTTACTGTGCAGTGAATTTTGATAGGTTTTCTGTGTGTACATACTGCATAAGACAGTTTGGGGAAACTTTAATTATCAGAAAACCATCCTGTTGTTATATCATTGTTTCTCACTCAGTTTTCACTGTTTTTTGGCCACAATTGGCTGTGTTTGTTGCAAGGTTAGTTCTTCATTTAACTTAACTTTGATGACTTATTTCTCTGTTGTAGATTTGCAATCTACATCAAGTATTTTTTATGTGTTTGTGAAACAAGTGCACTGTGTCTTTGGCTCTAGTTTGGATTTCTCTGCATGTCAGGTTTTTGGTTCTTTGGCTTTCAGTGGTCTTCTATTGGCCACTTTAATCACTTGTAAAGCAGTCAAGGAGTTGTTTGAAGGGGGGAATTTTAACAGTCTCCAATTTTCTGTAGCAAATTAATCTCACATAGCTATTCTCAAATGGACAGGGGATTGTCTCTCCATTTTTACTTAAAATCCCTTGGTCAAGACCTTTATCTAGTATTATAGGATTGTCTACATTTCTGGAACCCAACATGGGTGAGTATTCACTAGCCTTTTGGACTTTTGTTACTTTTTGACTCTTCTCTGTGGTTGGAGATTGGTTTTCTGGAATCTATTGGACCATGTCTTCTGAAACCTCTTTCTCTAGTGGTGGTAGTAGTGGATCTGGTTCACCTGAGGATGGTAATCTTCCTGTTTTTTTAGGCCTTTTTTCAGCATCAATTCTTGTATGAGGCCTATGTTTATGGGGGAGGATGTGAAGTCGTTTCTGGAGCTGTTTGAGGCTTCTGCAAATGTGGATGATGCTTCTAACCTACAAATGCTGAAGAAAGTCATCTTCAATATTGGTGACAGTGCTCTAATGAAGGAATTTGTTGCTATAGAGGGTTATAGGAAGAATGATTGGAATAATTTTTGTCTGCAGATGACAGACAGGTGGTTATCCAGATATTCAATGGTGGATCTCAATATTATTGCAAGTGAATTCAAATCTTATGGAGGGGTAAAAACCTCCATAATTATAGAAAGTTTCTGGATCAGTTGGAGCCAGTGGTGGATTAATTGGTGGAAATGCAGGATTCGGAGAGTACTGACTCTGAAAGGGATATTTTCTGGTCTTCACTGGCTAGGAATGTCAGAATTGATGCTCTGAAGGAGTTGGCAAGGAATGAAAAGATGAAAATTCTTCCTAATGGGAATCAGAAGTTTCATTCTCTTTCTGTGGTGAAGGAGTTTGTGGAGGGTCATCTCAAACTGTTGGAAGTTGATTCTTTCTAAGAAGCTAGCACCAAGTATGTTAGAAAGTTCATTGAAGCTTTTTCTGAAGATGTGGAGGACTCTAGGAAGAAGGAAAGTGTGAAAAAGGGAAAGGCCCTTTATAATCCCAAATAAGATTATCCTGTGATGAAGAAGTTGGCTGATCTGACAAACAGCTACATATTTTTGTTCATCAGGCTCAGATTTTCAATAAGGATTCTTCTCAGCCTAAAAAGTTTGTTAAGAGGGGTGGTAGCATTGATCCTTGGGTCTGCATATATTGCCGAAGGAAGGGCCACAAGACCAATGATTGTTGGGAAGTGAATAGGGATGTGTCTGAAGGAAAGGTGGAATTTTATGGGAAAATGTTTAAGTTCCCTGATGGTACTTTTGAGAAGCCTAGTGATGGTCAGAATCCAGTGTACTTGGTGAGGAGGAGACAGAATGTTAGCTCCAGGAGACCGAAATTTGAAGAGTTGTCTAATAATGATTCTTCTTTTGGAAAAGGTAAAGATTATGGCAAGAGAAGGGGAAAGGAGGCTAATAGAATCTCATTTACATCTTCCTTTGGTGAATTGGAGTTGTATTCTTGCGGTGGATAGTCAAGTGGGGAATTCTCGGCTGTTGTTTATGATGCGGAAGCAGTAAAGGTGGGAAGGATAAGAGCAGTTATCAGGCCCAACATAGGCCTAAGGCTTAAAAGGTGGATCCTAGTCTGATTGCAGCTAGGAAGAAATACTGAAAAGATGAGCTGTATAAAATTCAGAAAACTATATCTGATATGGGCCCCCCTTGTTTTGGAGCATTTGAAATGAATTATAGGCAACGCCTATGGATTTTGATTCAGACTCCAAGGAGGATTTCCCTTTGGCTTCATTTTCAAAGCCTGCTGGAGTAAGAGGGTCTGGTGAGGGATCTGTTTTGGTTTCTGTTGATATTAAATCTGTTGGCGGTTCTGGTCCTCAAGAATCTTCTAGGACCAAGAAAGTGAAGCAAAGGGCTCACTTTAAAACACCGGTGGTTTCTGGCCAGCTTAATGTTATGGACTCTGTCCTGGAAAGGATCAATCAGTGTCAGGTTTCCCTTACTTATTAGGAGTTGTGTACTATCAGTCCTGGGCTAGCTGATAGGCAGAAAAAGTTTTTAACCAGGAGAAGGGCTTCTTCTGGGGAGGTAGAATACATTTTTGATTCTGCTAAGAAGTCTGGTGAGGTGTTGGAGACACATTTTTTTGCACCTCTGGGTTATGTCAATGTCACTCTGAATGGCAGGGAGGCTAGGGCATTGGTTGATTCAGGTTCTCAGATTGACCTGATTTATTTGTTTGAGGCTACTCATCTGGGAATCCCCATCAAAATTGGTATTGGTGGAAATTTGAGAGAGATTTGTGGCTATCTCACAAAATTGGTTTTAACATCTGAGTTTTTGAAGTTAAATGTTGGTGGAGCCTCAGGGAAGGTTCATCTTTACATTTCCAAAGGAACAGTAAAAGCTCTTTTGGTTGTGCCATTCTTTGAAAATATTCAAGCAATAATTGGCTATAAACTTTATTTGAGAATCTGTTTCGAGTTGACTGGTGAAGATGAAAGGAAACTTCACAAGAGGGTGTCATCCCCTGGAGAGGATGGTTGCAAGACCAGACCTGGTATGCCTACAATGTGCCAGTGCATCAACTGTTGTAGGAGAAGAAAAGAAGTGAGTTCTGCCTCTAATTTTTTGGAGTGTGGCTCAGGCTCTAGTGGGAGTCTTTCTTTTTTAGAGTGATGAGGGCTGATTACCCTAGTGCTACAACCTTTCCCCAAGATGAGGAAATCCCAGGTTGTAGTAGGTCAGCTCCCTTGGAGATATACCAAGTGGCCTTTCAAATTTCTATTTTTAATGTTTCTCTTGTCTGCAAATATTCCTCAATTTTTTTATCAAGTATATGTTCTCTCTAAAAATTCTTAATCATGTATAATTCAAGATCAAATAAGAAGATTGCTTATATATCTTTATTGAAAGATATATGAAAAATCTGTGGAGTGGTGAGATTGGGGTCTAATAGTAAGTCCTCTCAATTGTGCACTTCTAGGGTTTCTTCTACACCTTTCAAAAACATTACCTTAGCCAGGTCTGTAAGAATTAGGAAAACCCCTTGTTATTTTGTAGGTTAGAAGAAAACTCAACAAAAGATAATAAAAATTTCATGTTAACTTAAGAAAATCACAAAAAAAATCTGAAGATAATTAAGAAAGAAGACAAGAAATACTTTTATGAAGAACATCAAGATCAATTTTTGGGCCTCCAGCATGAGGTTAAACTCCAAAAAATTTTGAAGAAAGAAGATTAGAATGATAAATTTTTGGGCCTCCAGAATGAGGATAAATTGAACAATTTTAGAAGAAGTGATTTAGCAGATGATTCAAGATTTGAAGATACAGAAGGTTGAAGTGAAGATTAAGATGTGGAATTGCGGAAATGTTTTGGAGTGGTGAGATTTGGGAATAAAAGTAAGTCCTGCAAGCTGTGCACTGCTTTTGTTTCTTCTAAACGTTTTAAAATCATTACCTTTCCCACAAATGTGAGCAAGGGGGGAATCCTTGGTTTTTTTTCCAGTTCTGGTGGTGAAGAAGTCTGGGAGATCCCTCAAGTGGAAGGTGGAGCAGCAAAGTATAACAAGGTAGCACAGAAGATTAGGCCTGTCAACAAGACTATTTCTATAGGGTTGAACCCTCCTTTGTTAAGAGATCCCTACTTTACTCCTCTGGTGTAGAATCCTCCTGATTTTATAGAGACAGCTAGGGTGACTGTGGAAAGGTTGAAGGTTGTTAATTTAGGTCCTGATGGGTGGTTTTCTGAGGAGGAAAAGAAGTTGTTGTTGCATTTTATTGTGCTGAGGGAGAGAGCAGAGTCATTTATTGAAAAGGAAAGGGGTGTTTTGAAACACTATTATGGGGAACCTTACTTTCTTCCTGTTGTTTATTTCAAACCTTGGCAAATCAAACCTATTACAATTCCAGCTGCAATGAGGGATGCTTTTATAGATATTATTAGAGAAATAGTCATGAATGTTTTATACAAACATTCAACATCCAGTTACTCAATTCTAGTTTCATGTGAAAAGAAGAAGAATGGTAAGCTGAGGGTGGCTCGTGATCTTAGAGCCTTGAATAGAGTCACTATCAAGAATTCTGGTATGCCCTTAAATGCAAAGGACTTTTTTGAATTTTTTTGGAAGGGTGTGTTAGAGTTTGGGGGATATTACGGGTTGTTATGATGACAGGGAACTTCATAAGGATTCAAGGCTACTTAAATCTTTTGAGACTCCTTTGGAGATATTTCACCTCACTAGGTTTCCTCAAGGAGCAACTAATTTAGTAGTGGTATATCAAACACAACTGGCTTGTATTTGGCAGGATGGAGTTCCAACTCATGCTGGTACTTTTTTTGATGATGGTGGAATCAAAGGACCATCCACTAATTATGGGAATGAGGTTCTGAAAGAAAACTTGTGTATAAGCAGGTTGGTTTGGGAATATACAATTACTCAAGAGAGAGTATTGTTTAGGTTTGAAGAGGCTGGTTTGACCATTTCTGTGTCAAAGTTTTGTTGTTGTGTTTTTGCTCTGAAAATTCTTAGTAATGTGGTATGTAAGGAGGGAAGAATTATGGAAAAGAAAGTATTTATAAAATTTAGTCACGGCCAATGCCTAATAATACTACCAAAGTCAGGGGATTTTCAAGGTGATGTGTGTATGTGAGGATTTTTATTGAAGATTTTTCTTTGTTTGTTTCACCTTTAAGAAGTCTTACCAGGAAAGATGCAGATTGGGAATGAGTTGAAGAGTGTGAAGAGGCTTTTCAGATGTTAAAAAAGGTGGTAGATGAAGATATTATTTTTCAAAAGTGTGATTATGGTGTTGTTGCTGGAAAAAATTATCTGGAAGTGGACTCAAGCTATATTGCTTCTGGTGCTGTTTTTTCTCAGGAAGATAAAACTGGGAGGGTAAGGCCAGTAAGGTATGAGTTGGTGGTGATTAATGAAGTGTATTTTAGATATTCTCAACCTATGTTTGAATTGTGTGGTGTAGCAAGAATTTTGAAGAAGCTGAAAACTGTTTTGAGGGGGCAGAATTTTGAGCTGCATTTTAATCTGAAATCTTTGGTTCAGATGATCAACACACCTAGTCTTCCAAATTCCCTGATGACTAGGTGGGTGGAATTTATTCAACATTTTACTTTTGAACTGGTATATAAACCTGGAAAAAATTTTATGATTACTGATAGATTATCATGGAGGCCACCTACAGATGAAGATTCTAATTCTGAAGAATTCAATTAAGATTTTCCAGTGGTTAGGTCCAGTAAAACCGGTGCTCAAGTTTTTTCTCTACACCCCCAAGAGGTTAAACTGGAATTCTGGTTGTCAGGATGTTTTTATGGATGAAGATGGAGTTTTTGTTTGGAACAGCTCGAAATTGGAAGATGGTGTTTTTGTTAGTGAACTAAATTCTCTTAAGATTCAGTGGAAAGAGAAGGATCTGCCTAAATTTAGGGATTGGTGTCCAGGCTGGGCCAGTCAAGTGGGTCATGTGCACACTGGTGATTTTGATGACAGAGTTTTACCCTTGGATGTTGCTTTGTTGGATTTTGAAGATGAGACCTGGGGTCAGTCTGGGTTTTAATTTACTAAAGTTTAATATCATTTAGCCTTGGAGAGGCCAGATAGTTGTGATGATGATACTTGGCTGGTAATCAGGAAGAAAAACCCTTGATTCTATGTGTTAGAAAGGATTTTGATGAGGAGGAAACATCCAAGTCTTCAAGTAGTGGTGACTCAAAAGGAGGGTCAAGAAGTTGTGATGAAGTCTTTTCATGAAGACCTTAGTCATAGAGGCTTTGGGGAGACTTATAGAAGAGTAGAAGAAATATTTTGGTGGCTGGAAATGAAGTTGGCTTTTCAGGGTTGTGTTCAATCTTGTTAAGAATTTCAAAGAAGAAGTCACTTTAAACCTAAAAAGGTTGGCCATGCTTCTGGTGAATTAACTGTGTTTGGAAGAGTCAGTCTGGATGCTGTCAATATTAAAGAGGGCAGGTATAAATACTTGGTTGTTGCCAGGAATGATTTGTCTGGTTTGGTTGAGGCAGTGACTCTGATAAATTGAGATTCAAAAAATGTGGCAGAGTTTTTGAAAAAGTAATGGGTGTTTAGATATGGGTTCTTTGAAGTTGGTGACTGTTGATGGTTGGCCAGATTTTGGATCTGAATTAAAAGAAGCTGTGGATATTATTGGTTCTAAAGTTAGAGTGGCTATACCTTATTATCCTCAAGCTAAAAGCATGGTTTAAAGAGGCCATGAAATTATCAAGAATTCTTTGGTGAAGATTTGTGGAGATAGTGCAGAAAGGTGAAGGCATTATTTACCCTTGGTTTTATTAGCTGATAGGGTCACTGTGAAAAGGAAAAATGTCTATTTCTCTTATGAATTAATGTTTGGGCAGAAAGCTGTTCCACTAGTGGATTTGGAAGCTGTCTCTTATCTTGGAATTGTTTGGGATGATGTGTGCTCAACATAAGATTTTCTCTGTACAGGATGCAATTGTTGGAGTGCAGAGATAAATGTCAATAGAAGGCATACTCTAGGATGATGAAGATAAGAAATAAATCAGTCAAATACTGGGACAAGAATTGAACAATTTGTTGTCAGATACCTGGTTAAGAGGAATAAGAGTCAAATTTCATAAATGATAAGATAGAGAAATAAATTCCACCAAAATAAGCAGTAAATACCTGGTTCATAGGAATAAAAGTAAAAGTTAATAAATGATAAGATAGAAAAAGAAATGCTGTCACACTAATAAAGGAGTAAGAATAGGAAGAGATAAGTAAAGAGTCAAGTGAAAATGTCATAAAGACAAAAATAAGAACAAAGGAGAATATGAAAATAGATGCATTGCAGCATTAAGAGCACACTAACATAAGTAATAAATACCTGGTTCAGAGGAATAAGATTCAAAGTTAATAAATGATAAGATAGAAAAAAAATGCTGCCACACTAATAAAGGAGTGAGAAGAAGAAGAGATAATTAAAGAGTCAAGTGAAAATTTCTTAAAGATAAAAATAATAAAGAAAATGAATAAGAAAGGAGATGCTGATAAGCAGACAGAGGTATCACTTTCTTATAGTAAACTAGGAAGCATATTCAAAAGAACCAGGCTACGGAAGTATAAGAATAGAAAAAAAAGTAATTTACTATTTACATATGAAATTGAATTATAATAATCGGAATCCAAAGAATCTGATATTATTCTAACATCCCCCCATTCTAAATTCTGAAAATCAGATAGGCCAATAGCCTTGCAAAATTCATCATGTTTTTGACTTGATAGAGACTTATTTGGTAGGTCTGCAATCATTTCAGAAGTAGAAACATTCAAAAATTTGATTTTTTCATAGGTAATCAGCTCCCTAAGCCAATGAGGAGGAATGTTGATGTGTCAATTTCTGTGTTGATACAATGGATTTTTGACAAGTGAAACTGACCCTTGGTTGTCATTGAGAATCATAGGAGTTCCATGATTTAGCTCAAGACCTGTAAGAGTTGGGTAAACTGTACTAAATCTTGGCCTACCTCAGATATTTCCTGGTATTTGGCTTCAATTGAAGACAGGGCAAAGACTTTTTGCTTGCTTTAGCGCCAGCCCAGGAGACCATTGAATAATACCAAGGACCACAATGTCAATTCACAGGTTGGAGATGAGCCCCAATTTTCATCAGCATAGTCAATTAACTCAGAGTGATTTGAGGTACCCCGTTTCAGCTCATAATTAATAGTTTTTTTGAGATACCACCAAATATGTTTGAAATATTGTACATGATTGTTTTAGGGTGAGTTCAAGAATTCTGACAGCATACTGGCTGCATAGGCCAGATCTGGTCAGGCACAGGAGACCAGATAATTTAATAGGCCTATCACCACAGGAAGTCTGGGGATAAACTGATAGCAGTTCCCTCTATTTGAAACTATCAGGGATTTATCAGGAAACTGTTGGGAAACCTTTCTAAAACTGTCTGAAAAATGTTTTAAAATCAGATGAAAAATCATTGAAAAAGTAACCTGTCACAGATTGAACCCAGAACAATCCCTCTTTAGAAGAGCTTAGGAACCACATTGAAGATCAGTTAATCTCAGGTTTGGCAAAAGGTTGAACAACTTCACTTAGCATACCTTAATATTCAAATATTAAACTTGAATATATGTTGTGTGTTTGATATAGATGCATATGCATTTGAATCTGTGTGGTGGATATTTATTGCATGTTAAAATTGATGTGAAATGCCTATCCAAAGTGTATGCATAATGAATATGAAGAGTAAATATCCATTAAAAATATGCATAAAAATATGCATATTGAATATGCAAAAAAAAGGTTTATATATGTATATGAATAAAATATATTAATAAGCATATACATATGTATAATGAATATGCATATGAATATGCATAAATATGAATTATGATTGAAATATGCAAAAAAATGATGCTTAATGAGAATATTTTATGCATAAATAGAAATATGCAATATGAATTCATATTGCATACAAATAACACTGGCAAACGAACTTGACCAAAACTCATACTAAATTTTCATTCTGGACTATACAGGTTTGAGGGAAGGAAGAAAAACAGTCTGCCAGTAGAAAAATGCTACATGCACTCATTTTGTCAGCCAGGCTATTCCAGGAGTCCAGTAAATGATATGTAACTTATAAGACCTGAAAGAGGGGGTAAGAATTGTATTTAATGTATATAAATCAATATTTTATCGCATAATAAAATTATATAAGTATTTTATTACATATAAGTGTTATATTAATTTTATTGGTTATATAAATTTTTTATACATTTAAATTTAACATAATATATTATATTCTACAAATAATGGCACATTTTTTAGGTATTTAATAATTATAAATTTATATTTAATTAATTAAAAACATATATTATAATTATAAGTGTAAAATTTACTTATAATATAATTAAATTAATTATTTATATTTATATATTAAATATCATTTTTTATAGTATTAAAACAATAAATAATGATGCTTCTTTTGACCTTTAATTGTGTCAGGAAAAACTAATTAATACTGAATTGAAATAAATTACATATTTTGTTGCATCAGAATATTTTTGTTTCACTTAAAAATCCTTAAATCAGACTGTACCATCTGTTTTGAATGATTTTTCTCATAGTTCCTATGTTCCAGGCTTGTTTAGTTATTCACTATTTTTACTTACTGATTTGGGAATTAATGGTGAGAAAATTGGATTCTTAATTGGGGTTTTTAATTATTTGTTTCATATTTTTCTCTACATTGTTGTGTTTCACTTACTCTTTGATATACTTGTTTTATCCTATTATAATTTTTGTATTTACAAATATAGTGGCGATTCAGAGGACCCATTGCCTATAAAAGGGCCTTGGATAATCCCCTGTAGCCTCATCACTTACTATACACTCAACAATTTAAAGATAATTTTATTACGCTTATTATTAATTTTTATTAGTATTACATTCTAATTAAAAATTCTAAATAACAATTTAAAGGTTGCCTTAAGTCTGATAGTAATCATAGTGTTTTTGGCTCAGAACTCTTACTTGAAATAATATTAATATTAATAAAACCAATCTTGTGTCACCTCTCAAATCACTTGTTGTTGCTTTCTCTTCAATAGATTAAATAATTTCATTTATTTTTATTTCTTTTATTTCTCAATCACTATTTCCTTCTTGTCCTCCTCTCTTTTCTTCCCTCTTCTCTTATCTCTTCTAGAGGACTGACCGACAACTGAGGGCCTTTCCAAACGACAACAACGATTGAGCCTGGCGACGAACGACAAACACACGGACCACCTAGCAAAAACAAAACTTTTGCCGCAACCGTGTTTGGAACTTGGGTTCGATTTCTTAGGTTTATATTATATTAATTCATATATTATTTTGAAGTGATTTTTTGATCACTATAGTAAGTTCACCTTTGCACCTCTCACTCATATTACTATATTTTTACTGCAATAAAAGTGATTGTGGCTTAATTGCTGATTCACTGAGTGTAAGTGTTCAATTATTAAAAAAAAATTTTTCCTAGTTGACCATTATAGAGTGTTAAATCCTCTTAGTCCTAGAAGAATTGACATTATTATTAATACAAATTGAATTAATAAATTATTTTTTTTTATTAATTATTGTTGATTTTGGTTGACTTAAAAGTACTTTGTGCTTAGTGCCAAATATATTGCAATATTTAATATTGGTAATTAATTGGTTGAATTAACTTGATTTTTTATTCCCAATTTAACCTTTCAATCCATTTTATTAATTAATTTTTTATAATTATTACTTTATATTAAAAAAATTTTTTTTTATAATTTAATCAATAAATTTTATTATTATTTTTGGAGCAATTATTAACTAACTTTTATTTTTTTTAAAAAAAAAGTTAATTAATCTTCCCACTATTATGTCCAACAATTTGGCTGAAAAAATGGATAACATGCAAGTGGATGATATTGAAATTGACTATGATGCTGATACTGTGAGTTCTTCTAAAGTTGGACATAAAAAATCTTATGCTAACACGAAAAATTCACATAATTCAGGATGTGGAAATGACAGGAAATATAAACAAACCAAACCCCCTTCCCCAAGCACAACAGAAGGAAGTAAAGCATCTAGTACCTCAAGAAGGTCTTCCAAAAGGATTCAAAATAAAAAAGCTTCCTCTGCCACAACAAATCAGCAACCTGTCCAGTCATATAAAAGAGTTGAAGACAGAAAATATGACGTACAAAGCAAAAGTAGACACCTTGTGGGATCAGGTTCAAGAACTCAGGAACCAGAATCAGGCCCAGGCCCCTCCTCAGTTGCCTCCCAATCAGCCTCAGTTTCAGGCTCAACCTTAACAGCCACCTAGCTCAACCATCCAAAATCCAAATACTATGGAAGTAGAGCAATGGAAATGGGATTATCTAATGAGTCACTACCAACAGAATGTGCAACACCCTCCTCATCATCAGCCTGGCCCATCCAGAACACCCAATTTCCATCCACCTCCTCATCCCTACCAACAAGGCAGGAGAAAGAAGGCCCAAGCACAATCCCAAACCCAGTCTCAGGGGAGGTTTCCTCCTCTGCCATGGTAAGAAATTTGGTTGATAGTCACTTGGGTATGTTTTCTAATAAAACTTCTTCTGCAGGTAATATTATTGAACATGGTGAAAGAACAGTTAAACCTGTTAAAAGACAGCTTCCTGTAGCTAGTAGCACTATTGATGTAATTAGCAAATTGTCATTTGATGAACCTTTACATTTAACTTATACTTCTTTAATTAATCCTTCTCTTGCAATTAAAAATGATTCTGTTCCCCCTGAAATCTATACCTTAATTGAAAGAACTTCTGAGGAAATATTGAAAGATACCCTTGACTTTAATGTTGTTAAAGACAAACATTTGAGAGATGTGTTAATCCATGAAAATGATAGATTAAATAATTTACACTTGCAATGTAAAGTGAGTTCTTCTGTACAAGATACAGCTTATTTAAAAATCAAAGAAACCTTGAAAATTATTCTTAGTCAACAAAAACAAATAAGAAGTGACCATAGAGCTATCTCAGATAGAAATATCAGTCTACATAAGACCTTGAGTGAATTGAAACACCTTATTGAAGAAAATTATTCATTCAAAAATGAAATAAAATCTCTGCAAAATGAGTTTAAAAATCTAAGAAATGATTTCCATGCACTAAGTGCCAAACACTCAGTTTCTGAGGACAGAAATGTTCTATCTCTTGCAAAAGTAAATGACCAGATGTCTGAAATTCCAAGAATAAGAAACTATGTGTCTGACATACAGGAAAAATTCTCAACCTTAACCATCAATAATGAATTAAATGAGAATGCTGTCAATAAGCTGCATAAAAATAAAGGAAAAAAACCTGAGCAAAGTTCATCCTTTCTTCCTCATATTTCAACCATTAAACAAACTGACAATGAGTCTGTAAAATCTTTTGCTACTAGCAAAAAATCTTGTGATGGTCATGCACCAGCTGTTTCTTTAAATAATGAAATTTCTGAACACCTGGCTAAACTTCAGGAATTATTAATAATGAATAATTCAAACCAAAAAGTGGACCATCCCAGCAGTCAGAAAAATTGGCCTAAGTTAGACCAATATCCTACCTTTGATGGTGATTCTTCCTCTGAATGGCAACACTTTATCCAAAGAATTGATAATTTAAAGAGATCTTATAAACTACCAGATGAGGAAATTGTTTCTAAGCTAATTTCTTTATTTTCCAATGTAGCCTTGATGTGGTATGAATCTGTTCTTTTAGATAACAATCATTATACATGGAATGATTGGAAATCCTTGATTGAGAATCAGTTTGGTGGTTCAAAATTCAGGTTATCTCAACAGAGACTGTATGAGAATACTAGATATGTATCCTCCTCTGTTGAAAAGCCCATTGTTTTTCTGATGAAAATAACAAAAATCCTTAGAGCAATTGATCCAAAGATGGATTATGATATTTGGAGAGATAAAATCTTGTATAAATTACCAAATTCTCTTAGGGATTTGATTGTGGCTAGAACTGAGCATGTAAGGGAAAATTCTTCTTTCATTAATATCTGTAATGAGGTACTGCTCAACCATAGATATGAACCAAATAATTACCTTGGTAAATCTTATAATTATCAGAATAAACCTTCTACAAAGCTCCCAGAAAAATCTGGTAAACCCTCTGCCCCAGTTGCACCTAAAAAATATGCAACAAATACTTGTTATAAATGTAACAAACCGTGGCAGAAGGGTCATGTTTGTGACAAGAAAATTCATCTTGTTGAACAAAATGAAGACACTGATGAAGTTGAACTTGATGTCAATAATTCTTCCAGTGAATGTGAAAGTAATATCTCCTATGAAAATGATTCTGTTAAAGATGTTTTAATGTTGGAACATGATGTCCATTATTTAAATAATATATCTGAAGAATGTGTATTGGATTTATCTTCAGTAGAAAATGCTGATATAATTAAAGATATTACTAACAATTCTATACCTATATCCCCTTTAAAGGCACCTGTTATCATTAATGGTAAAAATGTTGATGTAGTTCTTGATTCTAGTGCTGGAGGAAGTGTAGTGTCTGAAAAAGCTTTGGCTTCAGTGGATAAGGAATATTTGAGTAAATTATTACCTATAACTTCTGAAAAATGGAGAGGGTATGGTTCTACCTTATTTCCTATTGGCAAATACAAAACCTCTGTATTCTTCAAATATAATGGTGGTTTTGTCAGAGCTATTTGTGAGTTTGTTGTCATGAAAAATGATAATTTAAGCAATTGGTTTATTATGGGAAATGATATTTTAACCATGTTTGGTGTGAAACTGGACCTAGCAAATAATTGCTTTACCTTAGGAATGAATGGGAAAAGAAAGTTCAAAATTTCCTCTCCTAGAACTTCTGGGCATTTGTTGAAATCTTGTAACTCACTGATCCAGTATAAAGGTAGAACAACAACTGAAATGGATGATTTATTACATGAAATAAATACTGCTTCTTTTGTTGATCAGTTGACTAGTGAACAAAAAGATTCTATTGTTGCCTCTATTACCTCTTTCCCTATGGCTTTTGCTCATGGTTCTCATGTCTTGGGAATTTTTGAGGAAGAGATGAAAATTACCTTATCCTGTAACTTGAGTGATATTCCTCCTAGTATTAAGAAAAAACCATATCCTTCTTCTACAACAAAAAGAAAGGATATTGAAGATAATATTGAAACATTATTAAAAATGAATATCATTGAGAAAGTGGATGTCACCCCCAAATATTGTGTCATCTCCCCAGTCTTGATTTCTTATGAAAAAGATAAAGCTAGATTATGTGGAGATTACAGAGCTTTAAACACTTATACTGTTGATGATATTTATCCTTTACCCAGAATTAATTCAATACATGCTACCTTGCAAGGTGCAAAATTTATTAGTTGTCTGGATGGTAATAAAGGTTATCATCAAGTTCCAGTTGAGAAAAATTCTCAAAATTTTTTGCTTATTGCTACTCATATGGGAATATATAAGTATTTTAGGATGCCATTTGGCCCTAAAAATGCTCCTTCAGTTTTCCAGAAAGTTATGGATAACACTTTCCATCAAGAAATTATTGAAGGTTGGCTCATGGTTTATATTGATGATGTTATTGTTTTTTCTAAAACTTTTGATGAACATATGATTCACTTGGATAGAGTTTTCCAAAAAATGGATGAAATCAATATGACCTTATCTTTAAAAAAGTGTAAATTTGGTTTTCAAACTTTGAAAGTCCTTGGCCATGTTGTGTCAGGCTTACAAATTTGTGTAGACCATAACAAAGTTGCTGCCATTCAAAATGTGAAAGCACCAACTTCTGTAAGAGAAATCCAAAGTTTTTTGGGTATGTGTGGCTATTATAGACCATATATTAAAAATTATCAGGTCATAGCCTTGCCTCTTACAAAACTGACCAGAAAAGATGTTGCTTTTCTCTGGAATAATGACTGTCAAAAAGCTTTTGATACATTAAAAAGTTGCTTAATGACAGCCCCTATATTGGCTCTTCCAGATTTTAACAAGCCATTTGTCCTATATACATATGCTAGCTTTATTGGTCTGGGTGCTGCCCTTCACCAGAAGCAAATTATTAATGATAAATCCTCAGAAGTTGTAATTTGTTATATTTCAAGAACCTTAAGAAATAGTGAATTGAAATATGGTGCCACTCAATTGGAGTGGTTAGCAGTTGTTTGGGCCCTTGAGAAGCTTCATTACTATTTGGATGACCAAAAATTTGAGTTGGTAACTGACTGTAGTGCTGTGAAGTCCCTCTTAAACCTAAAGACACCTAACAGACATATGTTCAGGTGGCAACTTGCTGTTCAAGAATACAGAGGACGGATGAAAATTATCCATAGAGCTGGAAATTTTCACTCCAATGTTGATATGCTCTCCAGATTGCCTCTGCCAAATAATGACTCAAATCCTGTTTATGTACCTGAAGATGATACTGTTCATATCCATGGTATATTTATAGTTGATATGGAAGAGGAGTTATTACAATTAATACTGGATTCATATGATAAGGATTCTGATTTAAATAAATTGGTTACTATCTTAAATGATCCTAAGAATGCTTCAATTCAAGCATTAACAAAAACTCTTCCTGCAAAGTATCAAAATTCTTTGAATAAAGGAAAGTTTTCTATTAATGATGGTTATATATATTATAGAAGGAAGCTTACTAATGTAATTGTAATTCCTCCTTCTATGAAAGAAACTATCCTCAAACTTTGTCATGATGACATATTAGCTGGTCATTTTGATCTTGAAAAAACATTGATTAGAATCAAAAACACTGCATGGTGGGCTAATATGTCTGAAGACACAAAATTATATGTTGAATCTTGTGATTCCTGCCAAAAATCTAAAAGGTTAACAGGTAAGAGAGCAGGGTTATTACAACATATTGAAGCACCTAATGCTCCCTGGCAAATAATTAATATGGATTTTGTCACTGGTCTTCTTGTTGCAGGTAAAGACAGCTTTAACTCTTGTTGGGTAATAGTGGATAGATTCACAAAAATGTGCAAATTTATTCCAACCCACAAAGATGTATCCACCAAAGAATTAGCTTTCTTATGGTGGTCTTACATGTTTAATATTATTGGTTTTCCAAAAGCCATTATCACTGATAGTGATCCAAAGTTCACTTCTGAGTTTTGGACCTCTTTGATTGATATTTGTGGCTGTGAGTTAAAATTGTCTACAGCTCACCATCCTCAGACTGATGGTCTAGCTGAAAGAATGATTCAAACTCTGGAAGATATGATTAGAAGGTATTGTGCCTTTGGTTTAGAATATAAAGACAATGACAGATTTACTCATGATTGGGTCACTCTATTGCCTGGTCTTTAATTTGCATATAATAGCACTGTTCATTCTGTCACTGAGAAAAAGCCTTTTGAGCTTTGGTTGGGTTATGTCCCAAACACTCCTGCTCAGATTCTCAATAATAAATTACCTAAGTTGGAACTACACCCTGGTGTAAAATCTTTTATGCAAATGCAACAGCTATGCAGAAAACATTCTCAAAGCTGTAGTGAAAAAGCATTTGAATATGAAAAGAAAAGATGGGATAAATCCCATAAAGAATACACATTTAAAAAGGGTGATGAAGTGTTGATCTCTACTTTCCATTTCAATTTACAAGGTAACCACAAATTAAAAGATCCTTTTGTAGGACCATTTGTTGTTAAAAGAATGGTTGGTGATAATGCAGTAGAAGTTGTATTGTATTCTCCATATGATAGGAAACATCCTGTTTTTCTTAATTCTTTGCTTAAGCCTTATACTTGCAACAGTGACTTATTTCCCAAAAGAAGGGGAAGACCTAAGAAAAACCCTCAGGAAGTCACAGAAACAGCAGAAATTGATAAAATTCTCAATGATAGAATTATCACTTCTGAAAGAGGTACTGAATATTTATTGAGATATAAGAACAAATCATCTGAACATGATGCATGTATACCTGGCAAGGAGATTTCAAATCTGCCTACTTTGTTGAAAAAGTACAAAAAGAAAAAATCTTAGCATTTTTTTTATTGTTTTTTTGGAGTGAGGGAGTGTCAGCCAGGCTATTCCAGGTGTCCAGTAAATGATATGTAACTTATAAGACCTGAAAGAGGGGTTAAGAATTGTATTTAATGTATATAAATCAATATTTTATTGCATAATAAAATTATATAAGTATTTTATTACATATAAGTGTTATATTAATTTTATTGGTTATATAAATTTTTTATACATTTAAATTTAACATAATATATTATATTCTACAAATAATGGCACATTTTTTAGGTATTTAATAATTATAAATTTATATTTAATTAATTAAAAACATATATTATAATTATAAGTGTAAAATTTACTTATAATATAATTAAATTAATTATTTATATTTATATATTAAATATCATTTTTTATAGTATTAAAACAATAAATAATGACGCTTCTTTTGACCTATAATTGTGTTAGAAAAAACTAATTAATACTGAATTGAAATAAATTACATATTTTGTTGCGTCAGAATATTTTTGTTTCACTTAAAAATCCTTAAATCAGACGGTACCATCTGTTTTGAATGATTTTTCTCATAGTTCCTATGTTCCAGGCTTGTTTAGTTATTCACTATTTTTACTTACTGATTTGGGGATTAATGGTGGGAAAATTGGATTCTTAATTGGGGTTTTTAATTATTTGTTTCATATTTTTCTCTACATTGTTGTGTTTCACTTACTCTTAGATATACTTGTTTTATCCTATTATAATTTTTGTATTTACAAATATAGTGGCGATTCAGAGGACCCATTGCCTATAAAAGGGCCTTGGATAATCCCCTGTAGCCTCATCACTTACTATACACTCAACAATTTAAAGATAATTTTATTACGCTTATTATTATTTTTTATTAGTATTACATTCTAATTAAAAATTCTAAATAACAATTTAAAGGTTGCCTTAAGTATGATAGTAATCATAGTATTTTTGGCTCAGAACTCTTACTTGAAATAATATTAATATTAATAAAACCAATCTTGTGTCACCTCTCAAATCACTTGTCGTTTCTTTCTCTTCAATAGATTAAATAATTTCATTTATTTTTATTTCTTTTATTTCTCAATTACTATTTCCTTCTTGTCCTCCTCTCTTTTCTTCCCTTTTCTCCTACTCTTCTAGATGACTGACCGACACATTTTGTGGCAGATCAAATGAGAAGTGATGAATTATGGTTGGTGCTCATAATTTAGTATGATATCATAATTTTATTTAATTGCTTTCAATATTAAAAAGACTTTTGGTTGGTTGGTATTGATCTAGCTGTGCCAGGGTCTAATCTAATTGTTTTAACAATTTCTTAATAATTAATGGGTTTTAATACAAAAACAGGTTGTATTTTTTGTGGGATATTGGATATGATAAGGTCTTTTGTAAAAAAAACTTATATTGTTTAAAAATATTCATGAATCAGATGTGGGATAATCACTACAAAAAATTGTTGTACTGTGGGAAATAAAATATATGCACAAGCAGTAAAGAAAGGACTGAGTGCACCCTTTTTGTGCAGTGGGAATCATTAGAGTAGAATTGTGGATGAAAAATATAATTCATTATTACTATTAAATTTAATCAAAAAATTTATAATATTAAAATGAACTATTAATTCTTTGGTATTTGACCTTTGTGCCTCACTCATATTTTTCATTTGATTACATTTTTGTCACCATTATGATATTAATATTACAAGTATAGCAAAAACTTGTGTGCCAAATGTATAACAGGTGATGTTACACCTTTTATAATATCATTAAATAAAGTTAAAAAAATATGAAAATGATTTGTTTTAAAAAAAATAAATTGATATCCAATCCAACTACTATCCCTATTTCTTTGTTGTGTGCCATCTCATGTTTGACTCTAGCCTCGGTAAATCCATCTCCCTCCTTCAACTTTCGTCTCAGACAAGTCGCTAACCTCTCAAGGGATCAAAAATGAAATAAAAATTAAAAATTAAATTCCTGACATCAAGAGCAAGTAGACATGTTGGGGTGAACACCCACCAGTGGGGCTAAACTTGGACTATAATTTCTTTTTTGAAAAACAAAAAAGTGCCAACCTGAGGTTTAACAAAACTTCAGCAGAATCATTTGGCCATATCAAAAAACTTCTAGTGCAATTATTGAAAAAAAATTCATTTTCATTGCAATAGTGAGAATTGATCACATCAAACTGCATGTGACCAAAAGTGTCAAGCACAAGTTCAGCTGAACTTGTGCTGGACACTTTTTTCATGGTGAGTATCTAGGGTGCAGGTCTTCTTCAGTGCAACTGGTATTTTTTTTAAAACATTCACACTGGTATTTAATCTTTCTGTGTTATTTATATTTTATTATCTGATTAATATTTTTGTCACCATTATATTATTAATATCAGAAGTATAGCAAAAACTCATGTGCCAAATGCATACAGGGTGATGTTACACCTTTTATAATATCACTAAAAAAGTTAAAAAAATATGAAAATGATTTGTTTTACAAAAAATAAATTGATATCCAAAAGCAATATGAGGGATAAAAAGGTAAAATTAAAGGGATAAAATATGATATAAAAAATTAAAATACAATTCTTTCCATCAAGATCAAGTAGACATGTTTGGGCAAATTCCCACCAGTGGGGCTAAACTTGCACTATAATTACTTTTTTGTAAAACAAAAAAGTGCCAACCTGAGGTTTAACAAAAATTCAGCAGAACCATTTGGCCATATCAAAAAACTTCTAGTGCAATTATTGAGAGAGAATTGATCACATCAGACAGCAGGTGACCAAAAGTGTCCAGCGCAAGTTCATCGAAACTTGTGCTGGACAAATTTATGATGGAGAGTAGCTAGGGTGGAATTTTTCTTCAGTTCATCTGGTATTTCTTATAAACATGTCCATTGGTATTTGATCTTTTTTTTCACTCATATATATCATTTGATTAATTTATTTTCACCCTTATATTATTAATATTATAAGCATATTAAAAACTCATGTACCAAATGCATACCAGGTGATGTTACACCTATTATAATATTATGAAATAAAGTAAAAAAAATATGAAAATGATTAGCCTTACAATCATTTAAATAGATATTTTTTAAAAAAAGGGAAATAAAAATGTAAAATTAATCTCAAATAGATCAATTATGAAAAACAAAATACTAGTAAAATTCTTGCTTTAAACAGCCACTATAACTGTTGAAACAAATGGGAGCCATGAGGGATGAATTGTAATAAATGACCTTTTTTTAAAGATAAAAAAATATACACTTGAGGATGGGAAGAACAACAGGTGGATGATTTAGCTAAAAAAAAATACTTGTAGTGAAGGTTGATGAAAAAAATTGTTTTTTTGCCATAGAAATAATTTATCCTATCTGACTGCACATGACCTAAAGTGTCCAGCACAAGTTTAGTTAAAGTTGTGCTGGACAATTTTATGATGGAGAGTTGCTCAGGTGGAACTTTTCTTCAGTTTGTTCATCTTGTATCTCTCATAAACATGTTTACTAGTATTTGATCAGTCTGTATCAATCATATTTATCATCTGATTAATATTTTATCACCATTATATCATTAAAGTTATTAGTATATCAAAAACTTGTGTGCCAAATGCATAATAGGTGAAGCTATACCTTCAATAATAATATTAAATAGAGGTAAATAAATATGGAAATGATTAGTTTTTCAAAAATTAAGTAGAAATTTAAGATTAAAAAGATGAATAAAAGAGTAAAATTAAAATCAAAAAATTCAAATATGAAAAAAAAACTAGTAAAATTCCTGCTATCAAGAGCCAGTAGAGGTGTAAAACCAAACGGGAGGCATCAGGGCTGAATTGTAATAAGTGACCTTTTTTTTAAAGATTAAAATTTATACAATTGAGATTGGCCACAACAGCAGGTGGAAAATTCAGCCAAACCAAACTACTTCTAGTGAAATTTGATAAAAAAATTTTTTTGTTGCCATAGAGTGAATTGATCCCATCTGACTACACCTGACCAAAAGTGTCCAGCACAAGTTTGGCCAAGCTTTTACTGGACACTTTTATGATGGAGAGTAGCTAGGGTAGAATTTTTCTTTAGCTCATCTGGTATTTTTTACAAAAATGTCTACTGGTATTTTATCTTTGTGCCTCACTCATATATATTGTTTGATTAATTTTTTGTCACAATTATATTATTAATTATATAAGTATATCTAAAAATTGTCTTCCAAATGCATACTGAGGGATGTTAAACCTTTTATAATATTATTTAATAAATTTATAAAAATATTAAAATAATTTATTTTAAAAATTATTAATTGATATTCAAAAGTAATATGAGGAATAAAGAATTAAATTAAAGGGAGCAAATATGAAAAAATAAATCCAAGTATTATTCCTACTATCAGAGGCCAGTAGAGATGTTAAAGCAAATGAAAGCCATAAGGGATAAATTATACTAAATTGACTGTTTTTTATATATAAAAAATTGTGTACCTGTGGTTTGGATGAACTCTAGGTGGACAATTCAGCTATATCAAACTATATCTAGTGAAGTTTTTTATCAAATAATTGTTTCATTTCCATAGAGAGAATTAATACCATCTGACTGCACCTGAGCAAAAGTGTCCAGCACAAGTTCAGCTGGACTTGTGCTGGACCCTTTTTTCATGGTGATTTTCTAGGGTGCAGGTCTTCTTCAGTGAAACTGGTATTTTTTTAAAACATGTCCACAGGTATTTGATTTTTCTGTTTTATTAATATTTTATCATTTGATCAATTTTTTTTCACCAGAATATTATTTTTTTTAGTATAGCAAAACACATGTGCCAAATGATAAAAGGTTGATGTTACACCTTTAATAATTTTATTAAATACAGGTAAAATATTTTGTAAATGATTTGTTTTACTTAAAATTAATTGATATCCAAAAGAAAAAAAAGGGATAAAAAGATATAAGTTGATTCATATTTTATTATCTGATTAATTTTTTGTCTCTAGAATATTATTAATTTTATTTTTATAGAAAAAGCTTGTGCTCCAAATGCATGCCCTGTTATATTACACCTTTTATAATATTATTAAAAAATGTTAAAAAAATATGAAAAAGATTTTTTTTCCAAAATTATAAATAAATATCCAAATTTAACATTGTGGTGATCCGAACCTGGGTAGGCCTTTGTACTGCATATTTGGGGGTATTTGGTATGTAGGGTGTTATTGGGGTTATGGTGTTATTAGTTGATTTTCTCATCTTTAGGTGATATTTAGTAGTGTTTATGGAGGCTTTATCTAGGCTCACTTATTATGTCTCAGCTTAATTTCCTTTCTTTTCTCTTCATTTTGGTATCCCTTATGGGTGGTTACCTTGTTTTATAGGGTAGTTATGGTGTTGTTATTGGTATTTATTGGATGTTTATTACTTAGTGGTGCTTATGTAGGCTTAAGCTAGGTCACTTATTATGTCTCAGCTTATTGTCCTTCATTTTCTTTTCATTTTGTTATGTCTTATGTGTGTTTATCTTGTTTATTAGTGAAGCTATGGGTTTTTAGGGTTTTTAGGGTTTTTATGCGTTGTATGGGTGTTTTAGGGCCTAGAGGCGGCCTGCCCGCCCCTAAGCGGCATCCCGCCTGAAGCGGTGTGCCCGCCTGGGCGCTGGGGAAGTGCTAAAATGCACTTTTATGCATGAAAAAGGCTGGGAAAGCTGAATTTTGGGCAGGTAATTGGTCAGGGTGGTCTGTGCACTGGCTGTATGATGCGTGTGTGGGAAGATTTTAAGGGGAAGATTCTTCTCTCTTTACTCTTCACCTCTCTGTTCCTCACTGTCTTATTGGCTTGTGTTTTGTTGGAATATATTACTGTTCATTTTTACTCTTTCTGGTAGTCTGTCTGGGACTATTATCTTCAATTTAAAAGGGGTAAAGTGTGTTTAATTAGAGGGTCTATCAAACAGATCTCCAATTTGCTGCAACAAGTAAATCTCACTTGTTTTTCTAAAGGGACAGGGTATTTTTGCTCTGGTTTTTCTCCAACTCCCTTAGTCAAGGCCTAAAGCTAGTACTATAGGATTGTCTACAACATGAGTGATAAAAAATTAAAGTAAAAGAGATAAAATATTAAAAAAAAATTCAAGGAAAATGACTGCCATCAAGAGCCAGTAGAGGTGTTGAAACTAATGGGTGCCATCAGGGCTAAATTGGATGAAATTTAATTTTTCTTAAAGATAAAAAATATTTTACCTGAGGTTTTGAAAAACTTAATGTGGATCATTCAGCCATACCAAAATACTTCTAATGTTATTATTTAGGATTTTTTTAAATTTTATTTCCACATAGAGAATTGATCTTATCTGAATGCACCTGACCAAAAGTGTCTAGTACAAGTTTGGCCAAACTTGTGCTGGACACTTTTATGATAAAGGGTAGCTAGGGTGGAAGTGTTCCTCAGTACATCAGTTTTTCTTTTTTTACAAATTTATTGGTTTTTTATTTTTTTTTTCATTCATATTTATCTTGTAATTAATTTTTTGTCATCATATATATTATTAATTTTTCTATTATAGCAAAAACCTGCATGCCAAATGAAAAATTGGTGATGTTACACCTTTAATAATATTATTATATAAAGATAAAATATATATATATGTTTAGTTTTTAAAAAAATAAATTGATATTTAAAATTAAAAAGAGTAATAGAAAAGTAAAATGAAAATCAATGGGATCAAATAAAAAATAAAAAATACAAGTAAAATTTTTACTATCAAGAGCCAGAAGTGGTGTTGGGACAGTTGAGGACCCCTAGGTCAAGAATTGGTCTAAATTTAATTTTATGTATAGCTAACAAATTTTGACCTGAGGTTTGTACAAACTTACAGGGGACAATTTCACAATATTAAACATTTTTTATTTCAATAATTGAGTGAAATATCATTTTCATTGCCATAGAGAGAATTTATCTCATCTGACTTCATGCTAGCAAAAGTGTCCAGCACCAGTTAGGCCAAACATGAGCTGTAAACGTTTATGATTGAGAGTACGAATTCCACCATTCTTTTTAAACTCAAAAGGGATTTCTTATAAAAAATTCCACTGGTATTTGACCTTTCTGTGTCATTTAAATTTTCCATTTAATTAATTTTTTGTCATCATTATATTATTAATGTTATTACTATAGTAATAAATTGTGTGAAAAATGCACACCAGGTGGTGTTCCAACTTTAATCATATATTATTAAATAAAGGTGTAAGAGTATGAAAATTATTTATTTTACAAATTAAAAATTGATATCAAAAAGCAGTATGAGCAAAAAAAAAGTAAAATAAAAGAGATCAAATAAGAAAAAAAAATCTAAGGGAAATTCCAACTATTTATAACAAGTAGAGGTGTTAGATCAAATATGCACCACCAAGGCTAAACTTCGACTATATTTTATTTTTTAACCAAAGAAAGTGTCCTTCTGAGGTATAAAAAATCATCAGGAAGACATTTTGGAAATATCAAACTAATTATTGTGCAATTATTGAGCAAAAATAATTTTTCATTTCCATAGAGTGAATTTATCCCATCTGACTGCATGCAGCCAAAAGTTTCCAGCACAAGTTTGGCCAAACTAATGCTGGAAGCTTTTATGATGGTGAGTATCTAGGGTGCAGGTCTTTTTCAGTTAATCAGGTATTCCTTATAAACAAATCCACTTGTATATGATCTTTCTGTGTCATTCATATTTATCATTTGATTGACTGTTTTTCACAATTATACTATTAATATTATTAGTATTGAAAAAATTTGTAAGACAAATGCATACTGGGAGATTCTAAATCTTTAATAAGCTTATTAAATAAAAGTAAAAAAATATGAAAAGTATTAGTTTTACCATAAATAAATTGATATTTGAAAGCAAAAAGAGGAATAAAAAAGTAAAATAAAGTGGTTAAATATGAAATTAAACACTCAAATAAAGTTTCTGCCATCAAAGATAATTTGAGTTTTCAGACCAAATTTGCATCACCAGTTCTAGATTTGGAATATATTTCAATTTTTTTAAAATTAATAAAATTGTCCATCTGAGGTTTTCCAAAAAGTCAGGAGGATAGTATAGCAGTATAAAACTAATTCTTGTGCAATGATTGAGCAAAAATTCATTTTAACTTCTATTGATTAAATTTATCTCATCTGACTGCATGCAACAACAAAATTCAGGGGGAAAATTTGTCCATATAAAACTACTTTTAGTGCGATGATGGAGTGATTATTCAGTATCATTTTCATAAAGAGAATTTATTTCATCTGACGTTGTGGTCTTCCAACATTGGCAGGGGCCTTTGTTGTGTGATTTGGCGCTGTTTGTGCATGTCTTAACTGACATCTGTTAAGGAATTGGGTATTTTTCTGGTTTTATTCCGTGGATATTGGGTCTGCGGGTATGTGGGTACTATCATTAAATAGCCCTGGTTTTTCTCTATATTTTATGTCTTGAAGACATTTTTCACATTCTGAGTTTTAAGGGGTCATTTCCTCATTTTTCATTTATAAAAGATTGCTGTTTAATTTTGTTTTTCGTGTTTTACAGGCTAACCTTAAGTCTTAGGGTTAAGTGCTTAGTACCATTTGATAGAGCTAATTTTTCTCTATATTTCATGTCCCAATGTTGTTATAGTGAAATTCCGTGTTTTAAAGGTTTTAGTAGTTGTAGCTAATTTTTCTAAGTAGATTAGTGGTTTTTATTGGTTTTCTGGCTTCAGGGAGGCCGGGCCGCTTCAGGCGGCATCTCCGACGTCAGGCGGCCCGCCCGCCTCTGTTTTAGGAGGTTGGGGAGCACTCCAGGAGGGTTTTTATGCAATTTGGCAGGTACAGGCGCCAAAGTGGTGGGTGCGCATGGGCTCTTAGATAGTGGTCTGTGTGTACATAGTGAATAAGACAGTTTGGGGCAACCTTAATCATCATACAACCATCCGGAGGTGATCTCATTGTTCCTCACTCAGTTTTCACTGTTTTCTGGCCACAATTGGCTGTGTTTGTTGCAAGTGAGTTCTTCATTTAACTTAACTTTGGCAACTGTTTTCTCTGTTATAGTCTTGCAAGCTATAGCAAGTTTTATTGCTGTCTCTGGTGTGGATTTGCAGCCTACATCAAGTATCTTTGCTGTCTCTGGTGTGGACTTTGTTCTACATTTCAGTTCTTTGGTCTGGTAGTCTATCTGGTGACTACTTTCTTGGCTCATCAAGCAGTCAAGTGTGTTTAAAAGGGGTCTTTAGCAAAACAGGAACCAACTTACTTTAGCAAGTAAATCTCACTCTATTTTTCTAAAGGGACAGGGGATTTTCTCTCTGGTTTTTCTCCAACTCCCTTGGTCAAGGCCTATAGCTAGTACTATAGGATTGTCTACATTTCTGGCGCCCAATGTGGGGTGGAACTTGCTAGTTCTTTGGAATCTCTGTTTTCTTTGGTTGGCTCTTTTTGGTGTTTTGGTCAGGAGGAATGGCTTCTGGTTCTGCTATTCCTGTGGTGACTGTCAGTGGGGGGAATGGTCCTCCTGTGATGTTTAGGGAGTGTGTGAGGATTAAAACTTGGGATGGTACCAAGTTTAATGGGGAGGATGTCAAGTGGTTTCTAGAGAAGTATGAAACTGCTTCTGGAGTGGATGGTGCTTCCTACCTGGACATGGTGAAGCAGATTATCTTCTTCATTGGTGATAGGTCAGTGGAGAAGGAGATTGTGTCCATGTCTGGCTACAAGAAGAGGGATTGGAAATTGTTGTGTAGGGAAATGGTGGATAGATGGGGTGTCAGGTTCACTATGGTGGACTTGAACAAGGTTGTCAGTGAATGGCAATCTTATGGTGGTGTTAGTAACTTACATAGTTACAGGAAGTTTCTGCTACAGTTTGATCCTGTGGTGGAATACTTGGTGGAAGTGGAGGAGCTGGCACATGAAAATGCTGCCAAAGATGATTTTTGGTCTGCCCTGGCTAGAGATGTCAGGATGGATGTGTTGAAGGAGTTGTCAAGAAAGGAATTGATGAAAACTCTTTCTAATGGGGATCAGAAGTTGCCTGCCTTGGATAAGGTGAAGGAGGCTTTTGAGGCCCATTTGAAGTTATTGGCTGTGGACACCTATCAGGAGGGGTGTGCCAAGTATGTCAGCAAAGTCAGTGAGGCTTTGGCTGAAGAGGAAGTTAGGGAGAAGAAGGAGGAGAAAAATTTGGTGCAGGTTCTTAAACAGGAGAGGGACCCAATGGTGGAGCAGCTGGCTGATCTGACAAAACAGCTGCACATTTTTGTTCAGGAGGCCAAGAAGGTTAATAAGGCACCTTCTCAGTCAAGAGAGTTTGAAAGAAGGGCTGGTAGGAGTGATCCTTGGGTTTGCTCTTATTGTAGTAGGAGGGGGCACAGGTCCAATGATTGTTGGGCACTGAACAGAGATGTGTCTGAAGGAAAAGTGGAGTTTGATGGCAGGGTTTTTAAGTTCCCTGACGGTTCTTTTGTGAAGCCCAGTGAGGGGCAGGCTCCTGTTGATTTGGTCAGGAGAAGAGGTGGTCTCAATCAAAGGAGGCCAAGGTTTGAGGAGATTCCTGATCAGGGGAAGTCTTCTGTTAAGGTAGATGAGGATGTCAAGGGAAAGGGGAAGGAGGTCAATAAGGTCTCTTTTTCTACTTCTTTTGGTGGTTTGGAGTTGTATTCTTGTGGTGGACAGTCAAGTGGTGAATGCTTGGCTGGTGTTTATGATGTGGAAGCAGGAAAGGTGGGTAGGCCTAAGAGCAGTTCTGAGGCCCAACCAAAGCCAAATGCTTCAAAGGGTGACCCTAAGCTGAGTGCAGCTAGGAAGAGGTACAGCAAAGAGGAGCTGTACAAGATGCAGAAGGGTATGGCTGACATGGGCCCCACTAGTTTTGGTGCATTGGACCTGAATGGTGAGCCAATGCCAATGGAGGTGGATTCTGATTCTGAGGAGGATGTCCCTTTGGCTTCATTGCCAAAGCCTGTTGGATTCAGAGGTTCTGGTGAAGGATCTGGTTTCGTTCCTGTTAATGGTAAATCTGTTGGTAGTGCTGGTCCTCAAGAAGCTTCTAGGACCAAGGTGGTGAAGCAAAGAGCTCACTTTGAGAGGCCAGTAGTGTCTGGTCAAGTTAATGTTATGGACTCTGTCCTGGAAAGGATGAACCAGGGTCAGGTTTCCCTATCTTATGGGGAATTTTATGCTATCAGTCCAGGGTTGGCTGATAGGCAAAAGAAGTTATTGACCAGGAGAAGGGTTTCTTCTGGTGAGGTAGAATACATTTGTGATTCTGCTGAAAAGTTTGGTGAGGGGTTGGAAACTCATTTTTCTGCTCCTCTGGGATATGTAAATGTCACTCTGAATGGCAGGGAGGCAAGGGCATTGGTGGATTCAGGTTCTCAGATAAACCTGATTTCTTTGTTTGAGGCAACTCATATGGGCCTCCCCATCAAAACTGGTATTGGTGGGAATTTGAGAGGGATCGGTGGCCATGTCACTGAATTGGTTGGGACTTCAGAGTTTGTGAAGTTAGATGTTGGAGGAGCCTCAGGGAAGGTTCATTTTTACATTGCTAAAGGTAATGTAAAAGCAGTTTTGGGTGGGCCATTCTTGATGGATTTTCAGGCAAGAATTGGTTATCAATTTGATTTGGGAATCAGTTTGGAGTTGACTGGTGAAGACGAAAGGAGGCTTCACATGAGGTTATCATCCCCTGGAGAGGATGGTTGGGAGACTAGGCCTGGTTTATCTTCAATGTGCCAGTGCATGGACTGCTGCAGGAGAAGGAAGGAAGTGGGTGCTGCCTCCGGTTTTTTGAAGTGCGGCTCAGGCTCTATTGAGAGTCTGTCTTTTTTAGAGTAATGAGGGCTGATCACCCTAGTGCTACAACCTCTCCCCGAGATGAGGAAATCCAAGGTTGTAGTAGGTCAGCTCCCTTGGAGATATACCAAGTGGATTTTCAACTTTCTCTTTTTAATGTTTCTCTTCTCTGCAAGTATTCGTCAAGTTTTTTATCAAGTCTCTGTTCTCTCTCAAGATTTTTAATTCAAGTTTAAAGAAGAAGATTGGTTATATATCTTTATTGAAAGATACACGGAAAAGTTTTGGGGCAGTGAGATTGGGGTCTAAAAGTTAGTCCTCCCAATTGTGCACCGCTGAGGTTTCTTCTACACCTTTCAAAAACATTACCTGGGCCACACCTGTGAGAATTGGGAAAACCCCTGGTTATTTTTGTAGGTCAGAAGAAAACTCAATCAAAGAAGATAAAAATTTCAAGATAAGTAATGAAAATCAAGAAAAAAATCTGAAGATAATGAATAAAGAAGACGCAAAATATTTTTGTGAAGATCGTCAATATCTATTTTTGGGCCTCCAGCATGTGGTTAAACTGTAGAAAATTTTGAAGCATGATGATTGTCAAGATCAATTTTTGGACCTCCAGCATGAGGATAAACTGCACAATTTTAGAAGATGTGATTCAGAAGACGAATCAAGATTTGAAGATTTGGAAGTTGGAAGTGAGTATGAAGATGTGTAATTGCGGAAAAGTTTTGGAGTGGTGAGATTGGGGTCTAAAAGTAAGTCCTCCCAATTGTGCACCGCTAGGGTTTCTTCTACACCTGTCAAAAACATTACCTTGGCCACACATGTGAGCAATGGGGAAACCCTTGGTTTTTGTTCCAGGTCTGGTGGTGAAGAATTCCTGAAGATCCCTCAAGTTGAAGGTGGAGCGGCAAAGTATAAGAAGGTAGTGCAGAAGATTAGGCCTGTCAATGAGCCTATGCCTGTGGGTTTGAATCCTCCTTTGAAGAGACCTCCTTTGTCAAGAGATCCGTTGTGGTAGCCTAAAGTTTAGTACGGCACCTAAGTATGTAAATGGAGTTATCACGGCATGCAAGATTGGTGTTATTATTTTTTATAAAAGGGTTTTATTTAATTTGTTTGAGTTTTAAATATGAAGAAATTGGTCACGAGCGAATGCCTACACGAAAACAATTTATTTTACAAAGAAAACTTATTTTTACGGTCTGAAAATTTATAAGTATCAAGTCGAGTTACTCAAGAACCTTGGGAAATTTTCCCAGAATTTTTACTATTTTTTTTATATATTTTTAAATGAATTTTAAAGTTTTATAGGAATATTTACGTTTTCAAAAATTACTTAACTTTGATGAATTTTCACGGGGTAATTAGAGCTGCGCAGACTACGAAAATTAGTTTGGTATGTAAAGGGGAAGTAGCTCTATTATGTGTAATTTTTCTAGATTTTTTATTATGGTTTTAAGGTTCTAAATTGAGTCCGGAAGTCCGGACGGACTCCGTTTCGACTCCGTACGGACTCCGTACGGACTCTGCTTTGACTCCGTACGGACTCCGCTTTGACTCCGTACGGACTCCGTATGGACTCCGTTCCGGCTCCGTACGGACTCCGTACGGGCTCCGGATTGACTCTGGAAGAGCTCTGGAGGGGAAAATTTAGGCACGTGACTAGGAATACTTAAGCGACTCTCAACCTCGAAATTGAGAGGGGGGACACATCATACAGCTTAATCATTGACCACCACGGTCTCATTTTTTATTACTCAACAAATTAAAATAAATTGTAATACCCTTATAACTTTATATTTTATATATAACATTTTAGAAATACTACTCAACAATTAAAATAACACTTCATACAGGGTATCTTTAGAAAGGTCTTCATCTCTGGGACTTGATTATTGATGTCTCATAAAAATTCAAATTATTATAAAAACATAAAAGTCAATCTTTTCAGATCTTTCACTGGTACACCTTAATTGTTGTTATCAGTATTTCTTTATCAACAGCCACTTTCTTTAAATCTCAATAAGTGTTAATTATTTTAGAGTTTCATTATTTTATCAATCAGATTCAAGTAGATTGGTTAGCTTAGTGATTTAGAACTCCCATTTTGTTATTTTTATTGGAAGGACGGGGTTTTTAGCTAAATCCACATATCTCCTCCGGATTCTGCTTACAGCAAGGCGACTGTAAGAGTTTACCTTACCATACCGTACTGTACTCATTTGGTGAAGAATCCTCCAGAATTTGTAGAGATGGCGAGGGTGACCGTGGAAAGATTGAAAGTTGTTAATTTTGGTCCTGATGGGTGGTTGTCTGAGGAAGAAAAGAAGTTGTTGTTGCACGTTATTGTGCTAAGGGAAAAAGCCTTGGCATTTGTTGAGGAGGAAAGGGGTGTTCTGAAGCACTCTTATGGGGAACCTTACTTTATTCCTGTTGTTTGTCATGAACCTTGGCAAATCAAACCTATTCCGATTCCAGCAGCTATCAGAGAGGATTTTGTGGAGATTATTAGGGAAAGAGTCAGGACTGGGTTATATGAACAATAAACATCCAGCTACTCAAGTCCAGTGTTCTGTGTAAAGAAGCAGAATGGAAATTTGAGGGTGGTACATGATCTTAGAGCCTTGAATAGAGTCACTATCAAGGACGCTGGTATGCTGCCAAGTGCAGAGGATTTTGTTGAAGCTTTTGCTGGAAGGGTGTGTTATGGTTTGGGTGATATTATGGGTGGTTATGATGAGAGGGAACTCCATACGGATTCAAGGCCTCTCACAACTTTTGAGACTCCTTTGGGAAGATTTCAGCTCATTAGGTTGCCTCAAGGAGCAACTTATTCAGTGGCAGTTTATCAAGCACAGATGGCTTGGATTTTGCAGGATGAGGTTCCTACTCATGCTGGTATTTTTATTGATGATGGTGGAATAAAGGACCATCCACTGATTATGGTAATGAGGTGTTAGCGGAGAACCCTGGCATAAGGAGGTTTGTGTGGGAATATGCAATAACTCTAGAGAGAGTGTTGTTCCGGATTGAAGAGGCTGGTTTGAACATTTCAGGGTCAAAATTCTGTTGTTGTGTTCCTGCTTTGGAAATCCTGGGTCATGTGGTGTGTAAAGAGGGAAGGATTATGGCGAAGATGAAGATTAATAAAATTCAGGCATGGCCAAGGCCTAAAAATACTACTGAAGTCAGAGTATTTTTGGGTGTATGTGTATATGTCAGGATTTTCATTAAGGATTTTTCTTTGTTGGATTCAACTTTAAGGAGGTTGACCAGAAAAGATGCAGATTGGGAATGGACGGAAGAGTGTGAAGAGGCGTTTCAGAAGCTGAAAAAGTTGTTGGTGAAGATATAATTCTTCACAAGTTGGATTATGGTGTTGGTGCTGGAAAGATTTATCTGGCAGTGGACTCAAGTTATATTGCTGCTGGTGCTATGTTGTCTCAGAAGGATAAGACTGGGAGGGTCAGGCCAGTAAGGTATGATTCTGTGGTGTTTGATGAGGTGGAATCTAGGTGTTCTCAACCTAAGTTGGAATTGTGTGGCGTAGCTAAAATTTTAAAGAAGCTACAGACGGTTTTGTGGGGGTAGCATTTTGAGCTGCAGGTGGATGCAAAATCTTTGGTTCAGATGATCAATACACCTAGTCTTCCAAATTCTCCAATGACTAGGTGGGTGGCATTTGTTCAAAATTTTTCTTTTGACCTGGTACACAAACCAGGTAAAACTTTTACTATGCCTGTATTGGTTTATTTTCACAGGTTTTAGTCCTCTATGACTTTAAACTGTAATTTCCTTTGGTTTTCAAGTGCCGGACTCTTCACTCTTATTGGTTTTGGTTTTTTTTTGTGTTGAATGTTGTGTTTTTCTTAGAATGTACCCTGGGGGGCTTCTAGATATTATTTTGGCAAGTGTGGGGGTAACTGATGAGCTGGCTGCTCTGTAGAACAGTTACCCCAGAATTTCTGTTTCAAGTCTTTTGTTTTTCCTAGTTGAATTCTAGTTCTGTTGTTTATTATTCAGGTTTTAAGTCCGCTATGACTTTAAACTGGTTTGGGACTGGCTTCTTTATCTTTGGTTCTTTCAGATTGGTGGTGGATCACTGGTGGTCTCCCATCATTTTTACTTATTGGAGGGAGCCCACCCAGTGATCATTTCTATGGAATGGACTTTCCCTTATTGGACCATCTATGGAGCTGGACTTTCTTTGATTTTGCAGTTATGTTTTTGCTAGATAGTAGTTTTAGATTATTTTCTTTTTTCTCTTTTTTTCTTTTAATTTTTTATGGGGGTTGTTTAAAATTATAAAATCAAAAATAGAAGGTGTTACCACATCAGGGTCACCTGGATGTGGGCAAGCATTGGTGGGGAAAGGCTCATCAATTGGCCGGGCAATGCTATTTTATTTTTATTTATTATTTATTTCATGTGTTTCTGTGTTTCATTAATTTTTATTATTTTCTGAATTTCCAAATTTTGAATTTTGTTTTCTGATTAATCATTTAAAAGATTTAATTGTGTATCCACATCAAGGTGCACTTGGATGTGGGTAAGGTATCAGGGGTTCAGCTCATCAATTGGCTGGGGGATACCATTTGTATTATTTTTTATATTTTATTTTATTTCATTTATTTTATTTCATTTCATTTTAATTATTAATTTTTTTATTTTAGTATATCAGCAGATCATCATAAAAAAAAAAATAAAAAAAATAAAAATAAAAAAAATAAAAATAAAAATCTGAAATTATTTTTTGTTACTTATTTTATATTATTTTTATGTTTCTAATCTTTTTCAGGAGCTCATTGTCTGGATGATGAAGCTTCTGGAGGCTGGTCCGGATTATGATGACGTTTTTGTTTTTTGTTGGGATTGTAGGAAGCACTGTGTTATTTGAAGTGCATCCTGCTGGAGAGATTATAGGGATTGTAATGATCAGGGATTGGATTAGAGGGAAGTTCAGAGGAGGAAGAAGAAGAGGCAGGAATGGAGTGCTGGAGGGTGTGTTTAATGATCCTAGACATTTTCCAGTGGTCGTCCAGTAGGCGCTTTCTCAGGGATTTTTCAAAGTCATTCAAGGGTCCATGAAGGGCAAAGGCCTTTAGCATATTGGAACACATGGTGCTTAGGTGTTTCTTCATGTCTCCATAATCCAGGGTCAAAGAAGTTTCAAGAGTTTGGCCAACTCCAATAATAGATTCAGGAGGAGGGGTGCCAACTAGACAAGAAGAATTGGATCAGTAATTATTTTTGTTGAAGAAATGGAATAATTAATTTGGTACTTACAGATTGGAAGCTCATCAAATCTTTAAGCAGCTGGGATTTGGATCTCTGACAAATTTGTTATGGTCATAGTGGGTGGATCAACTAGGGAAAGATATGGATTCTCATGGTCTTCCTCTGAAGGATCCTGAGAAGGTGAACTGGGATGATGAGGTTCCTGGGGCCTAGTGGGAGCAGTGAGATTGTTGTTGTTGTTGTGGTTGTTATTTCTGTTGGATTCAGCTGGAGGAGGTGCTGGTGATGGAGTACCAGGGTTGTTAAAGGATGGAGCAGGAGAGGGGGATTTGGAAGCAGACTGCTCTCTTCTGGATAGAGAATTTGAAGAGATGGAACTGTCAGAAGAGTAGTTGGCTGACAGAGGAGAGGTGTAGTTTCTTTGTCTTAGTTGGGGACAAAGTTGTTGTTGTGGAGCAGTGTGTGGTGTTCTGGTTTCTTCTTGGGGTTCTCTGGCAGTTCTCCTAGAAATCTGGGAAATTTTGGTGTTTTTGGATTTTGGAAGGGTGGATTGCATTGCTCTGGGAGCAGTAGGAGGTAGTTGGGTCGAGTTGTTATTGTTTTCTGGATGAATTTGGCTATTTTCTGGCCGTTTTTGGAAGTTTTGGCCCTGATTTTTACTGTTTGGTGAGGCGGGCGGGCCGCCTGGACGCAGTCTAGAAGCCTAGGGGTTGATTTTGAAGCTTTTGGAGCTAAGTTAGTAGTGATAAAAGCATTTTCTTGAGAAGCTAAGGCTGGTATTTTGGGAAGAGTGCGGGAAGCTGAGCTTCTGGATCTTCTGGAAGGAGCTGAAGATAGAGAGGAAGAGGATGGACCAAGTTCTTGAGACCTTGTAGGGGATCTGGAGATGTACTTTTGAGAAGGAGAAGGCGGAGGAATAGGATAGTGGGCATCTCTGTCACATTTCTTTTTTTTGGAATAGCAAGAGTCACAAGCCCTGTTGTAGAATTTGGCTTCTGGATTTGGAAGAGTGAATGTGCAAGGTCTGCACATGTGTATGCACTGTTTGCAGGCATAGTCCCTTGGAGCAGTGAAGCAAGGAAGAGTAGAGGAGTCAACAGCAGGGGATCCAGACATGATTTGTGGTGTGAAAGGTGATGAAAAGGATAAGAGAAGATTTTGTCAGTGATGAGTAGAAGATGAAGTGAAGGTGGACGCTCCGTGGGTCTGGCTGTGTGTGTATTGCATGAAATTGGCTGGGTCAGATTCATGCAAGATTCTGTCAGTCCTCTATGAATCTAAACTGGAAAATTTATAAGTCCTCCAAGACTTTAAACTGGCTGGTTTCAAGATTTTATCAAGAAGTAGTCCGTCAAGACTTTAAACTGAACACTGTTTTAGTCCCCCAAGACTTTAAACTGAGGGTTGTAAGTCCCCCAAGACTATAAACTGAGGGAAAAGTTTTTGTTGTTGGAGTTGTTTTGAAATATTGGTGGAGGGTATCCACAGGGGGAGCCTCCAAATTTAGCAAAGGCAAGTTTGGGGGTAATTGATGGGCTGGCAGCTCTATTCACAATTACCCCAGAATGTTAGTTTTTTTCTCTGTGTCTTAATGTGGTTGATCTCTGGTTCTGGGTTTACGATTTAGGTTTTTTGAGTCCCCCAAGACTTTAAACTGAGGGTTTTTGAGTCCCCCAAGACTATAAAATGAGGATGGTCCCCCAAGACTTAAAACTGAGGGTTGTTTGTGCTTACATCCTATAGAGGGTGTGATCAATTTTTTTTTCTGAATCAAGCTCAAGTACTAGTGGAATTACAGAGTGAATCAAGAGATGAAATGAAATGTTCAGAATTAGACTTGAACTGGTGAATGAGGTGTCTTCTGTTCTCAATGCCCTGTGGATCTCTAGCAGGAGTGGATTGGAAATAGTGAAGCAGAAGTTGTTTCTGTTGAGATGTGTGTTGTTGGATTTTGGCCTTGATAGTGGGCAAGTGAGTTGGTGTTGGTGGTGCAATGGATCCTACATTGTTATTATCACTATCAGAAGAGGAAGGAACTGAGAAGTTATCAGTTTTAAAGTTGAAGGAAGAAATGGATGTTCTTTACCATCAGATGGACCAGGGATGGGGGAACTAGTTGCTTTATGGGTTGTGGCACTCTTCTGGGAAGGGTGGAGCTTTTTGATTAATCTGGGTATCAGGATGGATGGCCTAGATCTTTTGGTGCTGGCAGAAGAAGGACCAGGTTGAGGCGGAGGTGAATCTGTTGTAGAAGAAAGTGGACCAGGTCTGTGGCAGGTCTTCTTTCTGGAGTGGCAGATATCGCAGGACGTTCTGTATGGATGAACAGGTGGTGTTATGGCGCAGATTAAATTATTGTTGATGCAGTATTGGCAGGGGCCCATTTCAGAGGCAGATTTGGAAAGGAGGTTAAACATGGTGGTTGGATGAAGAAAGAATGCGGACATTCTCAATTGGAGGGAGGATGTGGTCTTCCAACATTGGCAGGGGCCTTTTCTGTGTGATTTGGCGCTGTTTGTGCATGTCTTAATTGACATCTGTTAAGGAATTGGGTATTTTTCTGGTTTTATTCCGTGGATATTGGGTCTGCGGGTATGTGGGTACTATCATTAAATAGCCCTGGTTTTTCTCTATATTTTATGTCTTGAAGACATTTTTCACATTCTGAGTTTTAAGGGGTCATTTCCTCATTTTTCATTTATAAAAGATTGCTGTTTAATTTTGTTTTTCGTGTTTTACAGGCTAACCTTAAGTCTTAGGGTTAAGTGCTTAGTACCATTTGATAGAGCTAATTTTTCTCTATATTTCATGTCTTAATGTTGTTATAGTAAAATTCCGTGTTTTTAAGGTTTTAGTAGTTGTAGCTAATTTTTCTAAGTAGATTAGTGGTTTTTATTGGTTTTCTGGCTTCAGGGAGGCCGGGCCGCTTCAGGCTGCATCTCCGACGTCGGGCGGCCCGCCCGCCTCTGTTTTAGGAGGTTGGGGAGCACTCCAGGAGGGTTTTTATGCAATTTGGCAGGTACAGGCGCCAAAGTGGTGGGTGCGCATGGGCTCTTAGATAGTGGTCTGTGTGTACATAGTGAATAAGACAGTTTGGGGCAACCTTAATCATCATACAACCATCCGGAGGTGATCTCATTGTTCCTCACTTAGTTTTCACTGTTTTCTGGCCACAATTGGCTGTGTTTGTTGCAAGTGAGTTCTTCATTTAACTTAACTTTAGCAACTGTTTTCCCTGTTATAGTCTTGCAAGCTATAGCAAGTATTATTGCTGTCTCTGGTGTTGATTTGCAGCCTACATCAAGTATCTTTGCTGTCTCTGGTGTGGACTTTGTTCTACATTTCAGTTCTTTGGTCTGGTAGTCTATCTGGTGAATACTTTCTTGGCTCATCAAGCAGTCAAGTGTGTTTAAAAGGGGTCTTTAGCAAAACAGGAACCAACTTACTTTAGCAAGTAAATCTCACTCTATTTTTCTAAAGGGACAGGGGATTTTCTCTGTGGTTTTTCTCCAACTCCCTTGGTCAAGGCCTATAGCTAGTACTATAGGATTGTCTACAACGTCATGCACCCAAATGTGTCCAGCACAAGTTTGGCCAAACTTGGGCTGGAAAATTTTATGATGGAGAGTAGCCAGGGTGCAAGTCATTTTAAATCATCTTGAATTTCTTAGAAAAATGTCCACTGTTATTCAATCTTTGTTCCTCACTCATATTCTTCATTTGATTAGTTTTTTGTCACCAATATATTAGTAATATTGTCAGTATAGCAAAAACTTGTGTGCCAAATGAATACCGGGTGATGTTACACCTTTGATAATATTGTTAAATACAGGTAAAAAAATGAAAATGATTTGTTTTACAAAAAAAAAACTTCTATCCAAAACCAATATGAGGGGAAAAAATAAATTAAAAGAAATCAAAAATGAAAATAAAAATCCAATTTAAATTCCTTCCATAAACAGAAAAAAGAGATGTTGAATCAAATAAGCACAATAAGGGCTATACTTTCACTAAATTTTCTTTTTTGTGAAAATTAAAAAAAAATCCACTTGAGCTTTACCAAAACTTCAGGATGACAATTTTGCCATATCAAACTACTTCTAGGGTAATTATTTATCAAAAATTTATCTTCATTTCTATAGAGAGAATTGATCCCATCTGATTGCACCTGACCAAAAGTATCCAGCACAAGTTTGGCCAAACCTGTGCTGGAAACTTTTATGATGGAGAGTAGCTAGGGTCAAATTTTACTTCAGATAATCTGGTATTTCTTACAAACATGACTACTGGTATTTTATCTTTGGGCCTCACTCATCAATATCATTTGATTAATTTTTGGTCACCATTATATTATTCATTTCTTAAGTATAGAAAAAATTATGTGCCAAATGCATACCAGATGATGTTACACCATTAATAGTATTATTAAGTAAATGTATAAAAATATGAATATAATTTATTTTAAAAATTATTAATTGATATCCAAAAGCAATATGAGGAGTAAAAATTATATTAAAGGGATCAAATATTAAAAAATTAATCCAAGTAATATTCCTACTATCAAAGGCCAGTAGAGATGTTGAAGAAAGTGAGAGCCATCAGGTATAAATTGTACAAAATTTACTTTTTCATAAAGATAAAAAATTGTTCACCTGTGGTTTGGATGAACTTTAGGTGGAAAATTCGGCTATATCAAGCTACTTCTAGTGAACATTTTTATCAAATTATTTTTTCATTGTCATAGAGAGAATTGATCTCATCTGACTGCACCTGACCAAAAGTGTCCAGCACAAGTTTGGCTGAACTTGTGCTGTACAATTTTCTCATGGTGAGTATCTAGTGTGCAGGTTTTTATCAGTGCAACTTGTATTTTTTTAAAACATATCCACTGGTATTTGATTTTTCTGTTTTATTAATATTTTATCATTTAGTTAATTTTTTGTCACCAGAGTATTATTTTTTTTTAGTATAGCAAATACACATGTGCCAAATGCTTAAAGGGTGATGTTAGACCTTTAATAATTTTATTAAATACTGGTAAAAGATTATGTAAATGATTTGCTTTACATAAAATTAATTGATATCTAAAAGAAGAAAAAGGGATAAAAATAAATAGGTTAAACAAAAGGGATTTTATATGAAATTAAAAATTCAAGCTAAATTCCTACTTTCAAGGCTCAAACGAGGTGTTGTATAAAATTGGCACCATCAGGAATAAAATTTTACTTATTTTGATTTTTTGAAAAAATAAATGAGGTTTTAACCTGATTTTTTTCCATTATTTAGTTAGAAACTTTGTCTATATTAAATTAATTCTAGTACCATGATTGACCAAATTACATTCTCATTTCAATATGCAGAATTGATCCCATATGGCTGGACCAGGCCAAAGGTGTCAACCACAATTTTGACAATTCTTCTGGTAGACACTTTTAAGATGGAGAGTAGTAGGATGCAAGTCTTCTTTAGTTAATCTAGTATTCCTCATAAACATTTCCAACTTATTTTGGCCAAAAATTAGGTGGAAAGTTTGTCAATATCAAATTGCTTCTAATGCCATTATTGACTAAAAATTAATTCTCATTGCAATATAGAGAGTTGATCCCATATGACTGGATCTATAAAAGGTGTCACCAAAATTTTTGATAAACTTAAATTTGAAAATTTTATGATGGAAGTAATTGCAAGTCTTCTTCATTTTATCTAGTAATCCTCATAAAAAATTCCACCTGTATTTTGGCCAAACTTCAGGTGGAAACTTTTGCCATATTAAATTATTTCTAGTTCCATGTTGATAAAAAACTCATACTTATTGCCATATATAGATATTAAACCCATAAGACTGTGTCTTTACAATAGTGTCTACCTGAATTATGGCTAAACCTCAGTTGGACACTTTTATGATTCAGAGTAGCTAGGGAAAAAGTATTGTTCAGTTAATTTGGAATTCATAATAAATTTATCCTCCTGAAGTTTTTCCTAACTTCAGGTGGAAAATTTTGGAAAGCACCAGTTAGTCACTATCCATCAAAAAAAATTTCACCAAAATTTTGGCTAAACTTGTGGTGGACCCCTTTGATCAACTAAAGTCATATGAGATCAATTCTTTAGATGGAAATGAGGATGATATTTTGGTCAATCATGGAAATAGAAGTAGTTTGATGTGGCCAAATTATCCCCCTGAAGGTCAGAAAAACCTCACAAGGATACTTTTTAAAAGGGAGTAAAGGAGAAAAATCCATTTATCAGAAGGAAAATCTTTTATTGGATAGATGACAAGGTTTCATATTTGTGTATTATGGTCAGTATTAATTTTAAAAGTTTCTGTCCAAGCAATTTCATTTCCCATCATGACACACTTTGTTTTAAATGTTTAAAACTGTTTTATACAGTATTAAGGTGTCACATAGTATAATTAAGTTCAATTAAGTGCCCTCCTATGGTTCCTAAATTTATAATTTAATATCTTACATAAGAATTATTTTTAATATAAATTCATCAATATTTTATTTTATTATCAAATTTCAAAAAGCAAGTATCCTGAATTATTATATATGCATAAGCTTAGGTTAGATCAATTTGTGCTCAATTGGTGCTCAAAAGAGGACCAAAATCAAGATCTGGAGGATCAAATCCTGCATAATTTGGAATCAGTTGATTTTCTTTCTATAATAAATCTGAGAATAAATGTACTTCCTATACAATTTTGTATATTGCTATAAAGTGAGAATAACCCTTGAATAATAAGAGACACTCTGGAGTTCAAAGAGAGGGGATTTCTAGCAGTTTACTCCCATATTTTCTATGGTGTATGGCCCTTCTGTAGTAAGAATCAAAAATTGGCTTACCATCAGGTTTAATTATTAATTTAGTATTGGGTACTAGGGGTGTTGAAGCAGGTCTACATTCAGTCATGTTGTATTCTTTGAGCATGTTAGAGATATAAAGTGATTGTGACAAAAAATCTCTTCTTTTCCCCCTTATGAAAGAATTTTATGCCTAAAATCCATGAGACTTCACCATGGGTGTCCATTTTAAAAGAAGTTTTAAGAATTTTTTTAATTTGAGAAACATCCTTACCACAGATGACAAGGTCATTAAAATGGTTCAAAATATGACATGGATTGTTAATAGAATCATTTGAAAATACACAGGGATCTACAGGATTAGTGAAGAATGATATTATTATGAAGAAGTCTTTCAATCTCTTGTGCAGAAATCTTGGACTATGTTTAAGACAGTAAAGAGATTTTTCAAATTTGAGACATGAGTTAGCAAGTTGAGTACCAGAATATCCTTCATAAAAATGTATATATACATCTTCTTCAAGAAAACCATGTAAGAAAGAAGTTTTGACGTCCATTTTATGTACTTCATAATTTTTAAAAGCAGAAAGGCTTAATAAGGTTCATAAGGATGCCAAACATCCAGTTGGGGAAAAGGTATTGTTATAGTCAATACCCTCTGTTTGAGCGTAGCCTTGCACACAGATTCTTGCCTTATAACAAGATAAGCTACCATCACTGTCAATTTTTCTTTTGAAAACCCAAACCGTACCCAGAATTTTCTGGTTTTCAGGTCTTGAAACCACCTTCCAAACACAATGCTTTGAAATACTGTTTAGTTTGGATAGCATTTCATCAGCCCATAAAATTGAGTCTTCTCCGTTTATAGCCTGACTATAGCATTTTGAGACATTGTCTTGTTGTAAAATCAAATTGCACATGTTATTACTGCATCTGGAGTGATTGAGAATTTTATTTAAGTTAATTTTACTGCTGATATCATTAGGTGCTGGAGTATTTTTTGGTACCCAAGTATAAGTTTTTCCAGATTTGGGAGTTGTTGGAATGTCTGATTCAGAGAAGGGAACTCGAGAATCCTTAGTTTATTCCCCAATCTGGGACTTTGAAGGAGCAGAAATAAATTTGATAGAGGGGGAAGATAGGTTAGGAAAATCAGGGAAATTTAAGAAAACCAGATTAGAACTTGTGATTTTTTGGGAAATAGAAAATGAGTTGTCAATGAATCTAAAGTCATGGGTTACTATAAATCTATCCAGTTTTGGTGAGAAGTTCGTGTAGTTATTATGACCATCAGCATAGCTTATAAAGATGCCTTTTTCCCCCACTGGTGCAAATTTTGAAACACATCTTTCTTTAGGTATATTGTAGACCATGTCACAGCCAAAAGGATGGATCTTACTATACACAATTTTAGCTTTTGGATCCCAAATTTCAAGAGAAGTTTTATTTTGAATGGCTAAAGAAGGATATTGGTTCAGCAAGTAATTTGAAATGTTGATGGCCTCTCACCACTATGATCCATCTAAACCACAGGTGACCAGAATGGGTCTAGCTTTTTCAACAAAGGTTGGATTTCTGCGTTCAGAAAAAGGATCTTGTTGAGGCATATAGGGAGCTGTTCTGTGGGATTCAATTCCTTTTTCTGAAAATAATATCTCGAAGGTTCTGTTGACAAATTCCCCCCCATTTACAGTTATAACTGTTGTAGACAATCCTATAGTACTAGCTATAGGCCTTTACCAAGGGAGTTGGAGTAAAACTGGAGAGAAAAATCCCTGTCCCTTTGAGAAATACCAGGTGAGATTATTTGCTACAGCAAATTAGAGACTGTTACTATACCCCTTCCAAAACACTTCATGATAGCTTTACAAGTCAAGACAGTAGGCAATAGAGACCACTTAGAGCCACAGAACCAGGAACCTGAAATGCAGAGAAATCTACACCAGAAACCAAAGACACATTGCACTTGTTGCACAAACACAGCAAAAATACTTGAAGTATGTTGCAAAGCTACAACAGAAAAATCAGTTTCCAAAGTTGAGTTAAATGAAAAACTAACCTTGCAACAAACACAGCCAATTGTGGCCAAAAAACAGTGAAAACTGAGTTATTAACAATTATATAACTACATGATGGTTGTATGATAATTAAGGTTGCCCCAAACTGTCTTAATCATTATGTACACACAGACCACCTATCTAAAAATCCATGCACAGCAAGTAATTTGGCGCTTTTGAAATCCAAATTGAATAAACACCCTTTAAAAATGCTCCCCAGCCTTCTATAACCAAGGCAGGCAGACCTCCCTGAAGCCAGAAAACTAACAAAAGCCTCCAATAAAGCCAAAAATACTTAGAAAAATCCATCACAACCACTAAAACACTTAAAACACAACATTAAGCTATGACAACATTGACACATAAAATATAGAGAGAAATTAGCTCTACTTAAATTTACTAAGCAAATAAACCTAAGACTTAAGTTTAGCCCTTAAAACACAAAATAAAATTAAACAGCTATCTTTTAGAAATGAAAAATGAGTAAATGACACTTTTAAACTTGAAATATGAAGAATATCATTGTGACATCAAATATAGAGAAAAACTGGGGCTATCCAATGGTAGTACACACATACCCATAGTCCCAATTTTCACTAAAAAAACCAAAATAACCCATAATACTTAGACCAATCACCATGGTAAATTTGGGGGTGAACTGCTAGCTATACTGCCCCTTTGAAATGGTTAGGAAATGGTCAGAAAATGGTCAGAGTAGGTTGGTAAACTTTTGGAAAAACTGATTAAGAAAAATTGAAAAGTAATTTGTCAATTATTGAAACCAGATTCACCCTTATTTGAAGTCATCTTGATAAGGGCAATGAAGCTACATTGAAAATAATTTTAAGCAAGGTTTATCATAGGTTAAGCACTGAGTTTAATGTTACATATTATTCAAGCTGATAATTTAAATATATAGTTAAATTGCATGTAGCATTCATTATAGAAATTCCTTCATTAGTAACAAGCACATTCAATGATGATAGATCATGTCATATCTTAGGGCCCCCAATGAAAGGATGACATGAATTCAGTGATAAGTTGAATATAAAGAACTCATGAGATCTATCTAATAATGGCAAAAAGTTTACTGCAAAGAACTTTTCATTGGAATGGAGGATAATTTTAGAATAAATGTTGGTCTGGATATATATCTGTGCAACATAGCTTGTATCAATTATAAAAGCTCCCTTCAAGTTGAAACTTTATGTACTGTGTATGACATGATCTCTTTTACTAGCCATGGTACTTCAATATGTTCTAACCATGAAATTAATGGTATCACAGACTTGGTCAAAAGTGTCCTTCTGAAGGACAGTCTGAATCTCAGAAGGAAACTTTTTAAATTCATAAAAGATAGATAGGTATACATAAAATACCTATTATATATGCATTATAAAATTTTCCTTCTCAGCAATGGACAATCCTTCAGAAGGACACATTTGTAAAAGTCTTTAACACCTTCACATTTAGCGTTACTCAAAGTTTGAGTAACAAGACATGTAAAAGTGCTCAGTTTATACACTTTACCTAAATTTTCCACTTGAATTATGGTCCAACACTGAGAAGGACACTTTTATAAAGCACAAAAATAGCACTGATTATTCATAAAAACCCATACAATAGGTAATAAAAAATTGTCATTCTAAGCAACAGACTATCCTTTAAGTGAAAAATTTTGAACAATTCTAATGCACCTTCACTTTTATATTTAAAAAATAAAAAAATACCATAGCCTTTAGAAAAATTTATTCCATCTATTTACACATTGCCTAAAGTGTCCTCCTGAATAATGGTCCATTACTGAAAAGGACACTTTTATATTACATAAAAGATATACATGTATACATATGATACCTAGTTGATATTAATTAGAAAATTGTACTTCTCAGAAATGGAAAATTATTAAGGGAGACACTCTAGGCAATGTGTAAGTAGATGGCATGAGGTTTTCTAAAGGCAACAGTATTTGATTATTGTTTAAACATAAAATTAAAGTTGCACCATACTTTTTCAAAATTATACACTTGAATTATTGTCTGCTGCTGAGATTGACATTTTTCTTATGCATATCATTTAGGTAATATATATAGCCATTATATCTATAAAAATTATAAAAGTGTCTTTCTCACTGATGGACTGTTGTTCAGGTGAAAAATTTAGGTACTGTAAATGATATGAGCTCTTTTAATAGTGTTGACACTTGAACATTGGTTCAACATTAAATTGAAGTTGTTACAGACTTGGACAAATGTGTCTTTCTTAAGGACAGTCTGATACTCAGAAGGAAACTTTTATATTGCTTAAAAGATTTATATTTATACATATAATACCTAGATTATATGCATTATAAAAGTGTCCTTCTGAGTGTTGGACTGTCCTTCAAAGGACTTTTTTGAACAAGTCTGTAAATCCTTCAGTTTTATGGTTATAAAACAATCAAATATCATTAAAATTAGCAAATACCTTGCCATCTTCTTTCACAGAGCCTGTTGTCTCCACCCTATCAATGGATTGTTTCTGAGAAGGACACTCTTACAATTCTAAAACCCCATGATTGATAGACTTATAAACTTACTGATATGCTTTATAAAAGTGTCTTCCTCAGCATCAGCCAATGCTCAGAATTACACTTGCTGTCATTTAATTTTATATAACACAGTTGCTTTTTAATTTCGTTTAAAATATTGATTCTATACTTTAAAAATGCATCTTATTAAATTATTTTTATTTAAGGAGAATAATTTTGTCCACTTCATTTGGAACAAAAAAAATACTACCTCAAAATTAATAATATAATGTAGAAAATATTGCACACACACAATTATTTTTGAAAGCATAGCATTAAGCCATAATAATGAATAAAAATCTAGAATAACAATTTCATAATATATGATGAATATATTGAACTTCCAAACATCCTTTTATTATTATAATAAAATTATAGAATTCTTCCAGATGTATTTGGCTCACAAGATTCAACAATACACCATTCATAGAAAATAAACTGGTAAGGAGAAGCTTATTATATTATTGTTATGAAAAGAAAAATATTCTAACATACATATGTGGAAACTGTTATATCTGAATTTTCTTCACTTAGGCCATTAAAATGGATATGATTTAGGAAAATCTATGTAGTTTTAAAATAATAATGCCTAAAATTTCTTTACATTTATAATTTAAATAACTTTTCCCAAGTGACAGATTGATTGATTAACAATACATACTCAAGCACAAATATAGGTGGTAAAATAAAATTAATACCCTTGCTTATCAAAGGTTAAAAAACTTACTAATGTATGAATTTTACCTGTCACAGCCTTTTTTATGCTATATGTCACCCAGTTGCACAAACATGTTTCTGAATATCATTCAAGTACTTTGTGGAAGCCAATAATCTAGAATTAAAGTGTTAAAAAATATCTTGTTAACCATTACAAACAATATCTGATTTGGTGAGAAATGATTGTTAATAATGCATCAAAATTGATAAGGTATACATATAATACAAAGATGATATGCATTTATAAATTTTCCTACTCAGAAAGAGACTTTTTTTCTGGATGAAACTGTAGGAATTGTGTAAGTATATGGCATGAAATTTTTTAAAGGCACTGGTATTTGTTTTTTTTTAAACAAAAAGTTGAAGGTGCACAATACTTGTTCAAAATAATACACTTGAATGATGGTCTGTATCTGAGAATGAAACATTTGTGATGCATATCATCTAGGAATTATATATTACTATTTTATCTTTAAAGTTTATAAAATTGTCTTTCTCAGTGATGAACCATTTTTAAGGAGGACAGTTTAGGTACTTTAAATGAAATGAGATCTTTTGATAGCCTTGGTACTTGAAAATTGGTTAAACATTAAATTGAAGTTGCTAAAGACTTGGTCAAAAGTGTCCTTCTGAAGGATGGTCCAACACTCAGAAGGGCACTTTTATAATGCATAAAAGACGGATATGTATACATATAATACCTAGATGATAAACATTATAAAAATGTCTCTCTGATTGTCTGACTGTCCTTCAGAAGGACACTTTTGACCAAGTCTGTAACACCTTCACTTTTATGGTTAGCCAACACTCAGATATCATGGAAATTAGCAAAACCCTTTCCATCCTATTGTACAGAACCTAAAGTGTTCACCTGAGCAATAGTCAATTTTTGAGAATTAGAGTTTAATAATTACAACTACCCAACTTTCACAGACTTATACCCTTACTGATAGGCTTTATAAAAGTGTCTTTCTGGTCATCAGCCAATGCTCAGAAGGACACTGGGTGCCATTTAAAGCCAGATACCACTGTTTTTTTTAATTTTACTTAAAAAATCAATCTAATACTTGAAAAATGCATTTTATTGAATTACCATTATTCAAGGTAGAAAATTCTGGCCAATGCCTTTGGATGTCAAAAGAATACTAACTCAAAGAATAATAATATAATTCAAAAAATCTTTAAACACACAATTATTGTTAAAAACAAATCATTAAGCCATTGAAATATATTAAAACCAAGAATAATATTTTCTTATCATGTAATAGATATATTGAGCTGCCAAACATCCTTTTAATATTATGATCAAAGTATATCATTCTGCCAGATGCATTTAGCCCAAAAGATTTAACAATACCACAATTATAGATAATGAACTGGTAAGGACAAGCTCATTATATTAATATTATGAACAGAAAAAATTTATCCCATACATTTTTGAAAAGTGTGATATCTGAATTTTCTTCACTGAGGCCATTAACATGAATTTAATTTAAGAAAATAAAAAAATTTATAGAATAAAATTTTTCTAAATTTCATCACATTTCTATTTAAAATATTACTTCCCTAGAATCAGATTGGTTGATTAATAAATACATATTCAAGCACAAATATAGGTGGGGAAAAAAATATTATTGGCCTTGCTTTTCAAAGGTTCAAAAGCCTATTAATGTAAAATTGGAACTTTAACAGCTTGTTGATGCTTCATGTCACACACTGGCACAAATAATTTTCTGGACATCAGTCAAGTACTTTCTGCAAGCCAATAATCCAAAAATGAAGGGGTTAAACAAGAATCTTATTAACCAGTCCACACAATATTTATGTGGTGTAAAATGAATTTTTATAATTCAAAAAAGATACACAAATATACATTTAATACAAAGATGATATGCCTTTCAAAATTGTCCTTCATAGAAACGGACCATTTCCAAGGTGGACACTTTAGGTTCTATGCAATAGGATTGTAATAATTTTTCTAATGACCATGGTATTTGATTGTTGGCTTATCATCAAAGTGAAGGTGTTTCAGACTTGGTAAAAAGTGTCCTTCTGAAGGACGGTCTGACATGCAGAAGGACAATTTTATATTGCATATCATATAGGGATCATATATAACCATTTCATCATTAAAGTTTATAAATGTTTCTTTCTTTTTGATGGACAAATCTTCAGGTGAGCACCTTAAGTACTGTAAATGAAATGAGCTCTTTATATAGCTTTGGCACATTAACATTAGTTAAACATTAAATTTAAGGTGTTACATACTTGGTCAAAAGTGTCCTTCTGAAGGACTGTACAACACTCAGAAGGAGACTTTTCTAATGCATAAAAGACAGATATGTATACATATAACACCTAGATAATATGCATTATAAATGTGTCCTTATGAGCGTTGGACTGCCGTTCAGAAGTACACTTTTGACTCAGTCTGTAACACATTCACTTTAATGGCTAGCCAACAATCAAATACCATGGAAATTAGCAAAACCCTTTCCATCCTATTTCACAGAACCTTTAGTGTCCAACTGAGAAATGGTCCATTTCTGAAAAGAACACTTTGATATTTTGAGCTACCCATGCTCTACAGACTTATACACTTACTGATATGCTTCATAAAAGTGTCTTCCTCAGAATCAGCCAATGCTCAGAAGGGTACTTGTTGTCATTTAAAACCAGATACCCTTATTTTTTAATTTTATTTAAAATATTAATCTCATATTTGAAAAATGCATTTTATTGATTTATTATCATTCATAGTAAAAAAATCAGTCCTATTCCTTTGGTACATTAAAGAATATTACCTTCAAAAATAATAATATAATGGAGAGCATTTTGAAACCCACAAATATTATGAAAAAAAAACTTTAAGACATTTAATATATGAAAAGAAAAGAGTAATATTTTCTTAATGTATAATAAATATTTTGAGCTTTCAGATATCCTTTCATTATTATGTCTGCCAGATGCATTTGGCACAAAAGATTCAACAATACCCCAATAATAGATAATAAACTGGTAAGAACAAGTTCATAATGTTATTATGAAGAAAAAGGAAATATTATCTTATACATATGTGAAAGCTGTGATATCAGAATTTTTTTCAATAAGGCCATTAAAATGTATAAAATTTAGGAAAATCTTAGGAGTTGTAAAAAATAATTCTTCAACATTCTTCACATTTGATTTAAATTATTTTTTTAAGTAAAACATTTATTAATTTCTCAATAACTCTTTTAGCACAAAATAGGTGGAAAAAAAATTAATACCCTTGCTTTTCAAAGGTTTTAAAATCATTTAACTTTAAAATAGAATCTTTTACAGCCTTTTTAATGCTTTATGTCACCCACTGGAACAAACATGTTTCTGATCATCAGTCAAATACTTTCTTGAAACTTAAAATCAAGAGTTATAGGTTTAAAAAGTATCTTGGTAACCAGTCCACACAATATTTGATTGCATGCACAATAATATTTTATAATAAATAAAAGATAAAAAGGTATATATATAATACCTAGTTCATTTGAAATTTAAAAGTGTCCTTCTCAGTAAAATACCATTGTTTAGAAGGAAACTTCAAGTGATTTTTAAGTAGATGGAAAGATTTTTGCCAATGTCCATGGTATTTGATTGTTGGCTAACCATTAGAGTGAATGTGTTACACACTTGGTCAAAAGTTTCCTTCTGAACCAGGGTCTGATACTCAAAAGAAAACTTTTATAATGCATATCATATAGGTATTATATTTGACCATTTTATCTATAAAGTTTAAAAAACTATCTTTATCAATGATGGACTCTTTTAAAGTTAAAAACTTTCAGTAATGTATATTACATGAGATCTTTTAATAGACTTTGTATTAGAAAATTGGTTGAACATTAAATTGAAGGTGCTAGATATTTGGTAAAAAGTTTCCTTCTGAAAGATGGTCCAACGCTCAGAAGGACACTTTAATTATAAAAGATAGGTATGTATACATATGACATTTAAATGATATGCATTATAAAATTGTTCTTTTGAGGGTTGGATTGTCGTTCAGAAGGACACTTTGATCAAGTCTGTAACACCTTCACTTTTATGGTTAGCCAACAATCAAATACCATGGACATTATAAAATCACTTTCAATACTATTGCACAGAACCTATAGTGTCTACCTGAGCAATATTACATTTCTGAGAAGAACACTTTGATAATTTGAGCTACCCATTTTCTACAGACTTATACATCTACTGATATGCTTAATAAAAGTGTCTTACTCGGCATCAGCCAAATCCCTAAAGGACATTTGGTGCCATGTAAAGCCAGATGGCACTATTTTTTAAATTGTATTTAAGATATTAATCACATATTTGAAAAATGCATTTTATTTAATTATCATTATTCAAGGTAAAGAATTCTGGCCAATTCCATTGGAGTACAAAATAATACTATGTCAAATTCATAATAAATTAGAAAGTATATTGAATCACACAGTTATTAGTAAAAATATAGCATTAAGCCATTGATTATATGAAAATCAAGAATAATATATTCTTAACATATAATTTATATATTGAACTTCCAAATATCCTTTTATTATTATGATCAAAGTATAGCATTCTGCCAGATGCATTTAACACATGAAATCCAACAATACTCTAAATATAGATAATAAACTTGTAAAGATAAGTTCATTATATTATTATGATGTAAGAAAATAAATATTATCTCACAAATATGTTGAAAGCGTGATATCAAAACTTCTATCATGTAGGCTATCAACATGAATATTATTCAGGGAAATATAACAATTTGTAAAATATAATTACTCAAAATTCATTAAATTTGTAATTTGAATAATTTTTACCAAGTAGCATATTGATGAATTTATCAATACATACTCTAGCATAAATATAGGTGGGATAAAAAAATTAATAACCTTGCTTTTCAAAGGTTCAAAAACGTATTAACATACAAATTAAAACTGTTACAGCCTTGTTTATTCTATATGTCACCCACTGGCACAAACATGTTTCTGACAATAAGTGAAATAATATCTAGTAGTTGATAATATAGAATTTAAGGGTTAACCAAGTATCTTTTTAACCTGTCCACAAATTTTTTATGTGGTTAAAAATGATTTTTTATAATGTATAAAATATACACTGGTATAAATGTAATGCCTAGATTATCTGCAATTTAAAAGTGTCCTTCTCAGCCATGGACCATTGTTCAGGAGGACACTTTAAGTGATTTGTAAGTAGATGGAAAGGGTTTTTCTAATGTCCATGGTATTTGATATTTGGCTAACCATTAAAGTGAAGGTGTTACTGACTTGGTAAAAAGTGTCCTTCTGAACAACAGTCCAAATCTCAGAAGGCCAACTTCATAATGAATATCATATAGGTATTATATATAAGCATTTTATCTCTAAAGTTTGTAAATTTGTTTTCAGAAGTGATGGAAAATTGTTCAGGTGAGCACTTTATGTACTGTAAATGGTTTGAGCTCTTTTAATAGCCTTGGTACTGGAATATTAGTTAAACATTAAATTGAAGGTACTATAGACTTGTTCAGAAATTTCCTTCTGAATAACTGTCCAATGCTCAGAAAGACCCTTTTATAATGCATAAAAAAATATGTATACATATAACATCTAGATGATATGCATTTTAATAGTGTCCTTCTGAGTTTTGGACCGTCCCTCAGTAGGACAGTTTTGACAAAGTCTGTAACACCTTCACTTTTATGGCTAGCCAACAATCAAGTAAAATTGAAATTAGAAAAACCCTTTCCATACTATTGAACAGAACTTATAGTATCATTCTAAGAAATGGTCCATTTCTGCAAAGAAAACTTTGATGATTTGAGCTACAAATTTTCTATAGAGTTATACACTCACCAGTATGATTTATTAAAGAGTTTTCCTCAGCATTAGCCAATTCTCAGAAAGACACTTGGTGTTGTGTAAATCCAGATACTACTGTTTTTTTAATTGTAATTAAAAATTAATCTCATATTTGAGAAATGCATTTTTTTAAAATTATTAGTATTAATTGTAAAAAAATCTGTCCAATTACTTTGAAACACAAAATAATACTACCCCAAAATTCATAATACATTTCAAAGTATATTTCAACACACAATTAATATTTAAAAAAAAGCATTAAGACATTGATTATATTAGAAGAAAGAATAATATTTTCTTTACATATAATGAATATATTGAACTGTCAAATATCCTTTTATTATTATGATCACAGTATAGCATTCAGCTGGATGCATTTTGCAAATCAGATTAAACAATCCAGAAATCATAGATAATAAACTGGTAAAAACAAGTTCATTATAATATTATTAACAAAAAGATAAATACTATCCCATACATATGTGGAAACTGTGATATCTGAATTTTCTCACTTATCCCATTTAACCAAATGATTTAGAAAAATCGTAGGAGTTGTAAAATGGTAATGCTTCAACATTCATCACATTTGTATTTTAAATAATTCTTCTAAAGTAGCATCTTGATGGATAAATATAAACATACTCTAGCATAAATATAGGTGGGATAAAAAAGTAATACCCTTGCTTTTCAAAGGCTCAAAAACCTATTAATGTAAAAATTCAGCCTGTAACAGCCTTTTTAATACTTTATGTGACCCACTGGCACAAATATGTTTTTGACCATCAGTCAAGTACTTTCTGAAAACTTAAAATTAAAAATTTAAGGGTTAAAAAAGTATCTTATTTAGAAGTTCAGAAAATATTTGATTTTGTGCACAATAATCTTTTGTAATTCATAAAAGATACAAAGGTATATAAATAATACCTAGATGATTTACAAATTTAGTGTGTCTTTCTCAGCTATGGACTGTTTTTCAGGAAGAAAACTTAAGTGATGTGTAATTAGATGACAAGGGTTCTAGTAATGAACTTGGTATTTGATTGTTGGCTAACCATTAAAGTGAAGGTGTTACAAACTTGGTCAAAAGTGTCCTTCTTAATGAAGGTCAGACACTCAGAAGAACAAATTTGTAATTCATATCATATAGGGATCATATATAACCATTTTTTCTTTAAATTTTATAATACTGTCTTTCTCTATGATTAACCATTGTTTATGTGAACACTTTAAGTACTGTTAATGACATGAGCTCTTTTAATAGTCTTGGTACTGGAACATTGGTTAAACATTAAAATGACGGTGCTTCAGACTTGTTCAAAAGTGTCCTTCTCAATAATGGTCTGAAACTCAGAAGTACACTTTTATAATGCATATAGGATAGATATGTATACATATAATACCTAGATAATATGAAGTATAAAATTTTCCCTCTGAGCATCACACCGTCATTCAGAAGGACACTTTTGAGAAATTCTGTAACACCTTTACTTTATTGGTTAGTCAAAAATATTATACTATGGAAATTAGCAAAACCCTTACCATCCTATTTCACAGAACCCATAGTGTCCACCTGAGTAATGGTCCATTGATAAGATGGAAGCTTTGATAATTTGAGCTAATCATGTTCTACTGACTTATACACTCACCAGTATGCTTTATAAAAGAGTGTCCCTCAGCATCAGCCAATGCTAAGAAGGACACTTGGTGCCACTTTGTAGAAAATCCTATAGTACTAGATATAGGCCTTGACCAAGGGAGTTGGAGAAAACCCAGTAAGAAAATCACCTGTCCCTGTTAAAAAATAAAGTGAGATTTACCTGCTACAGTAAATTGGTTCCTGTTTTCTAAAGCCCCTTTTCCAACAAACTTGACTGCCTGATCAGCCAAGAAATTAGTCTCTATGCAGATTAATAAACCAAAAAACTGAAAAGTAGACCAATGTTCACACCAGAGAAAGCAATTATACTTGATGGTGGCTGCAAATTCACACAAGAGACTTCAATAATACTTGATATAGCTTTCAAGACTATACCAGAGAAACCAGTTGCCAAGTTAAGTTAAAAAAAGAACTCACCTTGCAACAAACACAGCCAATTGTGACAAAAAACAGTGAAAACTGAGTGAGGAACAATGAGATCACCTCCGGATGAATGTATGATAATTAAATTTGCCTCAAACTGTCTTATTCACTATGTACACACAGACCAGTATCTAAGAGCCCATCTACGCCAATGAATTTGGCATTCTTGAGCACCAAATTGCATTAAACCCCTCTAGAAACACTTCTTAGCCTACTAGCACTAAGGCTGGTGGGTCACCTGAGACCGCTGGACCAGCCTGAAGCCATAAAACCACTAAAATCCTTTAAAAATACCCTCAATACTTACAAAAATCTACTACAGATTCTAACACCTTTAAAACACATATTCAGGCTATAATAATATTGATACATAAAGTGTAGAGAAAAATGAGCTCATTCTAAGGGCATCTACCACTGTGTTTGTAATTTGAGTTAGTATGCATACTTTACCAATAATTGAGGGTATATTCATTCACTGTTGCATTATCACCCCTCATTAACTATTCATTTCTGTAAATATTGGGTAAAAGTAAGTATATATAATTACAGATACTTAATTTGAATCATTAAGTTACCCCCCTGTCTGCCAATTTTTTTTGATTTTGCATCCTACTTGCTGATCACTTACTTGCCTCCTTCCCGGATCCTCATTTTATACAATTTTCATTCCAAGCCACTTTTTTCACTATTAAAAACAAATATTATTTATATATAATTCATTACACTACTGGAAATTCAACGCAAACATACACTACAAAAATTTCAGGCAATCCAAGGAAAAAACAATCTCCTAACAGGAACACACAGGAAGAAGAAAAACTTGCTATTTCTTGAATATCTAGTAGCAAAAAACCTTAATTTTCTACATTGCAGTCAGCGGAAACCTTCTATAAGAAAGTTGAAGTACACTTTAATGCTCATAGTAAACTGCACTACTGAGATTTGGAACAGATTAAAACAAGGTCCATATTAAACATTTTTTATATTTAATATTTAATCATACAACTCAAAAATGACTAATTATTCTTCAATCCCACTTTAGATGGAAAGCTTTAAACACTTCAACACTTAAGTTTAGTGCAATATATCATGGTATCAAAAGGAATCCACCAAGTGGAACAAGTCCTAATGATTAGCTTTGAAGTTTGCTTTCTCTCTATCAAGATTAGTGTAAAACAACTTTAAAAAGTTTGTTAACATTGGAGAAGCTCAAGTTTTCTCCAAAATGGCAAAGATAACTTACCCATCACTTACCTTTTAGAAACTCTCCAATAGATAGTTTTTCAAGTGCAAAAAGAGCTACACCTATGGACAGTTTTTCAAGTGACCCAAGCAATCAATTTGACTCCAGCAGCTGTCCTGCCTCACCCTCTCCAAATTATTCCGACCGCCCACTGGGCCAAAAGGCAGCCAAAGAATGTTGACTTTCTGATTTATCTGATGGGAAAAAAGATGAAGGCTTTTCATGTTACAATGATTCAGCTGGAAAAAGCATTGAGGCCATTATTGAAAGCAATGAAATATCTGTAAAAAAAATCAATTTATCAGAAAAGAAACTTTCTATAGCTCAAAATATACTCAAACTCACCAAAGAGAAAATAATGATACAAAAATAAAGGCTTCATCTTGATAAAAGAAAATGCAACCTTGAAGAAAACCGGATCTGTAATACTTCAAATCCAGGCTCAATATATTTTTGTGAAGCCTCTTGTAGTTTGGTGTATTTTTGACTTGCTTCATCTTGTGGGTGTCATGTAGTTTTGACAAATGTTGACCAAGATAGATAAATGCCATCTGCAAGGTAATAAGCATTTTTGTATCTGTGATTGTTTATTTTGTATTGCATTCATCTTGAGTACCAGCCAATATTTTGTCAAAGATGTTTCTGCAATGGAGAACATTGATGTTATTTAGAGCACCTGGAGTTTCAAAAAAAATGCCAAAATCGTAGGCTCTTGCTGGCCACAGCTTCCAATACAATTGTTGGTGTACCCTCTTTCCCTTGAAATCGGCTGGCCCAAGCTGCAGGACAATTTTTCCACTCCCAATGCCATCCATAAATTGATCCAAGACAGCCAGGAAATCTATGCTCTTCATACTCCTTCAAAATAATTTTTTTCTACTGAATTAGGTTCTTTTAAGTATTCCTCTTCATATATACTGATTATATCTCTTATTAAATTCTTGAGTACTCTTATGGTAGTTGTTTCACCAATATGTACATACTAATCAATGCTATCAGCAGAGATCTCAAAAGCAAGTTGTCATGAAGCAGATGTCATTTTTGGCCATAGTGATAATCCTAATTGACCACAAAAGTCCTAAAATATATTATTATGTTAATTATTTATGATTAGTGTTACTGATTAAAGCCTATATTACCTTTTTCCATAACCAAATAATTTATGTCTTTGTAAGTCTTAAAAAATCTTGTTAAAAAAATCCATGGCCATTCAGAAACATCACTCAAACATGATGTTTTTGTATGTAAAGATGGGGTAAAATTAGTCATTCATTGATCATTTATGGCCTTCTTTTCAATTTTGATTGATTATTTCTTTTTTTATCTTGATCTATTTTTTTTAATTGTCAATGAGAAAAAAATGCTGAATAAATTCCACCCACCTTGTCATTGGAACATTTGGAAGACTAGATGTATTGATCATTTGAACCAGAGATTTTGCATCCACCTGCAGCTCGAAATAATGCCCCCACAAAACAGTTTGCAGCTTCTTTAAAAGTTTTTCTACACCACAAAATTTTAACTTGGGTTGAGAATAACAAGATTCAACCTCATTAAACACCACAAACTCATACCTTACTGACCTGACCCTCCCAGTATTATCTTCCTGAGAAAACACAATACCAGAAGCAATATAACTTGATTCCACTGCCAAATAAATTTTTCCAGCACCAACAAAATAATCCAACTTGTGAAGTTTAATATCTTCACCTACCATTTTCTTCTGCTTCTGAAAGGCCTCTTCAAACTCATCAGTAAATTCCCACTCCAAATCTTTCCTGGTCAACCTTCTTAAAGGTGACACCAAAAAAGAAAAATTTTTAATAAAAATTCTGACACACACACAAACCCCAAAAACCCCCCAACTTCAGTAGTATTTATAGGCCTTGGCCATGACTGAAATTTTTTGAATTTTTTTTTCCATAATCATTCCATCCTTACATAGAAAATGACCAAAATTTCCTGAGCAGGAACACATCAACAAAACTTTGACCAGAAATGGTCAAACCAGCCTCTTCAATCCTAAACAATACTCTTTCTAGAGTAATTTCATATTCCCAAACAAATCTCCTTACAACAGTGCTCTCCTTCAGCCCCGCATTTCCATAATAAGTGTAGGGTCCTTTGATTCCACCATCATCAATAAAATTACCAACATGAGTAGGAACCTCATCATTTAAAATCTAAGCCATTTGTGCTTGATATACCGCTACTGACCTTGTTACTCCTTGAGGAAATCTAGTGAGCTGAAATTATCACAGAGGAGTCTCAAAAATTGAAAGTGACCATTAATTTGTGTGAAGTTCCCTTTCATCATAACCACCCATAATATCACCAATACCATAACCCACCCTTCCAATAAAAGCTTCCACAAACTCTTCCACACTTGGAAGCATTCTAGAATCCTTGATAGTGACTCTGTTCAAGGCTCTAAGTTCATGCACCACCCTCAGCTTTCAATTCTTCTTCTCTACACAGAAAACCGGACTTGAGTAACTAGATGTCGATTGTTTGTATAAACCAGTCTTGAATCCTTCCCTAACAATCTCTACAAAATCATCCCTAATAGCAGCCATAGTTGGAAAAGGTTTGATTTTCCAAGGTTCATGAAAAACCACAGGAGTCAAGTAAGGTTCCACATAAAGGTTTTTCAACGAAACCCCTTTCCTCTTCAACTAATTCCACCACCTTCTCCCTCAGCACAATAATGTGAAACAACAACTTATTTTCCTCATCAGACAACCATCCATTAGGACCAAAATTAACAACTTTCAAGCTTTTCACAGTCACCCTAGCAGTTTACACAATATCCTGAGGATTCATCACAAGAGGAGTACAGTACGGATCTCTTAAAAAAGTAGGTCTCTTTAATGGAGGATTCAAACCTACAGGCATAGGATCATTTACAGGACTAATCTTCTGCACTACCTTAATATACTTTACAGATCTGCCTTCAACTTGAGGGATCTTCAAGACGTCTTCACCACTAGAACTGGAACAAAAACCAAGGGTTCCCCAATGCTCACATGTGTGGCCAAGGTAATTCTTTTGAAAGGTGTAGAAGAAACCCCAGCAGTGCACAATTGGGAGGACTTACTTTTAGACCCCAATCTCACCACTCCAAAACTTTTCCACAATTCCAAACCTTCATCCTCACTTTCATCTTCTAAATTTTGAAATCTTGATTCATCTTCTGAATCACATTTTTTTAAAGTTGTGCAATTTATCCTCATTCTAGAGGCCAAAAAATTGATCTTGCTTATCTTCTTCTGTTATAAATTTATGTAGTTTAACCTCATGCCAGAGGCCCAAAAATTGATCTTGATGATCTTTACAAAAATAATTCTTTTCTTCTTTCTTGATTATTTTCAGATTTTATTCTTGATTTTCTTCAGTTATCTTAAAATTTTTATTTCATTTTCATGAGTTTTCTTCTATCCTACAAAAATAACCATGGGTTTTCCCAATGTTCACAGATGTGGGCAAGGTAATGTTTTTGAAAGGCGTAGAAGAAGCCCTAGCAGTGTACAATTGGGAGGGCTTACTTTTAGCCCCCAATCTCACCACTCAATAGCTTTTCCGCATATCTTTCATCAAAAATATATAACCAATCTTCTTTCTTGAACTTGAATAAAAATAATTGAAAATATTGAGAGAGAACAGATACTTGATAAAAAACATGAAGAATACTAGCGGAGAAGAGAAATTTTAAAAAGAGAAAGTTGAAAATCCACTTGGTATATCTCCAAGGGTGCTGGCTGATTACAACCTGGGAATTCCTCATCTTTGGGAGAGGTTGTAGCACTAGGGGGATCAGCCCTCATTACTTTAAAAAAGATAGACTTTCACTAGAGCCTGAGCCACACTCCAAAAAACCAGAGGTAGTGTGATCTTCTAACATTTGCGGAGCCCTTTGTTGGTCTATTTGGCATTGTTTTGATATGTCTTAAATTACATTGATTAATTATTGGGTCTTTTTCTGGATTTATTCAGCACATATAGGGATTGTAGGGATGTGGGTACTACAATTAGATAGCCCCAGTTTTACTCTATATTTTATATCTTTTGAAATTTTTTAGATTTTAAGTATTAAAGGGATAATTTCTCATTTTTCATTTAAAAAGATAGCTGTTTAATTTTGTTTTCCTGTTTCATGGGCTAACCTAAAGTCTTAAGGTTAAGTACTTGGTACCATTAGAATGATCTTATGTTTCTCTATATTTTATGTCAAAATGTTTTTGTCAGCCTAAATATCCTTAGGACTGAGTATTTCTTATGCTTAAAATAAGATAACCTTAACTAGATTAAGCTTATATCTTAAAAATAAGGTTAAAATAATAATATATATTATTTTATTATATATATATATAATTATTATTCTATTATATAATTTATAATAGTTTAAATAGCTTATCCATGGCCTAATAATACTTATTAAGGTGTTAATGGAGTCATAATATACTTATCTTAAGTGATATGAAGTAATTATTGACATACATAAGCTTATATGTATACATAAATCTCATATTCAGTGAAATATGTAGTATATTATGTATATTTAGGTATATAAGTGGGTTTTAGCCCCTTAATAGCCTATAACCTTTGTTTTTCTGCTTATTTTAGGTCATATGGACGAAATCAGTGGACTCACAACGCCTACAGAAGCATAGACACCTATATCAGGTGCATCCACCCAGTTTGGACAACTAAAATTACTTCCTTGGATGGTTATTCACGGATGTATGGGTTGGAAAGATGTTTTTGGGTTAATGTGGATGCTTGGGGATGTTATTGGGGGCTTGCACATTTTATTTGTTTCCTTTATATGCTTTTAGTTTCATTAAATCTCTTTTTGATCATTTATTTTACCTGTTTCTTTATGGTATCCGCTTTTATCTGGGTTTTCTATTTATGGTATGACTCTGTGTTATTATTAATAGTGATGGAGGGTCCTTACTGGAGGTCTGGTTGTTGAAACTGCTTGAAGTGGACGCCATGGGGAGGTGATGGGCCCTCACAGTGCTGTAATTGCCGGGGATAGCAGTGACATCATCTGGATTGAAGGTCTGTGTACTCCAGTGGATTTGGGTATAAGTAAGAAGGGATTTTGACGGTTTATTATCATCATTCAATTACTACACTTCAAACAAACACTACAATACAATTATTAACATTCAGAAATATATTATAAAGCCCTTATAAATTGATATTATCTTTATAATAGCTATAACTATATTTTATTATTCTATTTTCCACCACTAGCACGCATTTAAATCCAAGTATTGTGAGTTTAATTTGAGTATAACTATTCTATTAGTCTTCCCCTGAGGTTTAATCACTAAATCATTTATAAATAAGTAGTAGGACCATAAAATAACACTATTATATCATACTTATATACTAGACTATACTGACAGTTTTCATAGCCTAATTACGTGTTTTAAAGGTTTTAGTAGTTGTAATAGATTTTTCTAAGTATTTTGGGTATTTTTGGAGGTTTTTGGTGGTTTTCTGGCTTCAGGGTGGTCCGGCCACCTCAGGCGGGCTTCTCAATGTAGAGGCAACCTCCTGCCTTGGTGCTAGAAGGCAGTTAAGCATTTTGAAAGGAGATTTATGCAATTTGGCCCTCAGGAACTCCAAATTTGTTTGTGTGAATGGGCTTTTAGATAGTGGTATTCAGTACATGGTGAATAAGACAGTTTGGGGCAAATTTAATTATAATACAACTATCTGGAGGTGATATCCTTGTTCCTCCTCAGTTTTCACTGTTTTTGGCCAAAATTGGCTGTGTTTGTTGCAAGCTGAGTTCTCCATTTGAACTTAAATTGCCAACTTGTTTCTCTGGTATAGTCTTGAAAGCTATATTAAGTATTATTGCTGTCTCTGGTGTGGATTTGAAACCAACATTAAGTATAATTGCTTTATCTGGTGTGGACATTGGTATGCATTATAGTTCTTTGGTTTGGTAGTCTGTATGGATACTACTTTCTTGGCTGATTAGGCAGTCAAGTGCATTGGAAAAGGGGCTTTAGCAAACAGGAATCAATTTACTGTAGCTGTTAAATCTCACTTTATTTTTCTAAAGGGACAGGCGATTTTCTCTCTGGGTTTTCTCCAACTTCCTTGGTCAAGGCCTATAGATAGTACTATAGGATTTTCTACATTTCAAGTGCCCAACGTGGGGTTGAACCTTCTAGTTCTTTAGAATCTCTGTTGTCTTTTAATGGCTTCTGGGTCTTCTATTCCTGTGGTGACTGTCAGTGGGGGGAAGGTCATTCTACTGTGATGGCTAGGGAGTGTGTTACGATTAAAACTTGGGATGGTACAAAGTTCAAAGGTGAAGATGTGAAGTGGTTTCTGGAGAAGTATGAAACTGCTTCTAGTGTGGATGATTCTTCTTACCTGGACATATAGAAGCAGATTATTTTCTTAATTGGTGATAGGGTAGTGGAGAAAAAGGTTGTGGACATGTCTGGCTACAAGAAGAGGGACTGGAAGTTATTGTGTAGGGAGATGGTGGAAAGATGGGGTGTCAGGTTCACTAATGTGGATCTGAACAAGGTTGTCAGTGAATGAAAGTCTTATGGTTTTGTTTATAACTTGCACAGTTACAGGAATTTTCTGCTACAGTTTGATTCTGTGGTAGAATATTTGGTTGAAATGTAGGAGCTTTCACATGAAAATTCTGCCAAGAATGTTTTTTAATCTGACTTGGCTAGAGATTTCAGGATGGATGTTTTGGAGGATCAGTCAAGGAAGGACATGATGAAGACTCTTTCCAATGAAGATCAAAAGTTTCCTGCCTTGGACAAGGTGAAGGAGACTGTGGAGGCTCATTTGAAGTTATTGACTTTAGCCACCTACCAGAAAGGGTGTGCCAAATATTTCAGCAAAGTCAGTGAGGCTTTGACTGAAGAGGAGAATAGAGTGATGAAGGAAGATTGGAATATGCTACAGGTTCCCAAAAAGGAGAGGGACCCAGTGGTGGAGCAGTTAGCTGATCTTAAAAAAAAGCTTCATATTTTTGTTCAAGAGGCTAAGAAGGCCAATAAGGCTCCTTCTCAGCCTAGAGATTTTGAGATAAGGGCTGGTAGGAGTAATCCTTGGGTCTTCTCTTATTGAAGCAGGTTGGGGGAAAAGTCAAATGATTTTTGGGCTCTGAACAGATATGTGTCAGAGGGAAAGGTGGAGTTTGATAATAGGGGGTTCAAGTTCTCTGATGGTTCACTTGTGAAGCCCAGTGAGGGACAGGCGCCTGTTGATTTGGTCAGGAGAAGGAGTGGTCTCAATCAGAGGAGGCCAAGGATTGAGGAGATTCCTGATCAGGGGAATTCTTCTGGTAAGGAAGATGATGATGGAAAGGGAAAAGGGAAGGAAGTTAATAAGGTCTCTTTTTCTACTTCCTTGGGTGGATTGGAGTTGTATTTTTGTGGTGGACATTTAAGTGGTGAATTCATGGCTGGTGTTCATGATGTAGAAGCAGGAAATGTAGGAAGGCCTAAGAGTAGCTCTCAGGCCCAACAAAAGCCTAAGGCTTCAAAAGTGGATCCTAAGCAGAGTGCAGCTTAGAAGAAGTACAGCAAAGAGGAGCTGTACAAGATGCAGAAGGTAATGCTGATATGGGCCCCCCTAGATTTGGTGCATTGGAAATGAATGGTTGGTCAATGCCTATGGATGTTGATTCTGACTCTGAGGAGGATGCCCCTTTGGCTTCATTTCCAACTTCTTCTGGAGTTACAGGTTCTGGTGACGTATTTGGTTTGATTCCAGTTGATGTTAAATCTGTTGGTGGTTCTGGTCCTCAAGAGTCTTCTAGGGCCAAGATAGTGAAACCAAAAGCTCTCTTTGAGAGGCCAGTAGTTTCTGTCCAATGTAATGTTATGGACTCAGTTGTGGAAATGATGAATCAGGTTCAGGTTTTCCTTTCTTAAGGAAAGTTGTATTCTATCAGTCCTGGGTAGGCTGATAGACAGAAAAAGTTGTTGACCAGCAGAAAGGTTTTTTCTGGGGAGGTGGAATACATTTGTGATTCTGCTGAGAAGTTTGGTGAGGGGTTTTAGACTCATTTTTCTGCACCTCTGTGTTATGTTAATGTCACTCTGAATGGAAGGGGGACTAGGGCATTAGTTGATTCAGGTTTTCAGATTAACCTAATTTCTTTGTTTGAGGCTACTCATCTGGGCCTCCCCATCAAGACAGAAATTGTTAAAAATTTATGAATGATTGGTGGCCATGTCACTGAGTTGATTTGAAAAGCTGAATTTTTGAAGCTGGATGTTGGTGGAGCCTCAGGGAAGGTTCATTTTTACATTGCCATAGGTAATGTAAAATCTATTTTTGGTGGACCATTCTTGATGGATTTCCAGGCAAGAATTGGTTTCAGTTTGATATGGGAATCAATTTTGAGTTGACCAGTGAAGATGAAATAAGACTTCACATGAGGCTTTCATCTCCTGGAGAAGATGGTTGGGAGACCAGGCCTGGCTTTTCTTCAATGTGCCAGTGCATGGATTGTTGTAGGAGAGGAAGGGAGGTGGGTGCCACTCCTGATTTTTTGGAGTGTCGCTCAGGCTCTAGTGAGAGTCAGTTTTTTTAGAGTAATGTGGGCTGATCGCCCTAGTGTTACAACCTCTCCCTAAGATGAGGAAATCCCAGATTGTAGTAGATCAGCACCCTTGGAGATATACCAAGTTGTTTTTCAACTTTCTCTTTTTAATTTTTCTCTTCTCTGCAAGTTTTTTTCATTTTTATTATCAAGTATGTGTTCTCTCTCAAGATTTTCAATTGTTTTTAAATCAAGTTAAAAAAATAAGATTAGTTATATATTTTTATTAAATGATATGCAAAAAAGCTGTGGAGTGGTGAGACTGGGGTCTGAAAGTAATGCCTCTCAATTTCGCACTGCTAGGATTTCTTCTACACCTTTCAAAAAATTACCTTGGCCATGTCTGTGGGCATTGGGGAAACCCCTAGTTATTTTTGTAGGATAGTAGAAGACTCAAGAAAATGAAATAAAAATTTCAAGTTAACTGAAGAAAATCAAGTATAAAATCTGAAATAATCAAGAAAGACCAAAAGAATTATTTTTTAAAGATAATCAATATCAATTTTTGGCCTCCAGCATGAGGTTAAACTGCACAAATGTTTAACAGAGGAAGATCAGCAAGATCAATTTTTTTGGCCTCCAGAATGAGGATAAATTGCACAACTTTAAAAAAATGTGATTCAGAAGATGAATCAAGATTTGAAGATTTGGAAGTTGGAAGTGAGGATGAAGATGTGGAGTTGCGGAAAAGTTTTGGAGTGGTGAGATTGGGGTGTAAAAGTAAGTCCTCCCAAATGTGCACTGCTAGGGTTTCTTCTACACCTTTCAAAAGAATTACCTTGGCCACACATGTGAGCATTGGGGAAACCCTTGTTTTTTGTTCCAGGTCTAGTGGTGAAGACGTCTTGAAGATCCCTCAATTTGAAGGTGGATCTACAAAGTATATGAAGGTAGCGCAGAAGATTAAGCCTGTCAATGATCCTATGCCTGTAGGTTTGAATCCTCCTTTAAATTGACCTCCTTTGTCAGAGAGTCGTACTTTACTCTTCTGATGAAGAATCCTCCAAAATTTATGGAAACTTCTTGGGTGACTGTGTAAAGGTTGAAAGTTGTTAATTTTGGCTCTTATGGGTTTTTGTCTGATGTGAAAAAGAAGTTTTTGTTGCATTTTATTGTCCTGAGGGAGAAAGTGGTGGCATTTGTTGAAAAGAGAAGGGGTTTTTTGAAACACTCTTATGGGGAACCTTACTTTATTCCTTTGGTTTGACATGAACCTTGGAAAATAAAACCTATTCCTATTCCAGCTTCTCTTAGGAATGATTTTGTAGAGATTTTTAGGAAGAGAGTCATGACTGGTTTATACAAACAATAAAAATCTAGTTACTTTAGTCCAATTTCTGTTTAAAGAAGCAGAATGGAAAGCTGAAGGTGGTGCATGATCTTAGGGCCTTGAATAGAGTCACTACCAAGGATGTAAGAATGACTCCAAGTGCAGAAAACTTAGTGGAAGCTTTTTCTGAAAGGGTGTTTTATGGTTTAGGTTATATTATGGATGGTTATGATGAAACGGAACTTCACATGCATTCAAGGCAACTTACAATTTTTGAGACTCCTCTGGGAAAATTTCATCTCACTAGGTTGCCTCAAGGAGCAACTAATTCAGTAGTGGTATATCAAGCACAAATGGCTTAGATTTTACAGGATGAGGTTCCTACTCATGCTGGTAATTTTATTGATGATGGTGGAACCAAAGGACCCTCCACTGATTATGGAAATACGGTGCTGAAGGGGAACCCAGGTATAAGGAGATTTTTTTGGGAATATGCAATTAATCTAGAGAGAGTATTTTTTAGGATTAAAGAGGCTGTTTTGACCATTTCTGGGTCAAAATTTTGTTGTTGTGCTCATTCTCTGGAAATTCTGGGTCATATTCTATGTAAGGAGGGAAGGATTTCGGCAAAGAATAAATTCAATAAAATTCACTCATGGCCAAGGCCTAAAAATACTACTGAAGTCAGGGGATGTTTGGAGGTTTATGTGTATGTTAGAATTTTTATTTAAGATTTTTCTTTGTTTGCTTCACCTTTAAGAAGGTTGACCTGAAAAGATGAGGCATGGGAATTTTCTGAAGAGTTTGAAGGGGCTTTTCATAAGTTGAAAAAGGTGGTGGGTGAAGATATTATTCATCACAACTTGGATTATGGTGTTGGTTCTGGAAAAATTTATCTGGAAGTGGAATCAAATTATATTGCGGCTGTTTCTGTTTTGTCTCAAAAAGATAAAACTGGGAAGGTCAGGCCAGTAAGGTATGAGTCTGTGCTTTTAATTAGGTTGAATATAGATATTCTCAACCCAAGTTAGAAGTGTATGGTGTAGCAAAAATTTTGAAGAAGCTAAAAAAAATTTTTGTGGGGGCAGCATTTCCAGCTGCAGGTGGATGCAAATTCTCTGGCTCAAAGATCAATACACCTAGTCTTCCAAATGCTCCAATGACAAGGTGGGTGGCATTTATTCAGCTTTTTTCTTTTGACCTGGTACACAAACCTGGAGAAACTTTTACCATGCCAGATGGACTATCAAGGAGACTACCCAACAATGAAGATTCAGACTCTGAATAATTTGATGAAGATGCCCTAGTGGTTAAGGCCAGTACAAAGGGAGCTGATGATTTTTCTCTCCTCCCCCCTGAGGCTAAACTGAATGATTGTTCTCCCCTCCACCAAGAGGTTAAACTGGCTGTTTCCGATCTAGATTCTGATGATCAGGATGTTTTTTTTATGAATATCGGGCTGTTTTTTAGGATGGCTCAAATTTGGAAAATGGTGTATTTGTCGGTGAACTGGATTCTCTTAAGACTTAGTGGAAGGAAAAGGATGTACCAAAATTTAGGGATGGATGTCCTGGATGAGCTTGTCATGTTGCTCATGTGTACACTGGAGATTGTGATGATAGGGTTGTACCCTTGGATGTTTTTTGTTGGATTTCTAAGATGATACCTGGGGTCAGAATGGGTTATATTTTATTATGGTTAAATATCTTTTAACCTTTGAGAGGCCAAATATTTGTGATGATAATACTTGTGTAGAAATTTAGAAGAGGAGTCCTGGCTACTATGTGTCAGGAAAGAGGTTGATGAGGAAGAGGCATCCAAATTATCAAGTATTGGTGACTCAGAAGAAGGCTCAAGAGTTAATGTTGAAGTCTTTGCATGAAGACCTTGGTCATTGAGGCTTTGGAGAGACTTGTAGAAGAGTAGCAGATAGATTTTGGTGGCCAGGTATTAAGTTGGCTGTGCAGGGTTGGATTCAATCTTGTACAGAATTTAAAAGAAGAAGTCACTTGAAACCTAAAGATGTTGGCCATGCTACTGGTGAATCAACTGTGTTTCAAAGAGTTAGTCTGGAAGCTGTCCATATAAAAGAGGGCAGGTATAAATACTAGATTTTTTCCAGAGATGATTTGGTTGGTTGGGTTGAGGTTATGCCTCTAGCTTATTTGACTGCCAAAAATGTGGCGGAATTTTTGAAGAAGGAGTGGGTGGTTAGGTATGGGTTGATGAAGTTGGTGACTGTTGATGGTGGGCCAGAGTTTGGAGCCAAATTTGAAGAAGCTATGACAAGTATTGGTTCTAAAGTCAGAGTGGCTACACCTTATTATCCTGGAGCTGAAGGCATGGTTAAAAGAGGCCATCAAGTTATTAAGTGTGCTTTTGTGAATATGTGTGGAGATAGTACTGAAAAATGGAGGCCCTACTCACCCTTGTTTTTATTTGCAGATAGGGTTTCTGTGAAAAGGACAACTGGATATTCCCCTTATGAATTTATTTTTGGGTAGTAAGCTATTCTACCAGTGGACTTGGAAGCTGTCTCTTATCATAGAATTGATTGGGATGATATGTGCTCAACAGAAGATTTCCTCTGTGCCAGTATGTAACAGTTGGAATTTAGAGAGGTATTTCAAGAGAAGGTATACTCTAGAATGATGAAAATAAGAAATAAATCAGTCAGATACTGGGACAAGAAGTTGGCTCATAGACTCAGGAATCCCTTTAAACCTGGTTGTTTGGCTTTTGTGTTCAATAGAAGTTTGGAGAGTCAGTGGGGGAAAATGTTTGCTGACAGATGGAATGGACCTTACAGAGTTTGATCTCATGTGACTGGAGGATCTTATGTTTTGAAGGAGCTAGATGGTGCAGTCTTAAAGAAGAGAGTGGCTGCTGATCTGATGAAGAGATTTTACCCAAGAGGCACTAGAAGTAAAGAAGATTGAATCTGCAATGAGGATAAACTATGGACCAATCCTTAATATTGAATTTTGGTGATGCTGTGCATCTGTTTTTTTGGAAAAGATTTTGTTAGAAGGTACCCATGGGTGGGGCTTTTAGATTTTATTTTGGCAAGTGTGGGGGCAACTGATGGGCTGGATGATCTATCAACAGTTACCCCAGATTGTCTGTTTCCAAACCCTTCTCTTAATTTGGTTAAATCCTAGTATTGGTTTCTCTTCACAAGTTTTATTCCTCTTTGAATTTAAACTGGAAGCTCTTTTGGTCTTTAAGTGCTAGATTTTTCAAGATTATTGGTTTTGGTTTACTTTGTTGGATGCTTTGTTTTTTGTTAAAAGGTACCCAGGGGGGGCTTCTAGACTTTATTTTGGCAAGTGTGGGCATAACTGATGAGCTGGCTGCTCTGTAGAACAGTTACATTAAAATGTTATTTTCAAGTATGTGGTTTGTCCTAGGTGAATTCTAGTTCTGGTTTTTTTTATTCAGGTTTCAATTCCACTATGACTTTAAACTTACTTACTGGTACAGGACTGGATTCCTTGGTTTGGTAGAGGATCACTGGTGGTCTTCCATCATTTTTACTTATGGAAGGGAGGCCACCCAGTAATCATTTTGTTGGACTGTACTTTCTATGGATCTGGACTTTTTCTTTTTTTTTCTTTCTTTTGATTTTGTGTCTATGGTTGTGTTCAATGGTAGTTTTAGATTTTTTTCTTTTTTTCTCCTATTTATATTTTATTTTTTAAGGGGGTTATTAGGATATAAAGAGGGAAAAATCTCAAGCTTATATTATATGTTGTCACCACATAAGGGTCACCAGGATATGTCAAAGCATTGCTGGGGAAAGGCTCATCAATTGGCCGCGCAATGCTATTTTCTTTTTTATCTCTATCACATTTTTTATTATTTTCTTTTATTTCTATTTGTTTCATATCTTATTTATTTATATTATTTCTCTTAATTTATTTTATCTCAATTCATTTAAAAACTATTTAAAGGTGTATCCACATTAAGGTGCACTTGTATGTGGGTAAGGTATTAGGGTATCAGCTCATTAATCGGCTGGGGGATACCAATCATAACTATTTTTTATCTCATCTTATTATTATTATTCATTTAATTTTAATTTCTCAGCTCTCTTATTTATTGGGGTAATTTAGTTTAATTAATTTTAAGTTTCTTTTAGTATTTTAGTAGATTAAATAAAAAATAAAATAAAAATAAAAATAAAAATAAAAATAAAAATAAAAATAAAAATAAAAATAAAAATAAAAATAAAAATAAAAATAAAAATAAAAATAAAAATAAAAATAAAAATAAAAATAAAAATAAAAATAAAAATAAAAATAAAAATAAAAATAAAAATAAAAATAAAAATAAAAATAAAAATAAAAATAAAAATAAAAATAAAAATAAAAATAAAAATAAAAATAAAAATAAAAATAAAAATAAAAATAAAAATAAAAATAAAAATAAAAATAAAAATAAAAATAAAAATAAAAATAAAAATAAAAATAAAAATAAAAATAAAAATAAAAATAAAAATAAAAATAAAAATAAAAATAAAAATAAAAATAAAAATAAAAATAAAAATAAAAATAAAAATAAAAATAAAAATAAAAATAAAAATAAAAATAAAAATAAAAATAAAAATAAAAATAAAAATAAAAATAAAAATAAAAATAAAAATAAAAATAAAAATAAAAATAAAAATAAAAATAAAAATAAAAATAAAAATAAAAATAAAAATAAAAATAAAAATAAAAATAAAAATAAAAATAAAAATAAAAATAAAAATAAAAATAAAAATAAAAATAAAAATAAAAATAAAAATAAAAATAAAAATAAAAATAAAAATAAAAATAAAAATAAAAATAAAAATAAAAATAAAAATAAAAATAAAAATAAAAATAAAAATAAAAATAAAAATAAAAATAAAAATAAAAATAAAAATAAAAATAAAAATAAAAATAAAAATAAAAATAAAAATAAAAATAAAAATAAAAATAAAAATAAAAATAAAAATAAAAATAAAAATAAAAATAAAAATAAAAATAAAAATAAAAATAAAAATAAAAATAAAAATAAAAATAAAAATAAAAATAAAAATAAAAATAAAAATAAAAATAAAAATAAAAATAAAAATAAAAATAAAAATAAAAATAAAAATAAAAATAAAAATAAAAATAAAAATAAAAATAAAAATAAAAATAAAAATAAAAATAAAAATAAAAATAAAAATAAAAATAAAAATAAAAATAAAAATAAAAATGACTCTAATCCTGCTTATGATTCTGAGGATGAAATTATTCATATTCATGGGATATATGTGGTTGATAAGCAGGAAGAGCTATTACAGCTAATTCTGGATTCATGTGATAAGAAAACTGACTTAAGATAGTTATGCACCATATTAAATGATCCAAAGAATGCTTCAGTGCAAAAATAAATTAAACCCTTCCAACAATTACCAGAAATCTTTGGAGAAAGGTAAATTTTCAATTGAAGAAAGATATCTATATTATAGAAGAAATTTTAGTGATGTCATTGTTATTCCTCCTTCTATGAAAGAAATCATCTTAAAAATTTGTCATGATTACATATTAGCTGGACATTTTGATCTTGAAAAAACAATGATCAGAATTAAAAACACTGCTTTGTGGGTTAATATGTCTGAAGACACCAAATTATATGTTGAATCTTGTTATTCTTGCCAAAAATCAAAAAATTGACTAGTAAGAGAGCTGGATTAATGCAACATATTGAACCCCCTGATGCACCATGGCAGATAATAAACATGTATTTTGTAACAAGATTACCTATTGCTGGAAAAGACGGTTATAACTCTTGTTGGGTTATTGTGGACAGATTCACCAAAATGTGTAAATTTATCCCTACTCAAAAGGATGTTTCCACTATGGAATTAGCATTCTTATGGTGGTCTCATATGTTTAATACTTCTGGTTTTCCTAAAGGCATAATCTCTGCCAGAGACCCTAAATTTACTTCTGAATTTTGGATGTCTCTAATGGATGTTTGTGTTTGTGATCTGAAACTATCTACTGCCCATCACCCTCAGACTGATGGATTAGCTGAAAGAATGATTCAGACTCTAGAGGACATGATAAGAAGGTAATGTGCTTTTGGCATTGGTTATAAAGACAATGACAGATTCACTCATTATTGGGTAACCTTACTTCCTGGGTTGGAATTTGCTTATAATAGCACAGTTCATTCTGTTACTCAAAGAATGCCTTTTGAACTCTGGCTTGGATATGTTCCAAATACTCCTGCCCAAATTCTCAATAATAAAATACCTAAATTGGATTTACATCCTGGTGTAAAATCTTTTCTTAAAATGCAACAACTTTGCAGAAGTCATGCTCAAAAATGTATTGAAAAATCATTTGAATATGAGAAAAAGAGATGAGACAAATCCCATAAAGAATACACTTTTAAGAAGGGTGATGAGGTGTTGATTTCTACAGTCCACTTCAATTTACAAGGGAATAATAAATTGAAAGACCCATTTGTTGGTCCATTTGTTTTAAGAAGAATGGTTGGTGATAATGCAGTTGAAGTTATTTTGTATTTTCCATATGACAGAAAACACCCTGTTTTTCCAATATCTCTTTTAAAACCTTATACAACCAATAGTGATTTGTTGCCCAAAAGGAGGGGAAGACCAAAAAACACCACTAATGAAATCACTGAGACAGCAGATATTGAAAAAATTCTAAATGACAGAATAGTTACTGCTGAAAAAGGTACAGAATACTTATTGTGATTCAAGAATAAATCTTCTGAATATGATTCTTGGATACCTGGGAAAGAAATATCTAATCTTTCTACTCTGCTAAAGAAATATGAAAAGAAAAAATAATAGCATTTTTTAATTGTTTTTTTAGAGTGAGGGAGTGCCAGCCAGGCTACTAGACTTACCCAGTAAAATAATTAATTATCGTACTGAGATGAAGACATGCTGTAAACAATCCTATAGTACTAGCTATAGGCCTTGAACAAGGGTGTTTGAGAAAAACCAGAAAGAATAACCCCTGTCCCTTTAGAAAAACAAGTGAGATTTACCTGTTGCAGAAAATTGGAGATCTGTTTGCTAGACCCTCTAATTAAACACTCTTGACCCCTTTAAAAGTGAAGATAATAGTCCCAGACAGACTACCAGAAAGAGTTGAAATGAACAGTAAAATATTCCAACAAAACACAAGCCAATGAGACAGTGAGGAGCAGAGAGGCGATGAGATAAAGAGATAAGATTCTTCCCCTAAAAATCTTCCCACACACGCATCATACAGCCAGTGCACAGACCACCCTGACCAATTCTGTCAGTATAGTCTAGTATATAAGTATGATATAATAGTGTTTATTTATGGTCCTACTACTTATTGATAAATGATTTAGTGATTAAACCTCAGTGGAAGACTAATAGAATAGTTATACTCAAATAAAACTCACAATACTTGGATTTAAATGCGTGCTAGTGGTGGAAAATAGATAAATAAAATATAGTTATAGCTTTATATAAAGATAAAATCAATTTATAGTAGCTTTATAATATATTTCTAAATGTTAATAATTTTATAGTAGTGTTTGTTAGAGTTGTAGTAATTGAATGATGATAAATAACCATCAAAATCCCTCCTTACTTATACCCAAATTCACTGGAGTGCACAGACCTTCAATCCAGATGATGTCACTGCTATCCCCGGCGATTACAGCACTGTGAGGGCCCATCACCTCCCCATGGCGTCCACTTCAAGAAGTTTCAACACTCAGACCTCCAGTAAGGACCCTCCATCACTATTAATAATAACACTGATCCATACCATAAATAGAAAACCCAGATAAAAGCGGATACCATAAAGAAACAGGTAAAATAAACAATCAAAAAGAGATTTAATGAAACTAAAAGCATATAAATGAAACAAATAAAATGTGCAAGCCCCCAATAACATCCCCAAGCATCCACATTAACCCAGAAACATCCTTCCAACCCATAAATCCGTGAATAACCATCCAAGGAAGTAATTTGAGTTGTCCAAACTGGGTGTATGCGCCTGATATAGGTGTCTATGCTTCTGTAGGAGTTTTGAGTCCACTGATTTCGTCCATATGACCTAAAACAAGCAGAAAAACAAAGGTTATAGGCTATTAAGGGGCTAAAACCCACTTATATACCTAAATATACATAATATACTGCATATTTCACTGAATATGAGATTTATGTGTACATATAAGCTTATGTATGTCAATAATTACTTCATATCACTTAAGATAAGTATATTATGACTCCATTAACACCTTAATAAATATTATTAGGCCATGGATAAGCTATTTAAACTATTATAAGTTATATAATAGAATAAAAATTATATTTATATATAATAAAAAAATATATATTATTATTTTAACCTTATTTTTAAGATATAAGCTTAATCTACTTAAGGTTATCTTATTTTAAGCATAAGAAATACTCATTCCTAAGGATATTTAGACTGACACTCCCTCACCCCAAAAAAAACAATAAAAAAAAATGTTAAGACATTTTAATTAAAACTAAGGAGTGAAATAATAAAATAAAAAAAAAATTTTATAATACATATACTGAATGAACAGTATTATTTAGATTTAAATTTTTTTTAGAGATTTTTAAGATCAGAGATTTAATTTTCTGGAATCCACTGGTCATATTCACTTGATTTATTTTTAAATCTTAATAGATACTCAACTCCCTTTCTTTAGTAAGGTGTCTCTTTTTAAGTATCTTTTCAATTTCTGCCTTTTCAACTATTTCTTCAGTTTCCTGTTTATTCCTTCCTGATCTTCTTGGAAATAGAGCAGTATCATTAGAATGGTATGGTTTTATAAGAGAAATAGGAAATACTGGATGTTTTCTATCATATGGTGCATATAGAATAACCTCAACAGCATTATTAACAACCATCTTTTTAACTACAAATGGTCCAATGAATGGATCCTTCAATTTAACATTACCATTTAAATTGAAATGTAGCGTTGAAATAAGGACTTCATCACCCTCTTTGAACATTTGTTCTTTATGGGCTTTATCCCGTCTTTTCTTTTCATACTCAAAAGCCTTATTTATACATTCTTGAGCATGTTTTCTGCATAATTTCTGCATCTGAAGAAAAGATTTAGTACCTGGATGGATATCCAATCTAGGTAACTTATTAAGAGTTTTAGCAGGGGTATTAGGTACATAACCCAACCATAACTCAAATGGCTTTATGCCAGTGACAGAATGTACTGTACTATTATATGCAAATTCTAAACCTGGGACAAGGGTTACCCAATCATGCGTGAATTTGTCAATGTCCTTAAAATTAAGACCAAAAGCACAGTATCTTCTTATAATATCTTCTAAGGTTTGTATCATTCTCTCTTCTAGCCCATCAGTTTTTGGGTGGTGTGCTGTAGAAAGTTTTAATTGACACCCTGAAACATCCATAAGTGACGTCCAGAACTCAGAAGTAAATTTAGGATCTCTGTCAGAAACTATCGCTTTGGGGAAACCTGCTGTATATAACATTTGTGTCCACCATACAAAAGCTAAGTCCTTTGCAGAAACCTCTTTGTGGGTAGGAATAAATTTACACATCTTTGTAAATCTATCTACAATTACCCAGCAGGAGTTATAACTCTTATGCCCTGCTATTGGCAAACCTGTTACAAAGTCCATGTCAATGATTTCCCATGGATCTTTTGGTTGCTCAATTTGTTGTAATAAACCAGCTCTTTTTCCTGTTAATCTTTTAGATTTTTGACAAGAATCACATGTTTCAACATATTTCTGAACATCCTCAGACATGTTAATCCACCAAGCTGTGTTTTTTACTCTGGTTAATGTTTTATGGTAGTCAAAATGACCTGCTAATATATCATCATGACATATACTTAACATTAACTCCTTCATTGAAGGGGGAATTACAATTACATTACTTAATTTTTTCCTGCAATATATAAAACCATCCTCAATTGAAAATTTTCCTTTTTCTAATGCCTCTTTATACTTAATTGGTAATGTTTTTATTAAAACATTCATTGAAGCATTAGATAGATCCTTTAATATTGTAGTTAATTTACTCAAGTCAGGATCTGAATTATAATTATCAAGAATTGATTGCATAAATTCATCCTCAAGATCTACAATATAAATGCCATAAATGTTAATAATCTCTGACTCAGGAACATAAGCAGGATTATCATCATTATTAGGCAGAGGTACTCTAGATAACAGATCTACATTAGAGTGCAAGGTTCCTGCTCTATGTGTAATAGTCATCCGTCCTCTGTATTCTTGTACAGCTAATTGCCATCTAAACATGTGTCTATTAGGAGTTTTCATGTTTAAAAGTGACTTAACTGCACTACAGTCAGTTATTAACTCAAATTTTTGGTCTTCAAAGTAATAATGTAGCTTTTAAAGAGCCCATACTACTTCCAAACATTCAAGTTGAGTAGCACCATATTTCAATTCACCACTTCTTAGAGTACGTGAAATATAGCAGATTACTACTTCTGACATTTTACCTTCAATACGTTGTTTTTGATGCAAAGCAGCACCCAGTCCAATAAAACTTGCATCTGTATATAATACAAAAGGAAATTGGAAATCTGGTAAACCCAAGATAGGAGCTGTCATTAAACATTATTTCAACTTATCAAAAGCTTGTTGGCTTTCATTATTCCAAATGAAAGCCTCTGATTTCTTTATCAGTGTGGTCAGTGGTGCAGCAATTGATTGGTAGTTTTTTATATAATGTCTATAATAACCACACATTCCAAGAAAAGATTGTACATCCTTTACATTTTGAAGAATTCCAATATTCTTTATTGCAGCCACTTTATTTTGGTCTACACATATTTGTAAGCCAGATACAATATGACCAAGCACTTTTAAAGATTCAAACCCAAATTTACATTTTTTCAATGCAAGGGTCATTTTTATTTCATCAATTTTCTGAAATACTTTCCTTAAATGGATTAAGTGTTCATCAAAAGTTTTAGAGAACACTATGATGTCATCAATGTATACCATTAACCATCCTTCAATCTTTTCATTATGGAATGTTATATCCATTAACTTCTGAAACACTGATGGAGCATTTTTTGGTCCAAATGGCATTCTGACATACTTATAAATTCCCATGTGTGTTGTTATCAACAAAAAGTTCTGTGAATTCTTTTCAACAGGAATTTGATGGTACCCTTTATTTCCATCTAGGCACCTTATATATTTAGCACATTTAAGGGTAGCATGTAGAGAGGCAATCCTTGGCAAGGGATAAATATCATCTACTGTAAATGTATTTAATGCTCTATAATCACCGCACAGTCTTGCTTTATCTTGTTCATAAGAAATTAGCACTGGTGATATTACACAATATTTTGGTGTAGTTTCAACCTTCTCAAGAATGTTCATTTTTAATAACATCTTAATATTATCCTCTATGTCTTTCCTCTTCATTGGTGAAGCAGGGTATGGTTTCTTTTTAAGACTAGCAGGAATATTATCCATATCACAGGTTAAACTAATCTTCATTTCATGATCTTTTACAAGGTCAAGTTCATTTGTACCATGTGCAAAATCCATTGGAAAAGCTTTTATTAATTCCAAAATATTATTTTTCTCAGTTTTACTTATCTGAGTGCCAAATGATGCTTTTGAAATTTCTGTTTCCAGAAGTTCAATCTCATTGGATTCTCTTCCTTTAGACGGGGAATTTGTTACTGACTCAATGTGTAAGACTGTGTTAAAAGAATTTATTTTAAATTTCCTCTTACAATTCATGCCAATTGTAAAATTGTTATTAGCAGGGTCTAATTTTACACCAAATTTAGTCAGAATATCATTTCAAATAATAAAACAGTTACTACAATTAGTATTATCCATTACTACAAAGTCACAAGTTACCCTTACATAACCATGTTGGTGTTTAAAGAAAACAGCAGCTTTGTATTTACCAATGGGGTGTAGCACTGATCCAAAACCTCTCCAATTTTTATTTTGAAGTGGTTAAAGCTTAAACTTATATTCACTATCAATTTTCCGTAATGTATTAGTGGAAACAACAGAACCAGCAGCTCCTGTGTCCAGTACTATATTAACATTTTCACCAGAAATGATGGCTGGAACCGTGATAGGTGTCATTCTAAAGTTATCAGCTTGTATATCCTTAATGATTTCAGCATCCTCAAAATTCATTAAAGATTCATTTGAGTCCATATTTAATATTGGATTTTCAAAGATGGACAAATCATCTTCCAACATACAGACTTCATTTTCATCACTATATGAGATATTGCTGTCATAATCACTTGATTCTTTACTTTTTTCAGTTTCAGTTTCAGATTCATGTTGATTTTCAACAATATTTATGTTTTTCTCACATTTGTGACCTTTGACCCAAGGTTTGTTACACTTATAACAAGTATTTGTTTCATACTTTTTAGGTACTACTGGTGCAGTAGGTTTTTTCTGCTTCTCCTGAAGTGTTTTTGAATTCTGAGATTTTACAGGTTCAACATTTTGTTTATAAGTGTAATACCTTGTTTCATACTTATGGTTCAATAATATTTCATTGCAAATATTAATAAAGTCAGAATATTCAGTAACATTTAATGTTCTAGCTACAACAATGTCTCTGACAGATATAGGTAATTTATATATTATCTTATCTTTCCATAAGTTAAAATCCATATGAGGCTCAATGGCTTTTAATATTTTGTTTAAATTCATTAAAAATACCATAGGTTTGTCACAATTCAACGGATTATACCTAGTCTTCTCATAAAGTCTCTGCTGAGTAAGCCTGAATTTAGAACCTCCAAATAGTTTTTCAATAATTTGTTTCCATTCAGCCCAAGAGTAGTCTCTACCCTCACTTAAGACAGCTTCAAACCATAATAAAGCAACATCCTTAAATAAAGAAATTAATTTTGATGTTATCTCTTCATCTGGTAACTTATATGAGAATTTCAAGTTGTCAATTCTTTGAATAAAATTTTGCCAATCAGAGCTGGCTTCCCCATCATAAGTTGGGTACTGATCTATCTTAGGCCAGTTTTTCTGATTTGATTTTATCTCACTAATCTTAGGTAAATTCAACAACTCATTCACCGTTGATAAATGGTCTTGTATTTCTTCCTGCACGGATTTGTGACTTACATTTTCAGATTTGACACTACCACCAGATGGTTTTAATTGTGGTGGTATAGGGAAGGAATGAGATTCACTCTTGCCAATGAAAGGATTATTATTATATTGATTATACTTATAATTATCCTGGTTCATTAGTAGATTGGCAGTTTTAATCTCAACTTTAGTTAATCTTTGTAGCAACTCAGAGACACTTTGATTTGTCTGGGCAAAAGATAACTTTGTTCTTGATTCAGTTTTCAATAAATGTGTTTCATATAATTTTTCTAACTCACAGAATTTGTTTGAAAGGTCATTATATTTATTACTCAATGAATCATATTTAAGAGTTAGAGACAAATGTTCTTTCTCTAATTGTTTGTTACGTGTTGCTAATTGAGAAATGTTTAATGTCAAGGATGAAATTGTATCACTAGTGAGCTTAACTGTCTGTTCCTCACAATCAGTCATTCTATTCCACAATGCTGAAACAATTCTATGGACATTTGGATTATTGTTAAAATATTCCATGTCCTCCTTTTCAATTCTCTCACTCTCCTGTGAACTTCTCATCTCACTAGTGGGTGGTTGCAACTGAGGGTTAACTGTATTATAATTGTAAATAGTACTGTTATTGTGGACAAAAGACAAGTCAGGTGTATCTACTCTAAAACCTTTAATTCTAAAATCCTCCTCTATTTTTTGTACAGATTTAACATCAATGGAATTACCTATATTGTAATTATCAGAATTATGTTCAATCTGAGAGGGTAATCTACTTACCAAGGGATGGTTGGCAGTCCTGATTTTTGGCGCTTTTTTCCTTTGTAAGGGTGAGCAGAGGAAGTCAGATGAGGGGGTGGATCCCTGTTGCAACTGTGGCTTGTCCACTGTTAATGAAACCAGTCCCATTTCCATTTGTCTACCAGGATTTTCTCCTGGGAGTGAGTTGACCCGCCTTGGGTAGGGGGTTGCTGATTTGATTGACTGTGCTGGCCTCCCTTTAGTTCTGCCAATGCCTGATTCATCTGCTGAAACCCTACCTTGCAATTGTTTTGCAACTGCTCTACCTCTTTGAACATGAGAGATTTTGATTCCTCCAACTTCAGAACCTGTTTGGCCAGGTGGGACAGTTGATCCTGAAGAGGAGGAGACGTCTTTTTTATAGTTATCTTTTTAAGAGGGCGTCCTTTTCCTCTATACTCATGCTTTCTGGCTGGGGGTACTGTTGGCCCTCCATGGTTATGTCCTGGGAAGTTTTTGTTAGCTTTAGACCTGGTATTATAAGCAGGCTTTTCACTTACACTGTCCTGGGGAGCACTCATATTGTTAAAAATGACAATATTTTACGTCTACAAAAGGAAAAAACTCTATCAAATTAGTAGACAAATAATATTTACAATTATATTACTAATCAAAAAGCAATGGAGCTTACCCTGAATTTATATATTTATTTATTTAAATAAAATGTAAGAAAAATTCAAAAAAATCTGTTAAAAATATAATAATAAGTTTAACTAGACCTCTATAAGGGTGAATAATTAGGTTACCAAGCTTTAACCAAATACCAATTTAATTGGGTGTTATATCGGTGTCCAAATACAAAGTGAAATTGGGTTTATATTGGGTACAGTTACTACTGTAAATATCTAATTTTTATGATAAAAAATTAGTACAATTATTTTAAGGGTTCTTTTCCGCAATCAATGAGTTTTGATGACCCACTAATATGCAGCAGACCCAAATATTTGGTTATTTTGAGCTGTACTAAGATAAAAATCACGTCCCAAGGCTTATACTAAATAATAAGTAAAATATAAGGAAAGACCCCCAATTGTCAGTATAGTCTAGTATATAAGTATGATATAATAGTGTTTATTTATGGTCCTACTACCTATTGATAAATGATTTAGTGAGTAAACCTCAGGGGAAGACTAATAGAATAGTTATACTCAAATAAAACTCACAATACTTGGATTTAAATGCGTGCTAGTGGTGGAAAATAGATAAATAAAATATAGTTATAGATTTATATAAAGATAAAATCAATTTATAGTAGCTTTATAATATATTTCTAAATGTTAATAATTGTATAGTAGTGTTTGTTAGAGTTGTAGTAATTGAATGATGATAAATAACTGTCAAAATCCCTCCTTACTTATACCCAAATCCACTGGAGTGCACAGACCTTCAATCCAGATGATGTCACTGCTATCCCCGGCAATTACAGCACTGTGAGGGCCCATCACCTCCCCATGGCGTCCACTTCAAGCAGTTTCAACACCCAGACCTCCAGTAAGGACCCTCCATCACTATTAATAATAACACTGATCCATACCATAAATAGAAAACCCAGATAAAAGCGGATACCATAAAGAAACAGGTAAAATAAACAATCAAAAAGAGATTTAATGAATCTAAAAGCATATAAAGGAAACAAATAAAATGTCCAAGCCCCCAATAACATCCCCAAGCATCCACATTAACCCAGAAACATCCTTCCAACCCATAAATCCGTGAATAACCATCCAAGGAAGTAATTTGAGTTGTCCAAACTGGGTGTATGCGCCTGATATAGGTGTCTATGCTTCTGTAGGAGTTGTGAGTCCACTTATTTCGTCCATATGACCTAAAATAAGCAGAAAAACAAAGGTTATAGGCTATTAAGGGGCTAAAACCCACTTATATACCTAAATATACATAATATACTGCATATCTCACTGAAGATGAGATTTATGTATACATATAAGCTTATGTATGTCAATAATTACTTCATATCACTTAAGATAAGTATATTATGACTCCATTAACACTTTAATAAATATTATTAGGCCATGGATAAGCTATTTAAACTATTATAAGTTATATAATAGAATAATAATTATAGATATATATAATAAAATAATATATATTATTATTTTAACCTTATTTTTAAGATATAAGCTTAATCTAGTTAAGTTTATCTTATTTTAAGCATAAGAAATACTCAGTCCTAAGGATATTTAGGCTGACAAATTCCCTGCTTAAAATCCAGCTTTCCCAGCCTTTTTCATGCATAAATGTGAATTTTAGTGCTTCCCCAGCACCCAGGCGGGCAGGCCGCTTGGGGGAAGCTCCACTTAGGAGGGGGTGGGCCGCTTCTAGGCCCTAAAACACCCATACAACCAATAAAAACCTTAAAAACCCTAAAAACTCAAAACTTCACTAGTAAACAAGATAAAAACACATAAGACATACCAAAATGAAAATAAAATGAAGGACATTAAGCTGAGACATAATAAGTGACCCTATTTTAAGCCTACATAAGCACCACTAAGAATAAATATCCAATAAATACCAATAACAACACCATAACTACCCTATAAAACAAGGTAACCACCCATAAGGGATACCAAAATGAAGAGAAAAGAAAGGGAATTAAGCTGAGACATAATAAGTGACCCTAGCTTAAGCCTCCATAAACACTACTGACTACCACCTAAAGATGAAAAAATCCACTAATAACACCATAACCCCAATAACACCCTACATACCAAATACCCCCAAATATGCACTCCAAAGGCCTACCCAGGTTTGGATCACCACATCCTCCCTCCAATCAAGAATGTCCCCATTCTTCCTTTGCCAACAGCCATGTTTGAACACCTCTCCAGAATCTTTACAAACAGCCCATTTCTCTCTTCCACCAGATACTATTCCATCCTAAGTGAACTTCTGAACCAACAATCCAAGCTTCTTCTTTAAAACTTCTCTTGCGCCATGCCTTTAAATTAAATCTATTTCTGTGAAAAAAATATCTTTCTTCAGTTCCTGAATTCCAACTCTGGCTGTACCAGCCTCCAAAAATGAAAAGTGATATCCAGTTGACAAGTCTTCCTTACTATAACCCTCTACCAGTATAAAAATTTCCTCATTTTATAGTCTTGGGGGACTCACAACCCTCAGTTTAAAGTCTTGGGGGACTAACAGCCCTCAGTTTAAAATCTTGGGGGACTAACAGCCCTCAGTTTATAGTCTTGGGGGACTCCAAAAATTCTCAGTTTATAGTCTTGGGGGACTGCAAAAACCTGAATCACAGAACCCAGAACCAGAGATCAACCAGAAAAAGATTTAGAGAAGTAACTAACTTTCTGGGGTAACTGTATATAGAGCTGCCAGCCCATCAGTCACCCCCAAACTTGCCTTTACAAAATTCAGAAGTTCCTCCTTGCATACTTCTGCCTTTAAACTTCCACCTCGCACTTCCTCCCATTCCTCAGTTTATAGTCTTGGGGGACTACACCATCAACAATCCTCAGTTTAAAGTCTTGGGGGACTAACACGGTGTTAAGTTTAAAGTCTTGATGGACTACTTCCTGTCAAAATCTTAAAAACAGCCAGTTTAAAGTCTTGGAGGACTACTAGATCCACAGTAGTAAAATTAAATTCTTGAATAAATCTTTAACAACCAGCCAGTTTTAAGTCTTTGAGGACTAACAGAATTTTCAGTTTAAAGTCTTGACGGACATACAACCCTCAGTTTAAAGTCTTGGGGGACTAACAGCATTTTCAGTTTAAAGTCTTGGGGGACTTTCCATAAAATAATATTGAGCCCATAATTAAAAGATCAATTTAAAGTCATGAAGGACTTTCCAGAAAAAAAAATCTTGAAGATATATCCCATAATTTAAAAAAAAAATTAGCTTGAAATCTTGAAGGACCTTCCAGAAAAAAATCTTGAAGATATAGCCCATAAATCCCCAAACAAAAAACCATCAAGGACAAAACATTTAACCTCCTTTAACAAATAAAACAAAATGAAATGGTATCCCCCAGCCAATTGATGAGCTGATCCCCTGATACCTTACCCACATCCAAATGCACCTTGATGTGGTCACACCTAAAAAAAATTTATTTATTTTTTATTTTGACTCCTCCTCTTCTACCAAAAACCTTGCCAGAGCCCTATTTTGAGCCTTTGAACAAACATAGCCTCCATAAAAAAATTAAAAGAAAAAAAAGAGAAAAAAAGAAAATAATCTTGAATCCACCACTTTCACAGCCAACACCCTAGAACCACATAGCAAAGCCAGCTCCAGTTCAACAGAAGAGATAACTGGATGGGATCCCTCCAATAATTAAAAATGATGGGAGACCACCAGTGATCCTCCACCAATCCAAAAGCACCAAAAGACGTCCAAGGCGATCCAGTTTAAAGTCATAGAGGACTAAAAACCTGAATTACAAAAGAACAACACTAGAACTCAACTAGAAAAAAAACCAAAGGCTGGAAACAGACATTCTGGGGTAACTGTTCTACAGAGCAGCCAGCTCATCAGTTACCCCCACACTTGCCAAAATAAAATCTAAAAGCCCCCCCTGGGTACCTTCTAACAAAAACACAACATCCAACAAAATTAAACAAAACCAATAAACATGAGGGGTCCAGCACTTGAAGACCAAAATAATTTCCAGTTTAAAGTCATGGTGGACTAAAAACCTGTTAAAGAAAAAAAACCAATACTAGAATTCAACAAAATTAAGAGAAGGGGTTGGAAACAGACAATCTGGGGTAACTGTTGATAGAGCAGCCAGCCCATCAGTCACCCCCACACTTTCCAAAATAAAATCTAGAAGCCCCACCCCTGGGTACCTTCTAAAAAAATGATTTTCCAACACAAATCTTCTCACATAAAAAACCAAAACCATTAAAAAACCATTAAAATTCTTGAAAGCCAAAAAAAAATCCAATTTAGAAATAAAATTTTGCAGTTTAACCTCATGCTGGAGGTGAAATAAAACCAATAATCTTCATTTTTATCTTCATTTTCTTTTAAATAAAATACCCATCTTCACTTGAATTTTTCTTTTCTTCTATCTTCATTATACTAAGATTTTTGTTTTTTCATCAAGGGCGGGCCACCCAACGTCGGAGGTGCCGCCTGAAGCGGCCCGGCCTCCCCTTTTTTTTATATAGAGAAGGCCAAATTAAGTAGTTTATCCTCATTTTGGAGGAATCAGATTCTTGAAATCCCAAAGTTTAAAGCAATAAGTTTGCCCCTAGGGCTTGAACCCCCTAAGCTCCTCTTCCAATTCTGATATCCCAACATCAGACCTCCAAACAAATCTTCCATCCTCCTCCATACACTGAGTCTACCATAGTTCACATTACCAGAATCCATAAATTCTCCACCCTGTGAAAAATCTGGAACCTCCACCAGATCTTTAAAGTAAACCTCCATACCAGTGACATCCAAAACATCACAATTTTCCTCTTCCCTATAGTAATCTTGCTTAGAATCTGAAAAATCCTCCAGAATAACATCCATAACATCAAAATAGAAATCCTCCTCCAAGCAGAGGCCTTCTGATCTTGAGGGAACCACCTGAAAATAATCTTCCTGTATGAGAAAAAGATCCAAGACAGAATCTTTCTGTCCATCCAAAAGTTCAACTGATACATCCTCCTCCAATAAGCCATTATCTGAACTTGAGAAAGAAAAATAATCATCCCTCAACAACCATTCATCCACCACAGATTCCTTCTCAATATCCCAAAATCATTCTTCATGACCAGCAAGTCCTCCTTCCCACATAATTCACCCAAACTTGAGGAAATACACTGATCCTCCAGTGTGTACATTTCCAAAACTTCCAGCAAAGCACATTCCTGAGATCCTATGGAGTCCTTTCAAAAAGAAAAATTAGTTTCACAAAAATCATCAGAGTACCCATCTTCCAAAATTTATGGCTCCAACACCTTTCCAGAGACTGAATTCTCCACCACAGTCTCCTGAACCTCTCCACCCAACAGAATTTCCTCTCCAGATTCCACATCCCTATCCTTAAAACCATCCAAATATCCCAAAAAACCTCCTTCAGAATAGCCATAACAGGAATCCTATTTTCCCCATTTGGAAGAGTCTTCATCAAGTCAGCCTTGAAAAGAATCTCCATAACCTCCACCTTTACATTCCTACCCATGGCACTCCAAAATACATACTTTGCTCCATCTTCATGTGGTAATATATCATTATATACCAGATAATCCAGAGCCTCCCCAAACTCCTCCATAAATTCCCCATACTGAGAAAGAGAAGTTACACCACCTTTCAATCCCCACTTCCTAGAAATCCCATGACGATCCACCATTGAGAAAGTAGTAGGCCACCTTTTAACCATTTTAATCTTCAACTTCACCCAGTCTTGACTCCTATATCCTTCCATACCAGAAACTTCTTTCTCAACCTCCCTATTACCAATTAAAAAGAGTACTTGCCTAACCATGTCCAACAGTGAGGCCCCATCAATCTCAGCAGAAACCTCAAACCTAGCCAAAAACCCCTTTGCATCCTCCCCCAAAAACCTTGAACCATCCCAAGACTGAATCCTAACCATCCTAGCAAATCCAAGTTGCAGCCTCCAAACTCTACCAAAGATAGCCAAAGTCCCCCCACACTAGCCTTAGAGACCTAGGAGGGGCCAAAACCATCAGAAAAAAAGACCCCTAGACCAACCACAAAGAGATATAGCACCAAATCCAAAATCCACCAAAGGAGATCCACCAAAGAGAGAAGCCTAGATCAACAGAGATTCCAAAAAGCCAACAGATTCAACCCCACGTTGGGCACCAGAAATGTAGACAATCCTATAGTACTAGCTATAGGCCTTGACCAAGGGAGTTGGAGAAAAACCAGAAAGAATAACCCCTGTCCCTTTAGAAAAACAAGTGAGATTTACCTGTTGCAGAAAATTGGAGATCTGTTTGCTAGACCCTCTAATTAAACACTCTTGACCCCTTTAAAAGTGAAGATAATAGTCCCAGACAGACTACCAGAAAGAGTTGAAATGAACAGTAAAATATTCCAACAAAACACAAGCCAATGAGACAGTGAGGAGCAGAGAGGCGATGAGATAAAGAGATAAGATTCTTCCCCTAAAAATCTTCCCACACACGCATCATACAGCCAGTGCACAGACCACCCTGACCAATTCCCTGCCCAAAATCCAGCTTTCCCAGCCTTTTTCATGCATAAATGTGAATTTTAGAGCTTCCCAAGCGCCTAGGCGGGCAGGCCGCTTGGGGGAAGCTCCACTTAGGAGGGGGCGGGCTGCTTCTAGGCCCTAAAACACCCATACAACCAATAAAAACCTTAAAAACCCTAAAAACTCATAACTTCACTAATAAACAAGATAAAAACACATAAGACATACCAAAATGAAAATGAAATGAAGGAAAATAAGCTGAGACATAATACGTGACCCTAGCTTAAACCTACATAAGCACCACTAAGCAATAAACTTCCAATAAATACCAATAACAACACCATAACTACCCTATAAAACAAGGTAACCACCCATAAGGGATACCAAAATGAAGAGAAAAGAAAGGACATTAAGCTGAGACATAATAAGTGACCCTAGCCTAAGCCTCCATAAACACTACTAACTACTATCTAAAGATAAAAAATCCACTAATAACACCATAACCCCAACAACACCCTACATACCAAATACCCCCAAATATGCACTCCAAAGGCCTACCCAGGTTTGGATCACCACAACGCCTTTTAATCCTTATTAACAATTAATTATTTACTAACTACTTATGTATTACTTACAACTAACTAGCTAAGTACAATAAGTAATTTAAATAATTAATAAAAATAGGTAACTGTCACATACATTTTTACTCCCTAACACCATTCTCAATGATACAGATGAGAGGGAATAAAAATAGTATTAAAAATATAAAAATATAAAAAGAAAAAAACCTTTCAAGTTCCTTTATTTAGATTTTGTTGAATCAACATTTTAAATCAAATTTTTTTGTACTAAATGTGATGTACCAAGGGATTCAAATTTTTATTTCAAATAAAATGATACCTTTTATTTACACACTATTTAGTATATCTTTTATTACTTCATATACACTCTTTATTTAGTTTCTTTTCTCACATCATTGTATCAGGTGGTGTTAACTCCATGTCTTTATTTCTCTTATCTTTGCCTATAAAAGGCCCTCTCTTTTTGTGCTTCTGGAGGATCATTCACTTACTTACATTATTAAAACCAATACTACATTAAAATATTTATTACTATTTATTATTGTCTTTAGTACTTATAATCTCGTAGTTCTAAGCCATTACTTATAATAATAATTATAATCCTACCTCTTATCATAGAGTAATTAATCTTTAAAAATATAAGAGAAATACGTACACTATTTTGAGTCCTCTAAAATCCACCGTTGCCATCCTTGAAATAACTTGAAAAATCTTCTGGACTTGAAGGACCACCCGACACTATATGTTAATTTTTAAGAGTTTTTGAGTAAAATATTTAAAGTGTAATGTAAAATTGTTATTTTATAAGGGTATTATAAGTAATTAATTATTTTGTTGTTATATGTCAAAAATTGTTAATAATCCAAAAATACTCTCAATATTGAAACTAAAAGACAAAAAACTTGTAGAAGACTAAGATTCTCACCCCTCTATCTGATTCTCCTACTGCTGACCTTTCCAAAAATATCCTACATGCATAGGATATACAATAAACTATTGATCTAACAAGCATAATAAATTCTATCCAAAATTTGCCACAATAGCCAAACTTTTCTGCAGTGACTAAACTTTGCACTGGTGATCAGAATTTTCTACAGTGACCAAACTTTACCACACTTCCCAGACTTTTCTGCAGTGACCAAACTTTAGACTGGTGATCAGACTTTCCCATTGTGAGCAAATTTCCCCACAATGAGCTCTTTTTGCCATAATGAGTTAATTTTTCCATAATGAGCTAATTTTTCCAGAGTGAGCTAAATTTGCCACAGTGAGTTAATTTGGTCACCATGACAAAACTTGGTCACATTGACAGAATTTTTCCAGTACACTTTGCTTTTGCACTGGAAAATCACTGGAGCAAACTGGAGCGCACTAGAGTGAACCAGAAAAAATACTGGCCATTCCAAGAGCACACTTCATTCATCAAAAATACAAATCCATAAAACCATCAAATCACAAAATAAATACCACATATAACCATTCCAAAACAACAAAAATCAACCCAAAAAAATCCAGTTAGCTCCCTTCAACTAAATTAACACCTGGTAACACTATGATTTTCTTCCAACCAAATTCCAATCAAATTTTCACCTAAGTGGCCTACCCAGATCTGGAATGCCACATCCTCCCTCCAATAAGGATTGTCCCCATTCCAACCAATTATGCATTCTAATTAGTTTTTTTTGATGAATGTTGTTTTAGCTGGTCTTCTACAAGTTTAAACTGTTTGTCTTATTCTCCCGCTCTTGATATAAATCATAATAATAAAAATAAATTTTTGTGATGATTCCACTGCTAAGAGCAGGTTTTAATCCCTTCAGACTCCCATATACCAGTCTTCCCACTATGTCACAGCATGAGAGAGTGGATCTCCCTAATGAGCCAAATACGCTTGATTCCATTCTCATAGGTCCCCCCACTGAGCTGATTTCTTTGATTCCAATCTTACCATGAGGTCCTCCAAGCTTCCACCAAACAGCCTAAAACTAATGCTTTAAAATTAAACAATAATAAATCCAACTACCACCCTGACTTCTGATTCCTTCATCACAATTTTCATCCATTTGCTATTTGGCAACCTTTACAAAATACTTTTAGCCAGGCTTTCAATATTTAATTTTAAACTTTTAGACCATGTTACAGTGCCACAAATTTCACCAAATAGATTGATAGTCCAGTTTAAAGTCTTTGTGGACCAATCATTTAATTGATTGCCAGTTACAACTACTATCCTAAACCTTTCTCCAAAAATATCCATAAAATTTTGAATGTCCTTGAAAATTAGCCAGTTTAAAGTCTTGGAAGACTAACAGAATATTCATGAAATAAAATGATAAACAGCCAGTTTAAAGTCTTAGAGGACTAAAGATCCAATGAGGAACTGAATTCTTGAAAAAAAAACATAAAAACTATCTAGTTTAAAGTCTTGGTGGACTAACAGATTAAATGTGGAACCAAATTCTTGAAATAAAATCATAAAAACTATCCAGTTTAAAGTCTTAGTGGACTAGCAGATCTTGAATACAAATAAGACCTTAAATAAAGTCTTGAAAAGAAGCTGGTTTAAAGTCTTGGAGGACTAAACATTTTGAAGTAGGATCCTGTCAGACAGGCTACTAGACTTACCCAGTAAAATAATTAATTATCTTACTGAGATGAAGCCACACCTTTTAATCCTTATTAATAATTAATTATTTACAAACTACTTATGTATTACTTACAACTAACTAGCTAAGTACAATAAGTAATCTAAATAATTAATAAATAAGTAACTGTCACATACATTTTTACTCCCAAACACCGTGCTCAATAATACAGATGAGAGGGAATAAAATTAGTATTAAAAAATATAAAAATATAGAAAGAAGAAAACTTTTCAAATTCCTGTATTTAGATTTTGTTGAATCAATATTTTAAATCAAATGTTCTTGCACTAAATGTGACGGACCAAGGGATTCAGATTTTTATTTCAAATAAAATAATACTTTTTATTTATGCACTATTTAGTATAATTCTTATTATTTCACATACAATCCTTATTTATCTTCTTTTTTCTCACACCCTTGTATTAGGTGGTGTTAACTCCGTATTTTTATTTCTCACATCTTTACCTATAAAGGCCCTCTCTTTTTGTACTTTTCAGGACATTCCTTTTTACTCACAGTTTTTACAAATTATTATTACTATTAAAAATTTATTGCTATTTATTACTGACTTATTACTTACATCTCGTAGTTCTGAATCAATAATCATAATAATAATTAAAATTCTTAACTCTAATTATTGAGTAATAAATCTTAAAGACTATAAGAGAAATACATACATTATTTTGAGTCCCTTAAATCCATTGTTGTCATCCCTGGAATACCTTTAAATTCTACTAGACATTAAAGTCCACCTTGAAAATTGGGAACCTTCCCAAATCCTCGACGAAGCATCGTTATTTTGAGGACCGGAGACCGTGGTACCATCACCATCGAGGTAGCAATAAGAAGAATTGGAAGACAAAAACGACAAATGTCATACGTCACGTGATTTATTTTTTTGCTGCAAACGGTGTGGTCTTCCAACATTGGCAGGGGCCTTTGTTGTGTGATTTGGCGCTGTTTGTGCATGTCTTAGCTAACATCTGTTAAGAAATTTGGTATTTTTCCGGTTTTATCCCGTGGATATTGGGTCTGCGTGTATGTGGGTACTATCATTGGATAGCCCTGGATTTTCTTTATATTTTATGTCTTGTAGACATTTTTCATATTCTGAGTTCTAAGGGGTCATTTCCTCATTTTTCATTTATAAAAGATTGCTGTTTAATTTTGTTTTTTGTGTTTTACAGGCTAACCTTAAGTCTTAGGGTTAAGTGCTTAGTACCATTGGATAGAGCTAATTTTTCTCTATATTTCATGTCCCAATGTTGTTATAGTGAAATTCCATGTTTTAAAGGTTTTAGTAGTTGTAGCTAATTTTTCTAAGTAGATTAGTGGTTTCTATTGGTTTTCTGGCTTCAGGGAGGCCGGGCCGCTTCAGGCGGCATCTCCGACATCGGCGGCCCGCCCACCTCTGTTTTAGGAGGTTGGGGAGCGCTTTAAGAGAGTTTTTTATGCAATTTGGCGGGTACAGGCACCAGATTGGTGGGTGCGCATGGGCTCTTAGTTAGTGGTCTGTGTGTACATAGTGAATAAGACAGTTTGGGGCAACCTTAATCACCATACAACCATCCAGAGGTGATATCATTGTTCCTCACTCATTTTTCATTGTTTTCTGGCCACAATTGGCTGTGTTTGTTGCAAGTGAGTTCTTCATTTAACTTAACTTTAGCAACTGTTTTCTCTGTTATAGTCTTGCAAGCTATAGCAAGTATTATTGCTGTCTCTGGTGTGGATTTGCAGCCTACATCAAGTATCTTTGCTGTCTCTGGTGTGGACTTTGTTCTACATTTCAGTTCTTTGGTCTGGTAGTCTATCTGGGGACTACTTTCTTGGCTCATTAAGCAGTCAAGTGTGTTAAAAAGGGGCTTTAGCAAAACAGGAACCAACTTACTTTAGCAAGTAAATCTCACTCTATTTTTCTAAAGGGACAGGGGATTTTCTCTCTGGTTTTTCTCCAACTCCCTTGGTCAAGGCCTTTATCTAGTACTATAGGATTGTCTACATTTCTGGCGCCCAACGTGGGGTAGAACTTGCTAGTTCTTTGGAATCTCTGTTTTCTTTGGTTGGCTCTTTTTGGTGTTTTGGTCAGGAGGAATAGCTTCTGGTTCTGCTATTCCTGTGGTGACTGTCAGTGGGGGGGATGGTCCTCCTTCTGTGATGGTTAGGGAGTGTGTGAGGATTAATACTTGGGATGGTACCAAGTTTAATGGGGAGGATGTCAAGTGGTTTCTAGAGAAATATGAAACTGCTGCTGGAGTGGATGGTGCTTCCTACCTGGAAATGGTGAAGCAGATTATCTTCTTCATTGGTGATAGGTCAGTGGAGAAGGAGATTGTGGCCATGTCTGGCTACAAGAACAGGGATTGGAAATTGTTGTGTAGGGAAATGGTGGATAGATGGGGTGTCGGGTTCACTATGGTGGATCTGAACAAGGTTGTCAGTGAATGGCAATCTTATGGTGGTGTTGGTAACTTACATAGTTACAAGAAGTTTCTGCTACAGTTTGATCCTGTGGTGGAATATTTGGTGGAAGTGGAGGAGCTGGCACATGAAAATGCTGCCAAAGATAATTTTTGGTCTACCTTGGCTAGAGATGTCAAGATGGATGTGTTGAAGGAGTTATCAAGAAAGGAATTGATGAAGACTCTTTCTAATGGGGACCAGAAGTTGCCTGCCTTGGATAAGGTGAAGGAGGCTGTTGAGGCTCATTTGAAGTTATTGGCTGTGGACACCTATCAGGAGGGGTGTGTCAAGTATGTCAGCAAAGTCAGTGAGGCTTTGGCTGAAGAGGAAGTTAGGGAGAAGAAGGAGGAGAAAAATTTGGTGCAGGTTCCCAAACAAGAGAGGGACCCAATGGTGGAGCAGTTGGCTGATCTGACAAAACAGCTGCACATTTTTGTCCAGGAGGCCAAGAAGGTTAATAAGGGACCTTCTCAGCCAAGAGATTTTGAAAGGAGGGCTGGTAGGAGTGATCCTTGGGTTTGCTCTTATTGCAGTAGGAGGGGGCACAGGTCCAATGATTGTTGGGCACTGAACAGAGATGTGTCTGAAGGAAGAGTGGAGTTTGATGGCAGGGTTTTTAAGCTCCCTGACGGTTCTTTTGTGAAGCCCAGTGAGGGGCAGGCTCCTGTTGATTTGGTCAGGAGAAGGGGTGGTCTCAATCAAAGGAGGCCAAGGTTTAAAAGATTCCTGATCAGGGGAAATCTTCTGTTAAGGTAGATGAGGATGTCAAGCGAAAGGGGAAGGAGGTCAATAAGGTCTCTTTTTCTACTTTCTTTGGTGGTTTGGAGTTGTATTCTTGTGGTGGACAGTCAAGTGGTGAATGCTTGGCTGGTGTTTATGATGTGGAAGCAGGGAAGGTGGGTAGGCCTAAGAGCAGTTCTCAGGCCCAACCAAAGCCAAATGCTTCAAAGGGTGATCCTAAGCTGAGTGCAGCTAGGAAAAGGTACAGCAAAGAGGAGCTGTACAAGATGCAGAAGGGTATGGCTGACATGGGCCCCCCTAGTTTGGTGCATTGGACCTGAATGGTGAGCCAATGCCAATGGAGGTGGATTCTGAATCTGAGGAGGATGTCCCTTTGGCTTCATTGCCAAAGCCTGTTGGAGTCAGAGGTTCTGGTGAGGGATCCGGTTTGGTTCCTGTTAATGGTAAATCTGTTGGTGGTTCCGGTCCTCAAGAATCTTCTAGGACCAAGGTGGTGAAGCAAAGAGCTCATATTGAGAGGCCAGTAGTGTCTGGTCAAGTTAAATTTATGGACTCTGTCCTGGAAAGGATGAAACAGGGTCAGGTTTCCCTATCTTAGGGGAATTGTATGCTATCAGTCCAGGGTTGGCTGATAGGCAGAAGAAGTTGTTGACCAGGAGAAGGGTTTCTTCTGGTGAGGTAGAATACATTTGTGATTCTGCTGAAAAGTTTGGTGAGGGGTTGGAAACTCATTTTTCTGCTCCTCTGGGATATGTCAATGTCACTCTGAATGGCAGGGAGGCAAGGGCATTGGTGGATTCAGGTTCTCAGATAAACCTGATTTCTTTGTTTGAGGCAACTCATATGGGCCTCCCCATCAAAACTGGTATTGGTGGGAATTTGAGAGGGATCGGTGGCCATGTCACTGAATTGGTTGGAACTTCAGAGTTTTTGAATTTAGATGTTTGAGGAGCCTCAGGGAAGGTTCATTTTTACATTGCTAAAGTTAATGTAAAAGCAGTTTTGGGTGGGCCATTCTTGATGGATTTTCAGGAAAGAATAGGTTATCAATTTGATTTGGGAATCAGTTTGGAGTTGACTGGTGAAGACTAAAGGAGGCTTCACATGAGGTTATCATCCCCTGGAGAGGATGGTTGGGAGACTAGGCCTGGTTTATCTTCAATGTGCTAGTGCATGGACTGCTGCAGGAGAAGGAAGGAAGTGGGTGCTGCCCCTGGTTTTTTGGAGTGCGGCTCAGGCTCTATTGAGAGTCTGTCTTTTTTAGAGTAATGAGCGCTGATCACCCTAGTGCTACAACCTCTCCCCAAGATGAGGAAATCCCAGGTTGTAGAAGGTCAGCTCCCTTGGAGATATACCAAGTGGATTTTCAATTTTCTCTTTTTAATGTTTCTCTTCTCTGCAAGTATTCATCAAGTTTTTTATCAAGTCTCTGTTCTCTCTCAAGATTCTTAATTATTTTTAATTCAAGTTCAAAGAAGAAGATTGGTTATATATCTTTATTGAAAGATATGCGGAAACGTTTTGGGGCGGTGAGATTGGGGTCTAAAAGTAAGTCCTCCCAATTGTGCACCGCTAGGGTTTCTTTTACACCTTTCAAAAACATTACCTGGGCCACACCTGTGAGCATTGGGGAAACCCCTGGTTATTTTTGTAGGACAGAAGAAAACTCAAGAAAAGAAGATAAAAATTTCAAGATAATTCAAGAAAATCAAGAAAAAAACTGAAGATAATGAAGAAAGAAGATGCAAAATATTTTTGTGAAGATCATCAAGATCTATTTTTGGGCCTCCAGCATGAGGTTAAACTGCAGAACATTTTGAAGAGAGAAGATCATTAAGATCTATTTTTGGACCTTCAGCATGAGGATAAACTGCACAATTTTAGAAGATGTGATTCAGAAGATGAATCAAGATTTGAAGATTTGGAAGTTATCGGTGAGGATGAAGATGTGGAGTTGCAGAAAAGTTTTGGAGTGGTGAGATTGGGGTGTAAAATTAAGTCCTCCCAATTGTGTACCGCTAGGGTTTCTTCTACACCTTTCAAAAACATTACCTTGGCCACACATGTGAGCAATGGGGAAACCCTTGGTTTTTGTTCCAGGTCTGGTGGTGAAGATTTCCTGAAGATCCCTCAAGTTGAAGGTGGAGCGGCAAAGTATAAGAAGGTAGCGCAGAAGATTAGGCCGGTCAATGAGCCTATGCCTGTGGGTTTGAATCGGCCTTTGAAAAGACCTCCTTTGTCAAGAGATCCTTACTGTACTCCTTTGGTGAAGAATCCTCCACAATTTTTAGAGACGGCTAGAGTGACCGTGGAAAGATTGAAAGTTGTTAATTTTGGTCCTGATGGGTGGTTGTCTGAGGAAGAAAAGAAGTTGTTGTTGCACGTTATTGTGCTAAGGGAAAAAGCGGTGGCATTTATTGAGGAGGAAAGGGGTGTATTGAAGCACTCTTATGGGGAACCTTACTTTATTCCTGTTGTTTGTCATGAACCTTGGCAAATCAAACCTATTCCGATTCCAGCCAGTATTCAAGAGGATTTTGTAGAGATTGTTAGAGAAAGAGTCAGGACTGGGTTATATGAACAATCAACATCCAGTTACTCAAGTCCAGTGTTCTGTGTAAAGAAGCAGAATTGAAAGTTGAGGGTGGTTCATGATCTTAGAGCCTTGAATAGAGTCACTATCAAGGACACTGGTATGCCGCCAAGTGCAGAGGATTTTGTTGAAGCTTTTTCTGGAAGGGTGTGTTATGGTTTGGGTGATATTATGGGTGGTTATGATGAGAGGGAACTCCATACGGATTCAAGGCCTCTCACAACTTTTGAGACTCCTTTGGGAAGATTTCAGCTCACTAGGTTGCCTCAAGGAGCAACTAATCCAGTGGCAGTTTATCAAGCACAGATGGCTTGGATTTTGCAGGATGAGGTTCCTACTCATGCTGGTATTTTTATTGATGATGGTGGAATTAAAGGACCATCCACTGATTATGGTAATGAGGTGTTATCGGAGAACCCTGGCATAAGGAGGTTTGTGTGGGAATATGCAATAACTCTAGAGAGAGTGTTGTTCAGGATTGAAGAGGCTGGTTTGACCATTTCAGGGTCAAAATTCTGTTGTTGTGTTCCTGCTTTGGAAATTCTGGGTCATGTGGTATGTAAAGAGGTAAGGATTATGGCGAAGAAGAAGATTAATAAAATCCAGTCATGGCCAAGCCTAAAAATACTACTGAAGTCAGGGGATTTTTGGGTGTGTGTGTATATGTCAGGATTTTCATTAAGTATTTTTCTTTGTTGGCTTCACCTTTAAGGAGGTTTACCAGAAAAGATGGAGATTGGGAATGGACTGACGAGTGTGAAGAGGCTTTTCAGAAGCTGAAAAAGGTTATTGGTGAAGATATAATTCTTCACAAGTTGGATTATGGTGTTGGTGCTTGAAAGATTTATCTGGCAATGGAATTAAGTTATATTGCTGCTGGTTCTGTTTTGTCTCAGGAGGATAAGACTGGGAGGGTAAGGCCAGTAAGGTATGTGTCTGTGGTGTTTAATGAGGTGGAATCTAGGTATTCTAAACCTAGGTTAGAATTGTGTGGCATAGCTAAAATTTTAAAGAAGCTACAGACGGTTTTGTGGGGGCAGCATTTTGAGCTGCAGGTGGATGCAAAATCTTTGGTTCAGATGATCAATACACCTAGTCTTCCAAATGCTCCAATGACTAGGTGGGTGGAATTTATTCAACATTTTTCTTATGACCTGGTACACAAACCAGGTAAAACTTTTACTATGCCCGATGGATTATCAAGGAGGCCACCTGCAGATGAGGATTCTGATTCTGAAGAGTTTGACGAAGATGTTCCAGTGATTAGGGCCAGCACAAAGGGTGCTGAGGATTATTATTTCCTCCCCCATGAGGCTAAACTGGATGATTGTTCTGTCCTCCCCCATGAGGCTAAACTGGATGATTGTTCTGACCTCCCCCAAGAAGCTAAACTGGCTGGATCTGATCTTGATTCTGGTGATCAGGATGTTTTTGTCGATGAAGATGGAGTTGTTTTTTGGGACAGCTCAAAATTGGAAAAGGGTGTTTTTGTCAGTGAACTGAATTCTCACAAGGTTCAGTAGAAAGAGAAGGACGTGCCAAAATTCAAAGATTGGTGTCCTGGTTGGGCTGCTCAATTGGCTCATGTTCACACTGGTGATTTTGATGACAGAGTTGTACCCTTGGATGTTTTTTTGTTGGATTTTGAAGATGAGACCTGGGGTCAGTCTGGGTTTTATTTTATCCTGGTGGAATATCTGTTGACCTTGGAGAGGCCAGATAGTTGTGATGATGATACTTGGTTGGCAATCAAGAAGAAGAGTCCTGGATTTTATGTGTCATGAAGGCGGTTGATGAGAAGGAGACATCCTAATCCTCAAGTGGTGGTGACTCAGAAGAAGGGTCAAGAATTGGTTTTGAAGTCTTTGCATGAAGACCTTGGTCATAGAGGCTTTGTGGAGACTTATAGAAGAGTAGCAGACAGAATTTAGTGGCCAGGTATAAAGTTGGCTGCGCAGGGTTGGGTTCAATCTTGTGAGGAATGTCAAAGAAGAAGTCATTTGAAACCTAAAGAGGTGGGCCGTGCTACTGGTGAATCAACTGTTTTTGGAAGGGTCAGTCTGGATACTGTCCATATTAAAGAGGGCAGGTATAAATACTTGATTGTTGCTAGGGATGATTTGTCTGGTTGGGTTGAGGCAGTGCCTCTGGTTAATTTGACTGCCAAGAATGTGGCAGAGTTTATGAAGAAGGAGTGGATTTATAGGTATGGGTTGATGAAGTTGGTACTGTTAATGGTGGGCCAGAGTTTGGTGCCAAATTTAAAGAAGCTGTGGCTAGTGTTGGTTCTAGGGTTAGAGTGGCTACACCATATTATCCTGAAGCTGAAGGCATGGTTGAAAGAGGCCAACAAGTTATCAAGAATGCTTTGGTGAAGATGTGCGGAGATAGTGCCAAAAAGTAAAGGCATTATTTACCCTTGGTTTTATTTGCTGATAGGGTCACTGTGAAGAGGACAACTGGCTATTCTCCTTATGAGTTAATGTTTGGTCAAAAAGCCGTTCTACCAGTGGACTTGGAAGCTGTCTCTTATCTTGGAATTGATTGGGATGACGTGCACTCAACAGAAGATTTTCTCTGTGCCAGGATGCAACAGTTGGAATGTAGAGAGGAATGTCAAGAGAAGGCATACTCTAGAATGATGAAGATTAGGAATCAATCAGTCAGGTACTGGGACAAGAAGTTGGCTCATAGACTCAGGAATCCCTTGAAACCTGGTTGTTTGGTTTTGGTGTATAATAGAAGTTTAGAGAGTCAGTGGGGGAAAATGTTTGCTGACAGATGGAATGGACCTTACAGAGTCAGATCTCAGACGTCTGGAGGATCTTATGTTTTGGAAGAGTTGGATGGTGCAGTCTTGAAATAGAGGGTGGCTGCAGACCAAGTGAAGAGGTTTTATCCCAGGGGCACTAGGCATGAAGAAGATTGACTCCACAATGAGGATAAATACGGACCATTCTTTAATTTTGGTTTTTTTTGTGGTGATGCTATGCATCTGTTTGTTGGAAATTTTCGTTAGAGGGTACCCATGGGCGGGGCTTCTAGATTTGATCTTGGCAAGTGTGGGGGTGACTGATGGGCTGGTTGCTCTATCAACAGTTACCCCAGATATTCTGTTTCCAACCCTTTTTCTTAATTTGGTTGAACCCTATTATTGGTTTATTTTCACAGGTTTTAGTCCTCTATGACTTTAAACTGGAATTTCCTTTGGTTTTCAAGTGCTGGACTCTTCAATCTTATTTATTTTGGTTTATTGTGTTGGATGTTGTGTTTTTGTTAGAAGGTACCCAAGGGGGCTTCTAGATTTTATTTTGGCAAGTGTGGGGGTAACTGATGAGCTGGCTGCTCTGTAGAACAGTTACCCCAGAATGTCTGTCTCAAGTGTTTTTTTTTTCCTAGTTGAATTCTAGTTCTGTTGTTTATTATTTAGGTTTCAAGTCCGCTATGACTTTAAACTGGTTTGGGACTGGCTTCCTTATCTTTGGTTCTTTCAGATGGTGGTGGATCACTGGTGGTCTCCCGTCATTTTTACTTATTGGGGGAGCCCACCCAGTGATCATTTCTATGGACCGGACTTTCCCTTATTGGACAATTTATGGAGCTGGTTTTTCTTTGATTTTTGCAGTTATGTTTTTTCTAGATAGCAGTTTTAGATTATTTTCTTTTTTTCTCTTTTTTTCTTTTAATTTTTTTATGGGGGTTGTTTAAAATTATAAAATCAAAAATATAGGGTGTTCCCACATCAGGGTCACCTGGATGTGGGCAAGCATTGGTGGGGAAAGGCTCATCAATTGGCCAGGCAATGCTATTTTATTTTTATTTATTATTTATTTCATGTGTTTCTGTGTTTCATTATTTTTATTATCTTCTGAATTTCTAAATTTTTTCGAATTTTGTTTTCTGCTAATCATTTAAAAGTTTTAATTGTGTATCCACATCAAGGTGCACTTGGATGTGGGTAAGGTATCAGGGGATCAGCTCATCAATTGGCTGGGGGATACCATTTGTATTATTTTTTATATTTTATTTTATTTCATTTATTTTATTTCATTTTATTTTAGTTATTAATTTTTAATTTTAGTATATTAGTAAATAAAAAGCAAAAAAAAAAAATTTAAAAAAAAAATAAAAAAAAAAAAAAAAAAATTCTGAAATTATTTTATTAATTGTTTTATATTATTTTTATGTTTCTAATCTTTTTGCAGGAGCTCATTGTCTGGATGATGAAGCTTCTGGAGGCTGGTCCAGATTGTGATGACGTTTTTGTTTTTTGTTGGGATTGTGGGAAGCACTGTGTTCTTTGAAGTGCATCCTGCTGGAGAGATTATTGGGATTGTAATGGTCAGGGATTGGATTAGAGGGAAGTTCAGAGGAGGAAGAAGAAGAGGCAGGAATGGAGTGCTGGAGGGTGTGCTTAATGATCCTAGACATTTTCCAGTGGTTGTCCAACAGGCGCTTTCTCAGGGATTTTTCAAAGTCATTCAAAGGTCCATGGAGGGCAAAGGCTTTTAGCATGTTGGAACACATGGTGCTTAGGTGTTTCTTCATGTCTCCATAATCCAGGGTCAAAGAAGTCTCAAGAGGTTGTCCAACTCCAATAATAGATTCAGGAGGAGGGGTGCCAACTAGACAAGAAGAATTGGATCAGTTATTATTTTTGTTGAAGAAATGGCATAATTAATTGGTACTTACAGATTGGAAGCTCATTAAATCTGTAAGCAGCTGGGATTTGGATCACTGACAATTTTGTAATGGTCATAGTGGGTGGATCAACTAGGGAAAGATATGGATTCTCATGGTCTTCCTCTGAAGGATCCTGAGAAGGTGAACTGGGATGCTGATGTTCCTGGGGCCTAGTTGGAGCAGTGTGATTGTGGTTGTTGTTGTGGTTGTTATTTCGGTTAGATTCAGCTGGAGGAGGTGCTGGTGATGGAGTACCAGGGTTGTTAAAGGATGGAGCAGGAGAGGGGGATTTGGAAGCAGACTTTTCTCTTCTGGATGGAGAATTTGAAGAGATGGATTTGTCAGAAGAGTAGTTGGCTGACAGAGGAGAGGTGTAGTTTCTTTGTCTTAGTTGGGGACAAAGTTGTTGTTGTGGAGAAGTGTGTGGTGCTCTGGTTTCTTCTTGGGGTTCTCTGGAAGTTCTCTTAGAAATCTGGTAAATTTTGGTGCTTTTGGACTTTGGAAGGAAGGATTGCATTGCTCTGGGAGCAGTAGGAGGTAGTTGGGTTGAGTTGTTGTTGTTGTCTGGATGAATTTGGCTATTTTCTGGCCGTTTTTGGAGGTTTTGGCCCTGATTTTCACTGTTTGGTGAGGCGGGCGGGCCGCCTGGGAGTTGATTTTGAAGCTTTTGGAGCTAATTTGGCGGAGATAAAAGCAGTTTCTTGTGAGGCTAAGGCTGGTCTTTTGTGAAGAGTGCGGGAAGCTGAGCTTCTGGATCTTCTGGAACGAGCAGAAGATAGAGAGGAAGAGGAAGGACCAAGTTCTGGGGATCTGGTAGGGGATCTGGAGATGTATTTGTGAGAAGGAGAAGGCGGAGGAATAGGGTAGTTGGCGTCTCTGTCACATCTTTTCTTTTTGGAATAACAAGAGTCACAAGCCCTGTTGTAGAATTTGGATTCAGGATTTGGAAGAGTGAATGTGCAAGGTCTGCACATGAGGATGCACTGTTTCCAGGCATAGTCCTTGGGAGCAGTGAAGCAAGGGAGAGTAGAAGGATTAACATCAGGAGATCCAGCCATGATCTGTGGTGAGAAAAGATGATGAAAAGTGATAGGAGGAGATTTATGTAAGTGATGGGTAGATGATGAAGTGAAGGTGGAAGTTCAACAGGTTGGCTGTAGAGGTGTGCTGCATGAAATTGGATGCATCCATTTTATGCAAAATTCCGTCAGTCCATCAAGACTCTAAACTGAAAAAGCTATGGTATCAATTCAGTCCATCAAGACTCTAAACTGAAAAAGCTATGGTATAAAGTCAGTCCATAAAGACTTTAAACTGAAATCTGGTTTCTGTTAGTCCTCCAAGACTTTAAACTGGCTGGTTTCAAGATTTTATCAAGGCTAGTCTGTCAAGACTTTAAACTGAACACTGTTGTTAGTCCCCCAAGACTTTAAACTGAGGGTTGTAAGTCCCCCAAGACTATAAACTGAGGAAATAGTTTTTGTTGTTGGAGTTGGTTTTGAAATATTGGTGGAGGGTATCCACAGGGGGAGCCTCCGAATTTAGCAAAGGCAAGTTTTGGTGTCATTGATGAGCTGGCTGCTCTATTCACAATTACCCCAGAATGTTAGCTTTTTCTCTGTGTCTTAATGTGGTTGATCTCTGGTTCTGGGTTTATGATTTAGGTTTTTTGAGTCCCCCAAGACTTTAAACTGAGGGTTTTTGAGTCCTCCAAGACTATAAAATGAGGATGGTCCCCCAAGACTTAAAACTGAGGGTTGTTTGTGGTTACATCCTATAGAGGGTGTGTTCAATTTTTTTTTTTCTGAATCAAACTCAAGTACTAGTGGAATTACAGAGGGAATCAAGAGATGAAATGAAGTGTTCAGAATTAGCCTTGAACTGGTGAATGAGGTGTCTTCTGTTCTCAATGTCCTGTGGATCTCTAGCAGGAGTGGATTGGAAGTAGTGAAGCAGAAGTTGTTTCTGTTGTGATGTGTGTTGTTGGAACTTGGCCTTGATAGTGGGCAAGTGCGTTGGTTTTGGTGGTGCAATGGATCCTACATTGTTATCATCACTATCAGAAGAGGAAGGAACTGAGAAGTCATCAGTTTTAAAGTTGAAGGAAGGAATGAATGTTCTTTACCATCAGATGGACCAGGGATGGTGGAACTAGTTGTTTTATGGGTTGTGTTACTCTTCTGGGAAGGGTGGAGCTTTTTGATTAATCTGGGTATCAGGATGGATGGCCTAGATCTTTTGGTGCTGGCAGAAGAAGGACCAGGTTGAGGTGGAGGTGAATCTGTTGTGAAAGAAAGTGGACCAGGTCTGTGGCAGGTCTTCTTTCTGGAGTGGCAGACATTGCAGGACGTTCTGTATGGATGGACAGGTGGTGTCATGGCGCAGATTAAATTATTGTCGATGAAGTATTGGCAGGGGCCCATTTCAAAGGCAGATTTGGGAAGGAGGTTAAACATGGTGGTTGGATGAAGAAAGAATGCGGACATTCTCAATTGGAGGGAGGATGTGGTCTTCCAACATTGGCAGGGGCCTTTGTTGTGTGATTTGGCGCTGTTTGTGCATGTCTTAATTGAAATCTGTTAAGAAATTTGTTATTTTTCTGGTTTTATCCCGTGGATATTGGGTCGGCAGGTATGTGGGTACTATCATTGGATAGCCCTGGATTTTCTCTATATTTTATGTCTTGTAGACATTTTTCATATTCTGAGTTTTAAGGGGTCATTTCCTCATTTTTCATTTATAAAAGATTGCTGTTTAATTTTATTTTTTGTGTTTTACGGGCTAACCTTAAGTCTTAGGGTTAAGTGCTTAGTATTATTGGATAGAGCTAATTTTTCTCTATATTTCATGTCCCAATGTTGTTATAGTGAAATTCTGTGTTTTAAAGGTTTTAGTAGTTGTAGCTAATTTTTCTAAGTAGATTAGTGGTTTTTATTGGTTTTCTGGCTTCAGGGAGGCCGGGCCGCTTCAGACAGCATCTCCGACGTCGGGCGGCCCGCCCGCCTTTGTTTTAGGAGGTTGGGGAGTGCTCCAGGAGGGTTTTTTATGCAATTTGGTAGGTACAGGCATCAGATTGGTCGGTGCGCATGGGCTCTTAGTTAGTGGTCTGTGTGTACATAGTGAATAAGACAGTTTGGGGCAACCTTAATCATCATATAACCATCCGGAGGTGATATCCTTGTTCCTCACACAGTTTTCACTGTTTTCTGGCCACAATTGGCTGTGTTTGTTGCAAGTGAGTTCTTCATTTAACTTAACTTTAGCAACTGTTTTCTCTGTTATAGTCTTGCAAGCTATAGCAAGTATTAATGCTGTCTCTGGTGTCAATTTGCAGCCTACATCAAGTATCTTTGCTGTCTCTGGTGTGGACTTTGTTCTACATTTCAGTTCTTTGGTCTGGTAGTCTATCTAGGACTACTTTCTTGGCTCATCAACCAATCAAGTGTGTTAAAAAGGGGCTTTAGCAAAACAGGAACCAAGTTACTTTAGCAAGTAAATCTCACTCTATTTTTCTAAAGGGACAGGGGATTTTCACTCTGGTTTTTCTCCAACTCCCTTGGTCAAGGCCTATAACTAGTGCTATAGAATTGTCTACAATGGGAATTGAACCGCGCTCCAACACTTAACCTTATATACTATCTAATAGTTATATATTTTGTAGTAATTATTGATTACTATTCATGGGTCACTTTGCACTCTTCATACTCTACGTTGTGGTCTTCCAACATTGGCAGGGGCCTTTGTTGCGTGATTTGGCGCTGTTTGTGCATTTCTTAATTGACATCTGTTAAGGAATTGGGTATTTTTCTGGTTTTATTCCGTGGATATTGGGTCTGCGTGTATGTGGGTACTATCATTGGATAGCCCCAGTTTTTCTCTTAATTTTATGTCTTGAAGACATTTTTCATATTCTAAGTTTTAAGGGGTCATTTCCTCATTTTTCATTTATAAAAGATAGCTGTTTAATTTTGTTTTTCATGTTTTACGGGCTAACCTTAAGTCTTAGGGTTAAGTGCTTAGTACCATTGGATAGAGCTAATTTTTCTCTATATTTCATGTCACAATGTTGTTATAGTGAAATTCCATGTTTTAAAGGTTTTAGTAGTTGTAGCTAATTTTTCTAAGTATATTAGTTGTTTTTATTGGTTTTCTGGCTTCAGGGAGGCCGTGCGGCTTCAGGTGGCACCTCTGACTTCGGACGGCCCACCTGCCTCTGTTCTAGAAGGTTGGGGAGCGCTTCTGGAGGGTTTTTATGCAATTTGGCGGGTACAGGCACCAGATTGGTGGGTGCGCATGGGCTCTTAGACAGTGGTCTGTGTGTACATAGTGAATAAGACAGTTTGGGGCAACCTTAATTATCATACAACCATCTGGAGGTGATATCATTGTTTTTCACACAGTTTTCACTATTTTCTGGCCACAATTTGGCTGTGTTTGTTGCAAGTGAGTTTTTCATTTAACTTAACTTTGGCAACTGTTTTCTCTGTTATAGTCTTGCAAGCTATAGCAAGTATTATTGCTGTCTCTGGTGTGGATTTGGAACCTACATCAAGTATCTTTTCTGTCTCTGGTGTGGACATTGCTCTACATTTCAGTTCTTTGGTCTGGTAGTCTGTCTGGCGACTACTTTCTTGGCTCATCAAGGAGTCAAGTGTGTTGAAAAGGGGCTTTAGCAAAACAGGAACCAACTTACTTTAGCAAGTAAATCTCACTCTATTTTTCTAAAGGGACAGGGGATTTTCTCTCTGGTTTTTCTCCAACTCCCTTGGTCAAGGCCTATAGCTAGTACTATAGGATTGTCTACAATGTATTTCCTTTTATTCAGCACTCTGTAAGTGGCATTAATTTGCTCATTTAACAGGGGGAGGTGTCTAGTAAATAGGAATTAAATTTTATTATTATTTTATTTTTCCTAGTTGACAAAGATAGAGCAATTGTGTTCTTAGTCCTAGAGGTAATAAATTATATATTAAAAAATTTTTTTTATAATTTTCAGTTGACTCTTGTCCTGATATATTAAAATTTTAATTGTTCCAGTTGACAAATTGTCCTGACAATAAAATTTTTTAAAATTAATATTTAATACTTCAGTAGACATCAATTCCCAGTTAATTTTAATCCTGAAAAATTTTTTATCTTATTATTTTTCTTTTAAATAAAAGTAAAAATACAAACTAATTCATCTTATTGTCTCCCTCTCTCATTTCAGTAAAATTTAGAAATGACTGATCAAGGTGTCTCTGCTGCACATGAAGAGGAATTGGATTTAATTGATTATGATGAGGCTACTTCTGTGAGTTCTCATTTAACTAGTAAATTACCTCAAATTAATCAATTAAATTCACTAATCAGGATGTAGAAATGGAGGAAGTGGAAATTCTGGTAGAAACAACTCAGGAACAGAAACCTGAAATAAACCCCCCAGAAGAACTTCCAAAAGGCTTCAAGATAAAAAAGATGCCACTACCTCAACATGTAAAGAACCTGTTAACACACATAAAGGAATTAAGGACAGAAAACTTGATATTGAGGTCAAGAGTAGATGCTCTAGAGGAAAAGGTAAGAAAAATAGATGCTTTTCTTCAAGAGAAGAGGAAACCTCCTCCCCCCAAGGATCTTCATCAATTGGCTCCCCAGAAGCCAGAGAAACTGGAAGTATCCAAGTGGCAGTGGGATTGGCTAAAAACTCAATGGGATTACCTGTCTCAAAATCAACAGACTCAATTGCCCCAAGCAGGTCCATCAAGACCCAACAGCCAAGTCAACCCCACACCTCCTTACCCCTATCAAGGAGGAAGAAGAAGAAAAATTAATATGATCTTGACCAGCAAACCTTGGTAATCCCCTCTATTGATTCACAAGTACCATTTCTTGTAACTAATTCAGTTCCCTCAGGTAATTCTGGAAGAGGAGATGAGACTGTTAGACCTGTAGAGGCTGAGAACAGTAGACAAATTACTCAAAATTCAAATGTATCTAATCCTTTAGTTCTAATTTCTACTTCAATGATAAATCCTGATATGGCTATTATTGATGAAACACTCAAACCTGAGTTATATGAGAATCTGGAAAGTTACTCTTTTTCCTTACTGAGAAACACTCCAGATGTAGATAACATCAATGATGAATATTTGAGAGATATTATTGCTAAACAAAATCAAATCATGAACAACATGCAATTTACTCAGAAATATAATAGTTTGTTAACTGAACAGGGTTATCAAGCATTGAGGAGTGAGTTACAGAGAGTTTCTGATGATTTGTTTCATTACAAAGCAACCCATGAAATGAAAGTTGCTTTATAGCAAAATATCAAAAATGATTTGTCTAAACTGAAAGATACTGTATCTACCTTTTTCCTGGAGCTAGAGGAAAATAAGATGAACCTGAAAAGATTAAGTGATCATTATTTATCTTTTCAAAATAAAACCCAGTTATCTTTTGCAACAGTCAATGAGAGTTTATCTAGTCTTCCAAAATTGAAAACCAGACTAACAACCATTGAAGAAAAATTGAATTCATTGTTTAATGATCAAAAATATTCTGAAACTTCCTTGAAGGAACATAGGGTACAGGATGCTTCAAGTTTACCTGTTGCTAGTTCATCTAAAGTAAAATTAGATTCAGAAATGCCTGTTGATACTACTGAGTTTCCATCAAAAATTGATGATGCACCAGGATCTTCAACAGAGGGATTAAAAAATGAGATTACTGCACAACTAGAAAAGTTACAGCTGCTCCTTACCCAGAAACAAGCTGGTACTAAAGATACTCCTTCAAATTAAAAGAATTGGCCAAAACTTGACTAGTACCCAACATTTGATGGTGATTCTTCTTCTTATTGGAAGCAATTTATTTGCAGAATTGATAAATTGAAAAATTCTTACAAACTCCCAGATGAGGAAATTGTGTCTAAGTTAATTTCTTTGTTTACTAATGTTGCCCTAATGTGGTATGAATCCGTTCTCCATGACAGAAATGACTACTCATGGGGAGATTGGAAAAAATTGATTAAAGCACAATTTGGTGGCTCCAAGTTCAGAATGGCTCAACAAAGGCAGTATGAGGAAACTAGATATAGCTCATCTACTGATAAAACTATTGAGTTCTTAATGAAACTTGTAAAAATCTTAAGGGCAATGGACCCAAATATTGAGTTTGAGTTATGAAAGGACAGGATCCTTTACAAATTATCAATGTCTTTGAGAGACTTGATAGTGGCTAGGACTGAGCTCTCCAGAGAACCCTCTTCTTTCATTAATACTTGCAATGATATCCTTCTAAAAAACAAGTATGATGCCAGAAGATTCATTCCTAGGACCCCTTTGGAGAAATCCTCCACTTACCAACAGAAACCTCTGGAAAAGGTTGGTAAACCTTCTGCCCCTGTTGCACCAAAAAAGTATGCAACAAAAACTTGCTTCAAATGCAACAAGCCTTGGAAAAAAGGCCATGTTTGTGACAAGAGAATAAATATTGTTGAACAAACTGAGGAGAAGGCTGATGACACAATAGAACTGGATGATACTTCAAGTGATTGTGCCAGCAATATTTCATATGAAACTCACTAAGAAATCTTGATGCTGCAAGAAGATATTCATTTTTTAAATACTATCAATATTGATAATAATGATTTATCTACAGTTGAGGATGCTGATATCATAAGGAAAATTGAGGATAGCTCAATTTTAATTGCCCCTCTCAAAGCACCAGTCTAGATCAATGGAACCAACATGGAAGTTGTTCTGGAATCTGGAGCTGGAGGAAGTGCAGTATCGAAAAAAGCACTTGCTTCAGTGGATCAAGACTATAAATCAAAACTGTTGCCTATCACTTCTGTAAATTGGAGATGTTATGGCTCTGTTTTGTCCCCCATTGGTAAATACAAGGCCATAGTATTTTTTAAATATAACAATGGTTTTGTAAGAGCTATTTGTGATTTTGTTGTCATGAAAAATGATAATTTAAGCTGTTGGTTTATCATAGGATATGACATTTTTACCAAATACAGCATAAAATTAGATCCTTTAAACCAGTGCTTCATAATGGGGATAAATGGGAAGAGAACATTTAAGTTTTCCTCCCCCAAAAATTATCAAAACCAGAATTGAACACATGTAATTCTGTGTTTCAATATAAAGGAAGATCTACAAAATAAATGCATGCCCTTATGTCTGAAATTGATAATGCTTCTTTTGGAGAAAAAACTTTCTGGTGAGGATAAAGATTCCATAATTAAATTGATAAAGTCTTTTCCTATGGCCTTTGCTCATGGGTCACATGAACTGGGATTAGTTAAAGAAGAAATGAAACTTTCATTGTCTTGTCCATTAACTGATATACCACCTAGTTTAAAGAAGAAGCCTTTTCCTGCTTCTCCCACAAAGAGAAAAGATATTGAAGACAATATCTCTACCCTTATAAAAATGAATATTATTGAAAAGGTAGTTGAAACACCTAAATATTGTGTTATCTCACCTGTCCTAATTTCTTATGAGAAAGATAAAGCCAGGTTATGTGGTGTTTATAGAGCACTAAATACTTATACTGTTGATGATATCTATCCTTTGCCTAGAATTAGCTCTATTCATGCTACCTTACAGGGTGCTAAATATATCAGCTGTTTGGATGGTAATAAGGGATATCACCAGGTACCTGTTGAGAAAAATTCTCCGAATTTTCTGATGATTGCTACTCATATGGGTATTTATAAGTATTTTAGGATGACATTTGTTCCTAAAAATGCCCCTTCAGTTTTTCAAAAAGTCATGGATAACACATTCCATCAGGAGATAATTGAAGGATGGCTGATGGTTTATATTGATGATATCATTATATTCTCACAAACATTTGAGGACCATCTCAACCACCTGTGTAAAGTGTTCCAAAAAATGGATGAGAAAAATATGACACTTTCTTTGAAGAAATGTAAATTTGTTTCCATTCTTTAAAAGTTCTTGGTCATGTTGTTTCAGGCTTACAGATATGTGTTGACCAAAACAAAGTGGAAGCCATACAACAGGTGAAGGCTTCTAATACGGTTAGAGAGCTACAGAGTTTTTTGGGAATGTGTGGATACTATAGACAGTATATTAAAAATTACCAAGTCATAGCTTTACCACTTACCCAATTAACTAGAAAGGATTTTGCTTTTGTCTGGAATAGTGAAAGACAAAGTGCCTTTGACACTATGATACACTGTTTGATGTCAGCACCTATTCTTGCCTTACCTGACCTTGATCAGCCATTTTTTTTATTTACTGATGCCAGCTTTATTGGTCTGGGTGCTTCCCTCCATCAAAAACAAGTGATGAACGATAAAGTATCAGAAGTAGTAATTTGTTATATTTCAAGAACCTTGAGAAATAGTGAATTGAAATATGGTGCTACTCAATTGGAATGCTTAGCTTTAGTGTGGGCTCTAGAAAAGTTACATTATTACCTAGATGACCAGAAATTTGAACTTGTCACTGACAGCAGTGCAGTTAAATCACTTTTAAACTTGAAAACACCTAACAGACATATGTTCAGATGGCAGTCAGCTGTTCAAGAATACAGAGGGATAATGACAATTATTCATAGGGCTAGTATTGTTCACTCAAATGTGGATATGTTATCAAGGTTACTTTACCAAATGATGACTCTAATCTTGCTTATGATCCTGAGGATGAAATTATTCATATTCATGGGATATATGTGGTTGGTATGGAGGAAGAGATATTACAGCTTATTCTGGATTCATATGATATGGACACTGACTTGAAAAAGTTATTTACCATATTAAATGATCCAAAAAATGTTTCAATACAAGCATTAATTAAAACCCTTCCAACAAAGTACCAGAAGGCTTTGGAGAAAGGTAAATTTTCAATTGATGAAGGATATCTATATTATAGAAGAAAGTTGAGTAATGTCATTGTTATTCCTCCTTCTATGAAAGAAATAATCTTGAAAATTTGTCATGATGACATATTAGCTGGACATTTTGATCTTGAAAAAACAATGATCAGAGTTAAAAACACTGCTTGGTAGGTTAATATGTCCGAAGAAACCAAATTATATGTTGAATCTTGTGATTCTTGCGAAAAATCAAAAAGATTGACTGGTAAGAGAGCTAGATTAATGCAACATATTGAACCTCCTGATGCACCATGGCAGATAATAAACATGGATTTTGTAACAGGATTACCTATTGCTGGAAAGGACAGTTATAACTCTTGTTGGGTTATTGTGGACAGATTCACCAAAATGTGTAAATTTATCCCTAATCACAAGGATTTTTCCACTAAGGAATTAGCTTTCTTATGTTGGTTTCATATGTCTAATACTGCTGGTTTTGCTAAAGCCATAATCTCTGACAGAGACCCTAAATTTACTTCTGAATTTTGGATGTCTCTGATGGACGCTTGTGGTTGTGATCTGAAACTATCTACTGCCCATCACCCTCAGACTGATGGATTAGCTGAAAGAATGGTTCAGACTCTAGAGGACATGATAAGAAGGTACTGTGCTTTTGGCCTTGAGTATAAAGACAATGACAGATTCACTCATGATTGGGTTACCTTACTACCTGGGTTGTAATTTGCTTATAATGGCACTGTTCATTCTGTTACTCAAAGAAAGCCTTTTGAACTCTGGCTTGGATATGTTCCAAATACTCCTGCCTAAATCCTCAATAATAAAATACCTAAATTGGATTTACATCCTGGTGTAAAATCTTTTCTTCAAATGCAACAACTTTGCAGAAGTCATGCTCAAAAATGTATTGAAAAATCATTTGAATATGAGAAGAAGAGATGGGAAAAATCCCATAAAGAATACACTTTTAAGAAGGGTGATGAGGTGTTAATTTCTACAGTCCACTTCAATCTACAAGGTAATAACAAATTTAAAGACCCATTTGTTGGTCCTTTTGTTGTAAGAGGAATGGTTGGTGATAATGCAGTTGAAGTTATTTTTTATTCTCCATATGAAAGAAAACATCCTGTTTTTACAATATCTCTCTTAAAGCCTTATACATCCAATAGTGATTTGTTTCCCAAAAGGAGGGGAAGTCCAAAAAAGACCCCTAATGAAATCACTGAGACAGCAGAAATTGATAAAATCCTAAATGACAGAATAGTTACTGCTGAAAAGGGTACAGAATACTTATTGAGCTTCAAGAATAAATCTTCTGAGTATTATTCTTGGATACCTGGGAAGGAAATATCTAATCTTTCTACTCTACTAAAGAAATATAAAAAGAAAAAATCATAGAATTTTTTTATTGTTTTTTTTAGAGTGAGGGAGTGTCAGACAGGCTACTAGACTTACCCAGTAAAATAATTAATTATCTTACTGAGATGAAGCCACGCCTTTTAATACTTATTAATAATTAATTATTTAAAAACTACTTATGTATTACTTACAACTAACTAGCTAAGTACAATAAGTAATCTAAATAATTAAGAAATAAGTAACTGTCACATACATTTTTACTCCCAAACACCGTGCTCAATAATACAGATGAGAGGGAATAAAATTAGTATTAAAAAATATAAAAATATAGAAAGAAGAGAACTTTTCAAATTCCTGTATTTAGATTTTGTTGAATAAATATTTTAAATCAAATGTTCTTGCACTAAATGTGACGGACCAAGGGATTCAGATTTTTATTTCAAATAAAATAATACTTTTTATTTACGCACTATTTAGTATAATTCTTATTATTTCACATACACTCCTTATTTAGCTTCTTTTTTCTCACACCCTTGTATTAGGTGGTTTTAACTCCGTATTTTTATTTCTCACATTTTTGCCTATAAAGGCCCTCTCTTTTTGTACTTTTCAGGACATTCCTTTTTACTTACAGTTTTTACAAACTATTATTACTATTAAAAATTTATTACTATTTATTACTGACTTAGTACTTACATCTCATAGTTCTGAATCAATAATCATAATAATAATTAAAATTCTTACCTCTAATTCTTGAGTAATAAATCTTAAAGACTATATAAGAAATATGTACATTATTTTGAGTCCTTTAAATCCATTTTTGTCATCCCTGGAATACCTTGAAATTCTTCTAGACATTAAAGTCCACCTTGACATATCCAATTTTGCTCAAGCTCCTCTTGACCCTTTTTCTTATATAAAATATACTATAAAAAATAATCCAAAAGAAAATTGAAAATTAAATTTAACAAAAAATTTTAAAAATAATTGTATGTTAATATATTTATTTTATTTTTATTTTATTAATTTATTTATTTTACTTTTTTTATTGATTCGCAATAATGATGAAAATAATAAAAGTTTATAAAAAATTGTTATGAAATAAAATTCAGTTTTTAATTTTGAAAAAAAAAAGATAAACGAATTTGAAATAAAAAATTTATGAAATGTAAAATAAAATTTAAAAGATTCCCTCCAGCCAATTGATGAGCAGTACCCTGGACATCATACCCGTATCCAAGTGCAACTTGATGTGGTTACACAATTTTGAGAAAATGAAAATACAAAATTAATAAATGAAAGTTTAGGAAAATAAAATTTTATGATAATGATCACTGGGTGGGCTCCCTCCAATTTGTAAAAATTATTAGAGACCACCAGTGAGCATCACCTTTAACAATATTTTATAGTATTATAAAAATTAAAATGAAAGAAAAACATATTTCATTATATAAAAATCTAACATAAAAGAAAAAAAAATCTTGAATCCTGCAGTGGGAGCATTGTCTCTTTTTAAGTTCCAGTTTATAGTCATAGTGGACTTTCTATAGATCAAAAACAAAGCCAGGATTTAACTAGAAACAGGAAAAAATTGGTAACAAACATTGTGGGGTAATTGTGTATAGAGCAGCCAGCCCATCAATTACCCCCAAACTTGCCAATATTTAATTCAGAAGGTTCCCCTGTGAACACTTCTACCAATAAAAAATTTATCAATCCAACATATATCATCCCCATAATTTTTGTTGCTTTTAAGAGTTTTAAGAATTTTCAAACGTATGTCTTCATAAATGTCGTAAACTTTGTTAACGGTTTTGTCTCCCATACCATAGTAAAACAACAGTAATATTTTTTATAAGAAAGTAGTTTATCCTCATTCCGGAGTTAAACTTTGACAAAATTTCATTTAATCAATTATATAGTTTATCCTTGTTTTGGAGTCAATCTTAAGCACTCTGGATACCTCTAGAGGATAGAACCGCTTGACTTGATTGGCTGCTACCCTCTTCTTCAAAGCTACTCGATCCAATTCTTCTAGCACATATGAACAGCCATATAATTTTTCCTTGACTTTATACGGTCCATTCCACCTATCTTCAAACATCTTGCCCCATTGGCTCTCCAAGCTCCAATTATACACCAAAACCATATTTCCAGTTTTCAAAGGTTTTCTAAGTGGATTTTCCAACCGCTCATCCCAATATCTTACTGACTGATTTCAGATCTTCATCATACACAAATATGCCTTTTCTAAGTACTCCTCTTTCTTTTCTAGAAGCATCATTCTTGCACATAATAACTCTTCAGTAGTCTTTACCTTGTCCCAGTCAACTCCAAGATATGATTCAGCTTCCAAATCAGCCGGTAAAACTGCTTTCTGTCCAAAAACAAGTTCATAGGGTGAAAATCTGGTTGTCCTTTATGTAGTAATTTGATCAGCAAATAAGACTAAAGGTAAATAATGTGTCCACTTTTCAGCACTGGACCCACACATTTTGACTAAAGCATCCTTAATAACTTGATGCCCTCTTTCAACCATACCTTCAGCTTCAGGATAATAAGGGGTTGCTACCCTAACCTTTGACCCAACTTTTTATATAGCTTCTCTAAACTCTGTCCCAAACTCAGGACCTCCATCTACTGTTACCAATTTCATAACTCCATATTGATACACCCAATTTTTCAAAATAAATTCTGCTACATTTTTGGCAGTCAAATTAATAAGAGGCACTGCCTCTACACAACCAGATAAACCATATCTGGCTACAATTAAATATTTATACTGTCCCTCCTTAATATGAACAGCATCCAAGCTAACCCTTCCAAAGAGAGTATTTTATCCGGTAGCATGTCCAGTTCTTTTGGCCTTAAATAACTTCTTCTTTGACATTCTTTACATGACTGAACCCACTGTTCAACAGCCATCTTCATGCCTGGCAACCAAAATCGATCAGCAATTCTTCTGAACATTTCTCCAACACCTCTATTCCCAAGATCTTCATGCAGTGAATTTAAAACTAATTCTTGCCCTTTCTTTTGAGTCATAACTACTAGAAGATTTGGATACCTCCTTTCCATTAATTGTTGACCAGATAAGTAAAACGTAGATTACTTCCTTTTTATAGCCACCCATTCATTGTCTTCAAAATCTTTTGGCCTTTCTAAATTCAATAAATATTTGACCAACAACAAATAAAAACCAGTCTCACCCCAGATTTCATCTTGAAAATCAATTAATGTAATATCAATGTGCACTTCTTTATCACCAATATCACCTGCACATGAATGAGCCAATAAATGTTGGCCACAAATTTGTTTCTTAATTGAGCTATGTCGATTTTCTTCATCTGAACCTTTTGACCTCTTAGATACCAAATTCAAAAATACCTCTTTCTCTTTTTCACCCTTTTTACACATAGATTTGTCCATCCTTTTTTTAACAAAATTCTCTAATTCTCCAATATATACACCCTCTCTTAACCTACTACTATCCCAAACTACCAGTCCATCTTCATATATATACACAACCTCTTCTTCTACCTCTTTTTTACCAAATTTATTCACACCAATTTCATCAATTTTATCAACATCAAAATAATTTTCCAGTTTATCCTCTTGGTGGAGGTCATCATCACAATCATCTAAACACAATAGTCCTTCCAGTTTAACCTCATGGGGGAGGTATGGAAAGTCTTCAGCTCCTTTAGTGATGGCCTTAATCATAGGTATATCTTCATCCAACTCTTCTGAGTCTGAATCATCTTCAGTGGGTGGTCTTCTTGACAAACCATCTGGAATAGTAAAAGTTTTTCCATGCTTATAAACTAAGTCAAAAAAAATGTTGAATAAATGCTTCCCATCTAGTCATAGGTGCATTTGGTAATCTTGGGGAATTAATCATTTGAATTAAAGATTTTTCATCCACTTGCAATTTGATGTGTTGACCCCACAATACATTTTGTAGTTTCTTTAAAAATTTTGCCACTCCACACAGTTCCAATTTCAGCTGAGAATATCTTGATTTGACTTTGGTGAATACCACAGATTCATACCTAACTGGCCTAATATAACCAGCCTTATTGATCTGAGACAAAACTGCCCCAGCAGCAACCTGACTTGAGTCAACTGCTAAATAAATCCTAGCAGCATCTATTCCATAATATAAATTTTTCAGCACTAACTCCTCCCCCACAACCTTCTTCAATCTCTCAAACGCCCTTTCACACTCTTCATCCCACTCCCAGTCTGCATCCATTCTTGTCAACCTTCTCAATGGAGCTTCCAATGAAGAAAAGTCCTTGATAAACATTAGAACATAAACACATATGCCTAAAAACCCCATAACTTTGGTTGTATTCTTGGGCCTTGGCCAGGACTGAATTTCATTCACTTTCTTCCTGGACATAATCCTACCCTCTCTACATACCAATTGACCTAAAATCTCTAAAGATGGCACACAAAATGAAAATTTTGAACCTGAAATAGTTAAACCAGCTTCTTCAATTCTAAACAAGATCCACTCTAAAGTGATTTCATAATCCCAGATGAATCTTCATATCCCTGGGTTCTCCTCCAACACTTCATTATCATAATCTTTTGAAGTTCCTTTAATTCCTCCATTGTCAATAAAGATTTCATCATATTGAGGAATTTCATCTTGAAGAATCCAAGCCATCTGAGCTTGATAAATGGCAACTGAATTTGTTGCTCCTTGAGGTAATCTTGTCAATTGTAATTGTCCTAGCAGTGTATCAAAAGTAGTGAGAGGCCTAGAGTCTGGATGCAACTCTCTCTCATAATATCCCCTCATAATATCTCCTAAACCATAACACACTCTCCCAGAAAATGCTTCCACAAACTCCTCAGAACTAGGTGGTATAATGACATCCTTTATTGTAACCCTATTTAATTCCCTGAGATCATGAACTACTCTAAGTTTTCCATTTGGTTTCTTGATACAAAATACTGGATTTGAAAAACTTGATGATGATTGCTCATACAGTCCAGTGCAAATCTGTTCTCTGACAACTTCGGTATAAGCTTCTTTTAATTCAGCTGGAATCGGGATCAGTGTTTTCTGCCACGGTTTATGTCATACTACAGGAATCTTTTAAGGCTCCCCATAGGAATGCTTCAACACACCCCTCTCCTCTTCTACAAAAGCAATGGCCTTCTCTCGCTTGACCATCAAATCCAACAGAAACTTCTTCTCTTCTCCAGAAAACTAACCATCAGGTCCAAAGTTAACAACACCTAATCTATCAAAAGTGATTCTTGACATTTCTGAAAATTTGGGCGGATTCTTTACCAAGGGAGATTCATAAGGATCTCTTGAAAACCTTGGTCTTCTCAAAGGTAGATTTAATTCAGCAGGTAGCGGTTTATTAATTGGTTGGATTTTATTTGCTACCTTCTTATATTTTTCTGCCTCAACATCTACATAAAATTGAGGTAAAATATTTATTTTTGTATCACCATTGGAAATTTCATAAATTGAATTCACTTCATCATCAGAATCAGAATCAATATAAGTAAAAAAATATTTATTTCATTTTTAAATTTAACCCTCTTCTCTTTTCCATCATCTAGTTTATCAACAACTCTTCCAACACCTTTAATTCCCTTATTAATCAAAAAATCACCAGTAAAAAAAGTTGGCAGTTTATCCTGTTGCTGGAGGACCTGAATCAAATTATCAAAAAAATTATTTTTTTGTGTTTTAATTATACTAAGATTTTTTATAGAATTTTGATGAATTAATTTCAGTTTACCATCTTGCTGGAGGTCAGAAAATAAACTATTCCAATTTTTATTCAACATAATATTTCCCATCTTCTTTCTTTATCCATTCTTGAATGTGATTGAAAAACTTGACAGAGAAGTGAGACAAACCTAAAATTTGAAGACATAATAAAGATTTAATGTATTATTAACAGAAAATAATTAAGAATCCACTTGAATTATCTTTAATTGAGCTGACCTATTGAAATATGGGATCTCATCCTGGGGAGAGATTGCAACATAAGAGTGATCAGCCCCAGCTACCCCAAAAAATGAGGGTCTCGAAAATTTCTGTCTAAACATATTTCACCAGAAGCTATCCGTTTCATATGCCGCTTCTTGTAACATACACAACATTGACACATAGTGGTCACCCTGGGCCTAGTTTCCCAACCTTAATCTCCTGGGGGTGCTAGACACATATGTAGCCTCCTCATATCCTCACCAGTTATCTCTAAACTAATACCCATTCCAGCTTGATAACCAATCCTGGCCTCAAAATTCATCACAAAAGGACCACCAAGAACAGTTTTAACTGCCCCTCTAGCCACATAAAATAGAACCTTACCAATAGATCTAACAATACCTAACTTAACATGCTCTGCTGTACCCATCAGCTCAGTAGAATTCCCTCCAATACCTCTGAGGTTTCCCCCAGTACCAGTTTTGATTGGCAAGCCTATAATTGTCACTTTCTCTAAAGAAATTAAATTAATTTGAGACCCTGAATCAACCAAGGCCTTTACATTTTTACCATTAAGATTAACAATCAAATAACCTAATGGTGTAGAAAAATTAGTTTCAACCTCCTCACCAAACTTCTAAGCATTTTCACAAATATATTCCACCTCTCCTGTGGACACTCTTCTCCTTGTCAGATGCTTCTTCTGCTTTTCTGCAAGGGCTGGACTAATGGTAAATAATTCGCCTATGGATAAAGGAATTTGAAGTTGATTCAATCTTCCTAAAACTGTTTCCATTGCATTCTCTTGTCCAGAAACAATGGGCCTCTCATATTGAGCCCTAGATTTTGTTACCTTGGCCCTGGGCACCTCTTGGGGACCCACATTGCCATCTCCACCCCCCATAATAACATCTTCACTACTAATAACCCCAGCTCCATCATCAGCTACTTTCTCTAATCCAGATCCATCACTGGTCCTCCTTACCCCTTCCATAGGATTAGGACCACTAAAACTTGGTCTGGGGAGATATGCAAAAGGTAAATCCTCCTCAGAATCCAAATCTTTGTCCAGAGGAATAGGATCAACATTTAAATCCAACTTTCAAAAACTAGGAGGCCCCATATCAGCCATCCCCTTCTGCATATTATAAATTTTGACCTTTGAGTAAGGTTTCTTTTCAAACTTTTTAAATTCTTCCTTTCCTGGTGTGGTCTTCCAACATTGGCAGGGGCCTTTGTTGTGTGATTTGGCGCAGTTTGTGCATGTCTTAATCGACATCTATTAAGGAATAGGGTATTTTTCTGGTTTTATTCCGTGGATATTGGGTCTGCGGGTATGTGGGTACTATCATTGGAGAGCCCTGGTTTTTCTCTATATTTTATGTCTTGAAGACATTTTTCATATTCTAAGTTTTAAGGGATCATTTCCTCATTTTTCATTTATAAATGATTACTGTTTAATTTTTTTCGTGTTTTACGGGCTAAGCTTAAGTCTTAGGGTTAGGTGCTTAGTACCATTGGATAGAGCTAATTTTTCTCTATATTTCATGTCTAAATGCTGTTATAGTGAAATTCCGTGTTTTAAAGGTTTTAGTAGTTGTAGCTAATTTTTCTAAGTAGGTTAGTGGTTTTTGTTGGTTTTCTGGCTTCAGGGAGGCCGGGCTGCTTCGGGCAGCCCACCCGCCTCTGTTTTAGGAGGTTGGGGAGCGCTTCAGGAGGGGTTTTTATGCAATTTGGCAGGTACAGGCGCCAGATTGGTGGGTGCGCATGGGCTCTTAGTTAGTGGTCTGTGTGTACATAGTGAATAAGACAGTTTGGGGCAACCTTAATCATCATACAACCATCCAGAGGTGATATCATTGTTCCTCACTCAGTTTTCACTGTTTTCTGGCCACAATTAGCTGTGTTTGTTCCAAGTGAGTTCTTCATTTAACTTAACTTTGGCAACTGTTTTCTCTGTTATAGTCTTGCAAGCTATAGCAAGTATTATTGCTGTCTCTGGTGTCAATTTGCAGCCTACATCAAGTATCTTTGCTGTCTCTGGTGTGGACTTTGTTCTACATTTCAGTTCTTTGGTCTGGTAGTCTATCTGGGGACTACTTTCTTGGCTCATCAAGTAGTCAAGTGTGTTAAACAGGAGCTTTAGCAAAACAGGAACCAACTTACTTTAGCAAGTTACTCTCACTCTATTTATCTAAAGGGACAGGGGATTTTCTCTCTGGTTTTTCTCCAACTCCCTTGGTCAAGGCCTATAGCTAGTACTATAGGATTTTCTACATTTCTGGCACCCAATGTGGGGTGGAACTTGCTAGTTCTTTGGAATCTCTGTTTTCTTTGGTTGGCTCTTTTTGGTGTTTTGATCTGGAGGAATGGCTTCTGGTTCCTCTATTCCTGTGGTGACTGTCAGTGAAGGGGATGGTCCTCCTTCTGTGATAGTTAGGGAGTGTGTGAGGATTAAAACTTGGGATGGTACCAGGTTTAGTGGGGAGGATGTCAAGTGGTTTCTAGAGAAGTATGAAACTGCTGCTGGGGTGGATGGTGCTTCCTACCTGGACATGGTGAAGCAGATTATATTCTTCATTGGTGATAGGTCAGTGGAGAAGGAGATTGTGGCCATGTCTGGCTACAAGAAGAGAGATTGGAAATTGTTGTGTAGGGAGATGGTGGATAGATGGCGTCTCAGGTTCAATATGGTGGATCTTAACAACGTTGTCAGTGAATGGCAATCTTATGGTGGTGTTGGTAACTTACATAGTTACAAGAAGTTTCTGCTACAGTTTGATCCTGTGGTGGAATATTTGGTGGAAGTGGAGGAGCTGGCACATGAAAATGCTGCCAAGGATGTTTTTTGGTCTGCCCTGGCTAGAGATTTCAGGATGGATGTGTTGAAGGAGTTGTCAAGAAAGGAATTAATGAAAACTCTTTCTAATGGGGATCAGAAGTTTCCTGCCTTGGATAAGGTGAAGGAGGATGTTGAGGCCCATTTGAAGTTATTGGCTGTGGACACCTATCAGGAGGGGTGTGCAAAGTATGTCAGCAAAGTAAGTGAGGCTTTGGCTGAAGAGGAAGTTAGGGAGAAGAAGGAGGAGAAGAATTTGGTGCAGGTTCCCAAACAGGAGAGGGACCCAATGGTGGAGCAGTTGGCTGATCTTACCAAGCAGCTGCACATTTTTGTTCAAGAGGCCAAGAAGGTTAATAAGGCACCTTCTCAGCCTAGAGATTTTGAAAGGGGGGCTGGTAGGAGTGATCCTTGGGTTTGCTCTTATTGCAGTAGGAGGGGGCACAGGTCCAGTGATTGTTGGGCACTTAACAGAGATGTGTCTGAAGGAAAAGTGGAGTTTGATGGCATGGCTTTTAAGTTCCCTGACGGTTCTTTTGTGAAGCCCAGTGAGGGGCAGGCTCCTGTGGATTTGGTCAGGAGAAGGAGTGGTATCAATCAAAGGAGGCCAAGGTTTGAGGAGATTCCTGATCAGGGGAATTCTTTTGTTAAGGTAGATGAGGACGTCAAGGGAAAGGGGCAGGAGGTCAATAAGGTCTCTTTTTCTGCTTCTTTTGGTGGTTTGGAGTTGTATTCTTGTGGTGGACAGTCAAGTGGGGAATGCTTGGCTGGTGTTTATGATGTGGAAGCAGGGAAGGTGGGTAGGCCTAAGAGCAGTTCTCAGGCCCAACCAAAGCCAAATGCTTCAAAGGTGTATCCTAAGCTGAGTGAAGCTAGGAAGAGGTACAGCAAAGAGGAGCTGTACAAGATGCAGAAGGTTATGGCTGATATGGGCCCCCCTAGTTTTGGCGCATTGGATATGAATGGTGAGCCAATGCCAATGGAGGTGGATTCTGACTCTGAGGAGGATGTCCCTTTGGATTCTTTGCCAAATCCTGTTGGAGTCAGAGGTTCTGGTGAGGGATCCGGTTTGGTTCCTGTTAATGGTAAATCTGTTGGTGGTGCTGGTCCTCAAGAATCTTCTAGGACCAAGGTGGTGAAGCAAAGAGCTCACTTTGAGAGGCCAGTAGTGTCTTGTCAGTTAATGTTATGGACTCTGTCCTGGAAAGGATGAATCAGGGTCAGGTTTCCCTATCTTATGAGGAATTGTATGCTATCAGTCCAGGGTTGGCTGATAGGCACAAAAGGTTGTTGACCAGGTGAAGAGTTTCTTCTGGTGAGGTAGAATACATTTGTGATTCTGCTGAAAGGTTTGGTGAGGGGTTGGAAACTCATTTTTCTGCTCCTCTGGGATATGTCAATGTCACTCTGAATGGCAGGCAGGCAAGGGCATTGGTGGATTCAGGTTCTCAGATAAACCTGATTTCTTTGTTTGAGGCAACTCATATGGGCCTCCCCATCAAAACTGGTATTGGTGGGAATTTTATAGGGATTGGTGGCCATTTCACTTAATTGGTTGGAACTTCAGAGTTTGTGAAGTTAGATGTTGGAGGAGCCTCAGGGAAGTTTCATTTTTACATTGCTAAAGGTAATGTAAAAGCAGTTTTGGGTGGGCCATTCTTGATGGATTTTCAGGCAAGAATTGGTTATCAATTAGATTTGAGAATCAGTTTGGAGTTGACTGGTGAAGACGAAAGGAGACTTCACATGAGGTTATCATCCCCTGGAGAGGATGGTTGGGAGACCAGGTCTGGTTTATCATCAATGTGCCAGTGCATGGACTGCTGCAGGAGAAGGAAGGAAGTGGGTGCTGCCTCTGGTTTTTTGAAGTGCGGCTCAGGCTCTATTGAGTGTCTGTCTTTTTTAGAGTAATGAGTGCTGATCACCCTAGTGCTGCAACCTCTCCCCAAGATGAGGAAATCCCAGGTTGTAGTAGGTCAGCTCCCTTGGAGATATACCAAGTGGATTTTCAACTTTCTCTTTTTAATGTTTCTCTTCTCTGCAAGTATTCATCAAGTTTTTTACCAAGTCTCTTTTCTTTTTCAAGATTCTTAATTATTTTTAATTCAAGTTCAAGGAAGAAGATTGGTTATATATCTTTATTGAAAGATATGTGGAAAATTTTTGTGGCGGTGAGATTGGGGTCTAAAATTAAGTCCTCCCAATTGTGGACTGCTAGGGTTTCTTCTACACCTCTCAAAAACATTACCTGGGCCACACCTGTGAGCATTGGGGAAACCCCTGGTTATTTTTGTAGGTCAGAAGAAAACTCAAGAAAAGAAGATAAAAATTTCAAGATAATTCATGAAAATAAAGAAAAAAATCTGAAGATAATGAGGAAAGAAGATGCAAAATATTGTTGGCCAGATCTTCAAGATCTATTTTTGGCCCTCCAGCATGAGGTTAAACTGCAAAATTTTAAAAGAATTGATTCTGAAGATGAATCAAGATTTGAAGATTTGGAAGTTGGAAGTGAGGATGAAGATGTGGAATTGCGGAAAAGTTTTGGAGTGGTGAGATTGAGGTGTAAAAGTAAGTCCTCCCAATTGTGCACCGCTAGGGTCTCTTCTACACCTTTCAAAAACATTACCTTGGCCACACATGTGAGCAATGGGGAAACCCTTGGTTTTTGTTCCAGATCTGGTGGTGAAGATTTCCTGAAGATCCCTCAAGTTGAAGGTGGAGCGGCAAAGTATAAGAAGGTAGCGCAGAAGATTAGGCCTGTCAATGAGCCTATTCCTGTGGGTTTGAATCCGCCCTTGAAGAGACCACATTTTTCAAGAGATCTGTACTGTACTCCTTTGGTGAAGAATCCTCAAGAATTTGTAGAGACGGCTAGGGTGACCGTGGAAAGATTGAAAGTTGTTAATTTTGGTCCTGATGGGTGGTTGTCTGAGGAAGAAAAGAAGTTTTTGGTGCACGTTATTGTGCTAAGGGAAAAGGCTGTGGCATTTTTTGAGGAGGAAAGGGGTGTATTGAAGCACTCTTATGGGGAACCTTACTTAATTCCTGTGGTTTGCCATGAACCTTGGAAAATCAAACCTATTCTGATTCCAGCCGCTATTAGAGAGGATTTTGTAGAGATTGTTAGGGAAAGAGTCAGGACTGGGTTATACGAACAATCGACATCCAGTTACTCAAGTCCAGTGTTCTGTGTAAAGAAGCAGAATGGAAAGTTGAGGGTGGTTCATGATCATAGAGCCTTGAATAGAGTCACTATCAAGGATGCTGGTATGCCACCAAGTGCAGAGGATTTTGTTGAAGCTTTCACTCGAAGGGTGTGTTATGGTTTGGGTGATATTATGGGTGGTTATGATGAGAGGGAACTCCATACGGATTCAAGGCCTCTCACAACTTTTGAGACTCCTTTGGGAAGATTTCAGCTCACTAGGTTGCCTCAAGGAGCAACTAATTCAGTGGCAGTTTATCAAGCACAGATGGCTTGGATTTTGCAGGATGAGGTTCCTACTCATGCTGGTATTTTTATTGATGATAGTGGAATTAAAGGACCATCCACTGATTATGGTAATGAGGTGTTGGCAGAGAACCCTGGCATAAGGAGGTTTGTGTGGGAATATGCAATAACTCTAGAGAGAGTGTTGTTTAGGATTGAAGAGGCTGGTTTGACCATTTCAGGGTCAAAATTCTGTTGTTGTGTTCCTGCTTTGGAAATTCTGGGTCATGTGGTATGTAATGAGGGAAGGATTATGGCAAAGAAGAAAATTAATAAAATTCAGTCATGGCCAAGGCCTAAAATTACTACTGAAGTCAGGGGATTTTTGGATGTATGTGTATATGTCAGGATTTTTATTAAGGATTTTTCTTTGTTGGCTTCACCTTTAAGGAGGTTGACCAGAAAAGATGCAGGTTGGGAATGGATGGAAGAGTGTGAAGAGGCTTTTCAGAAGTTGAAAAAGGTTGTTGGTGAAGATATTGTTCTTCACAAGTTGGATTATGGTGTTGGTGCTGGAAAAATTTATCTGGCAGTGGACTCAAGTTATATTGCTGCTGGTGCTGTTTTGTCTCAGGAGGATAAGACTGGGAGGGTCAGGCCAGTAGGATATGAGTCTGTGGTGTTTAATGAGGTGGAATCTAGGTATTCTCAACCTAAGTTGGAATTGTGTGGCGTAGCTAAAATTTTAAAGAAGCTACAGATGGTTTTGTGGGGGCAGCATTTTGAGCTGCAGGTGGATGCAAAGTCTTTGTTTCAGATGATCAATACACCTAGTCTTCCAAATTCTCCAATGACTAGGTGGGTGGCATTTATTCAACATTTTCCTTTGACCTGGTACACAAACCAGGTAAAACTTTTACTATGCCTGATGGATTATCAAGGAGGCCGCCTACAGATGAAGATCCTGAGGCTGAAGAGTTTGATGAGGATGTTCCAGTGGTTAGGGCCAGCACAAAGGGTGCTGAAGATTTTTCTGACCTCCCCAAAGAGGCTAAACTGGCTGGATCTGATCTTGATTCTGGTGATCAGAATGTTTTTGTTGATGAAGATGGAGTTGTTGTTTGTGACAGCTCCAAATTGGAAAAGGGTATTTTTGTTAGTGAACTGGATTCTCACAAGGTTCAGTGGAAAGAGAAGGACGTGCCAAAATTTAAAGATATGTGTCCTGGTTGGGCTGCTCAATTGGCTCATGTTTACACTGGTGATTTTGGTGACAGAATTGTACCCTTGGATGTTGTTTTGTTGGATTTTGAAGATGAGACCCTGGGTCAATCTGGGTTTTGTTTTATTTTGGTAGAATATCTGTTGACCTTGGAGAGGCCAGATAGTTTTGATGATGATACTTGGTTGGCAATCAAGAAGAAGAGTCCTGGATTTTATGTGTCAGGAAGGCAGTTGATGAGGAGGAGACATCCAAATCCTCAAGTGGTGGTGACTCAGAAGAAGGGTCAAGAATTGGTTTTGAAGTCTTTGCATGAAGACCTTGGTCATAGAGGCTTTGGGGAGACTTATAGAAGAGTAGCAGACAGATTTTCGTGGCCGGGTATGAAGTTGGCTGTGCAGGGTTGGGTTCAATCTTGTGAAGAATGTCAAAGAAGAAGTCACTTGAAACCTAAAGAGGTGGGCCGTGCTACTGGTGAATCAACTGTTTTTGGAAGGGTCAGTCTGGATGCTGTCCATATTAAAGAGGGCAGGTATAAATACTTGATTGTTGCTAGGGATGATTTGTCTGGTTGGGTTGAGGCAGTGCCTCTGGTTAATTTGACTGCCAAGAATGTGGCAGAGCTTTTGAAGAAGGAGTGGATTTATAGGTATGGGTTGATGAAGTTGGTCACTGTTGATGGCGGGCCAGAGTTTGGTTCCAAATTTAAAGAAGCTGTGGCTAGTGTTGGTTCTAGGGTTAGAGTGGCTACACCATATTATCCTGAAGCTGAAGGCATGGTTGAAAGAGGCCATCAAGTTATCAAGAATGATTTGGTGAAGATGTGTGGAGATAGTGCTGAAAAGTGGAGGCATTATTTACACTTGGTGTTATTTGCTGATAGGGTCACGGTGAAGAGGACAACTGGATATTCTCCCTATGAGTTAATGTTTGGTCAGAAAGCCGTTCTACCAGAGGACTTGGAAGCTGTCTCTTATCTTGGAATTGATTGGGATGACGTGCACTCAACAGAAGATTTTCTCTGTGCCAGGATGCAACAGTTGGAATGTAGAGAGGAATGTCAAGAGAAGGCATACTCTAGAATGATGAAGATTAGGAATCAATCAGTCAGGTACTGGGACAAGAAGTTGGCTCATAGACTCAGGAATCCCTTGAAACCTGGTTGTTTGGTTTTGGTGTATAATAGAAGTTTAGAGAGTCAGTGGGGGAAAATGTTTGCTGACAGATGGAATGGACCTTACAGAGTCAGATCTCAGGCGTCTGGAGGTTCTTATGTTTTGGAAGAGTTGGATGGTGCAGTCTTGAAAAAGAGGGTGGCTGCAGACCAAGTGAAGAGGTTTTATCCCAGAGGCACTAGGCATAGAGAATATTGACTCCGCAATGAGGATAAACTACGGACCATTCTTTAATCTTGGTTTTTTTGTGGTGATGCTATGCATCTGTTTAATGGAAACTTTTGTTAGAGGGTACCCATTGGTGGGGCCTCTAGATTTTGTCTTGGAAAGTGTTGGGGTGACTGATGGGCTGGCTGCTCTATCAAAAGTTACCCCAGATTGTCTGTTTCCAACCCTTTCTCTTAATTTGGTTGAACCCTAGTATTGGTTTCTTTTCACAGGTTTTAGTCTTCTATGACTTTAAACTGGAATTTCCTCTGGTTTTCAAGTGCTGGACTCTTCACTGTCTATTGGTTTTGCTTTTTTTTGTGTTGGATGTTGTGTTTTTGTTAGAAGGTACCCAGGGGGGGCTTCTAGATTTTATTTTGGCAAGTGTGGGGGTAACTGATGAGCTGGCTGCTCTGTAGAACAGTTACCCCAAAATGTCTGTCTCAAGTCTTTGTTTTTCCTATTTGAATTCTAGTTCTGTTGTTTATTATTCAGGTTTCAAGTCCACTATGACTTTAAACTGGTTTGGGACTAACTTATTTATCTTTGGTTCTTTTAGATTGGTGGTGGATCACTGGTGGTCTCCCATCATTTTTACTTATTGGAGGGAGCCCACCCAGTGATCATTTCTATGGATCGGACTTTCCCTTATTGGACCATCTATGGAGCTGGACTGTCTTTGATTTTGCAGTTATGTTTTTGCTAGATAGCAGTTTTAGATTTTTTTCTTTTTTCTCTTTTTTTCTTTTAATTTTTTATGGGGGTTGTTTAAAATTATAAAATCAAAAATATAGGGTGTTACCACATCAGGGTCACCTGGATGTGGGCAAGCATTGGTGGGGAAAGGCTCATCAATTGGCCGGGCAATGCTATTTAATTTTTTATTTATTATTTATTTCATGTGTTTCTGTGTTTCATTATTTTTCTATTATTTTCAGAATTTCTAAATTTTTTTGAATCTTGTTTTCTGTTAACCATTTAAAAGAATTAATTGTGTATCCACATTAAGGTGCACTTGGATGTGGGTAAGGTATCAGGGGATCATTTTATCAATTGGCTGGGGGATACCATTTGTATTTTTTTTATATTTTATTTTATTTCATTTTATTTATAAATTTTTAATTTTAATTTATTAGTACGTTAAAAAAAAAAATTCTGAAATTATTTTTATTAATTGTTTTATATTATTATTATCTTTCTAATCTTTTTGCAGGAGCTCATTGTCTGGATGATGAAGCTTCTGGAGGCTGGTCCGGATTGTGATGACATTTTTGTTTTTTGTTGGGATTGTGGGTAGCACTGTGTTTTTTGAAGTGCATCCTGCTGGAGAGATGATAGGGATTGTAATGATCAGAAATTGGATTAGAGGGAATTTCAGAGGAGGAAGAAGAAGAGGCAGGAATGGAGTGCTGGAGGGTGTGCTTAATGATCCTAGACATTTTCCAGTGGTTGTCCAACAAGCGCTTTCTCAGGTGTTTTTCAAAGTCATTCAAAGGTCCATGGAGGGCAAAGGCTTTTAGCATGTTGGAACACATGGTGCTTAGGTGTTTCTTCATGTCTCCATAATCCAGGGTCAAAGAAGTTTCAAGAGGTTGTCCAACTCTAATAATAGATTCAGGAGGAGGGGTGCCAACTAGACAAGAAGAATTGGATCAGTTATTATTTTTGTTGAAGAAATGGCATAATTAATTGGTACTTACAGATTGGAAGCTCATTAAATCTGTAAGCAGCTGGGATTTGGATCACTGACAATTTTGTAATAGTCATAGTGGGTGGATCAACTAGGGAAAGATATGGATTCTCATGGTCTTCCTCTGATGGATCCTGAGAAGGTGAACTGGGATGCTGATGTTCCTGGGGCCTAGTTGGAGCAGTGAGATTGTTGTTGTTATTTTTGCGGTTGTTATTTCTGTTTGATTCAGCTGGAGGAGGTGCTGGTGATGGAGTACCAGGGTTGCTAAAGGATGGAGCAGGAGAGGGGGATTTGGAAGCAGATTGATCTCTTCTGGATAGAGATTTTGAAGAGATGGAACTGTCAGAAGAGTAGTTGGCTGAGAGAGGAGAGGTGTAGTTTCTTTGTCTTAGTTGGGGACAAAGTTGTTGTTGTGGAGAAGTGTGTGGTGTTCTGGTTTCTTCTTGGGATTCTCTGGCATGTCTCTTAGAAATCTGGGAAATTTTGGTACTTTTGGACTTTGGAAGGGTGGATTGCTTTGCTCTGGGAGCAGTAGGAGGTGGTTGGGTTGAGTTGTTGTTGTTGTCTGAATGAATGTGGCTGTTTTCTGGCCGTTTTTGGAGATTTTGGCCCTGATTTTCACTGTTTGGTGAGGCGGGGGGGCGCCCGACGTCGGCCTGGCCATCTGGAGGCAGTCTAGAAGTCTGGGAGTTGATCTTGAAGCTTTTGGAGCTAATTTTTCGGAGATAAAAGCAGTTTCTTGGGAAGCTAAGGCTGGTCTTTTGGGAAGAGTGCGGGAAGCTGAGCTTCTGGATCTTCTGGAAGGAGTAGAAGATAGAGAGGAAGAGGAAGGACCAAGCACTGGGGATCTGGTAGGGGATCTGGAGATGTATTTGTGAGAAGGAGAAGGCGGAGGAATAGGGTAGTTGGCATCTCTGTCACATATTTTCTTTTTGGAATAGCAAGAATCACAAGCCCTGTTGTAGAATTTGGATTCAGGATTCGGAAGAGTGAATGTGCAAGGTCTGCACATGTGGATGCACTGTTTGCAGGCATAGTCCTTGGGAGCAGTGAAGCAAGGGAGAGTAGAAAGGTTAATATCAAAAGATCCAGCCATGATCTGTGGTGAGAAAAGATGATTAAAAGGGATAGGAGGAGATTTTTGTCAGTGATGGGTAGATGATGAAGTGAAGGTGGAAGTTCAGCAGGTTGGCTGTAGAGGGGTTCTGCATGAAATTGGCTGCATCTATTTTATGCAAAAGTCTGTCAGTACATCAAGACTCTAAACTGAAAAAGCTATGGTATCAAGACCAGTCCATCCAGACTTTAAACTGAAAGCTGGTTTCTGTTAGTCCTCTAAGACTTTAAACCGGCTGGTTTCATGATTTTATCAAGATAGTCCCCCAAGACTTTAAACTGAGGATTGTTGTTGGTTTAGTCCATCAAGACTTTAAACTGAACACTGTTGTTAGTCCCCAAAAGACTTTAAACTGAGGGTTTTAACTCCCCCAAGACTATAAACTGAGGAAATAGTTTTTGTTTTTGGAGTTGGTTTTGAAAGATTGGTGGAGGGTATCCACAGGGCGAGCCTCCGAATTTAGCAAAGGCAAGTTTGGGGGTAATTGATGGGCTGGAAGCTCTATTCAAAATTACCCCAGAATGTTAGTTTTTTCTCTGTGTCTTAATGTGGTTGATCTCTGGTTCTGGGTTTATGATTTAGGTTTCTGAGTCCCCCAAGACTATAAAATGAGGATGGTCCCCCAAGACTTAGAACTGAGGGTTGTTTGTGGTTACATCCTATAGAGGGTGTGGTCAATTTTTCTTTTCTGAATCAAACTCAAGTACTAGTGGAATTACAGAGGGAATCAAGAGATGAAATGAAGTGTTCAGAATTAGCCTTGAACTGGTGAATGAGGTGTCTTCTGTTCTCAATGTCCTGTGGATCTCTAGCAGGAGTGGATTGGAAGTAGTGAAGCAGAAGTTGTTTCTGTTGAGATGTGTGTTGTTGGAACTTGGCCCTGATAGTGGGCAAGTGTGTTGGTGTTGGTGGTGCAATGGATCCTACATTGTTATCATCACTATCAGAAGAGGGAGGAACTGAGAAGTTATCAGTTTTAAACTTGAAGGAAGAAATGAATTTTCTTTACCATCAGATGGACCAGGGATAATGTAACTAGTTGTTTTATGGGTTGTGGCACTCTTCTGGGAATGGTGGAGCTTTTTGATTAATCTGGGTATCAGGATGGATGGCCTAGATCTTTTGGTGCTGGCAGAAGAAGGACCAGGTTGAGGTGGAGGTGAATCTGTTGTGGAAGAAAGTGGACCAGGTCTGTGGCAGGTCTTCTTTCTGGATTGGCAGACATCACAGGACTTTCTGTATGGATGGACAGGTGGTGTCATGGCACAGATTAAATTATTGTCAATGCAGTATTGGCAGGGGCCCATTTCAGAGGCAGATTTGGGAAGAAGGTTAAACATGGTGGTTGGATGAAGAAAGAATGCAGACATTCTCAATTGGAGGGAGGATGTGGTCTTCAAACATTGGCAGGGGCCTTTGTTGTGTGATTTGGCGCGGTTTGTGCATGTCTTAATTGACATCTGTTAAGGAATTGGGTATTTTTCTGGTTTTATTCCGTGTATATTGGGTGTGCGGGTATGTGGGTACTATCATTGGATAGCCCTGGTGTTTCTCTATATTTTATGTCTTGTAGACATTTTTCATATTCTAAGTTTTAAGGGATCATTTCCTCATTTTTCATTTATAAATGATTGCTGTTTAATTTTATTTTTTGTGTTTTACGGCTAACCTTAAGTCTTAGGGTTAAGTGCTTAGTACCATTGGATAGAGCTAATTTTTCTCTATATTTCATGTCCCAATGTTGTTATAGTGGAATTCCGTGTTTTAAAGGTTTTAGTAGTTGTAGCTAATTTTTCTAAGTAGATTAGTGGTTTTTGTTGGTTTTCTGGCTTCAGGGAGGCCGGGCCACTTCAGGCGGCATCTCCGACATTGGGCGGCCCGCCTGCCTCTGTTTTAGGAGGTTGGGGAGCGCTTTAGGAGGGTTTTTTATGCAATTTGGCGGGTACAGGCGCCAGATTGGTGGGTGCGCATGGGCTCTTAGTTAGTGGTCTGTGTGTACATAGTGAATAAGACAGTTTGGGGCAACCTTAATCATCATACAACCATCCAGAGGTGATATCATTGTTCCTCACTCAGTTTTCACTGTTTTTTGGCCACAATTGGCTGTGTTTGTTGCAAGTGAGTTCTTCATTTAACTTAACTTTGGCAACTGTTTTCTCTGTTATAGTCTTGCAAGCTATAGCAAGTATTATTGCTGTCTCTGGTGTGGATTTGCAGCCTACATCAAGTATCTTTGCTGTCTCTGGTGTGGACTTTGTTCTACATTTCAGTTCTTTGGTCTGGTAGTCTATCTGGGGACTACTTTCTTGGCTCATCAAGCAGTAAAGTGTGTTAAACAGGGGCTTTAGCAAAACAGGAACCATTTTACTTTAGTAAGTAAATCTCACTCTATTTTTCTAAAGGGACAGGGGATTTTCTCTCTGGTTTTTCTCCAACTCCCTTGATCAAGGCCTATAGCTAGTACTATAGGATTGTCTACACCAATTTAGCCGTTAATTGTCTCTGAATGCTACTCTTAGCTTTAATAGCAGCTGCTCTTCTAGCAGCATCAACATTGTATTCACCCGCCATACAACTTTCTTCTGCCCTAACTACAGAGGATAACTCCAAACCACCAGATGAAGTTGAGTAAATGGCCTTTTTGACCTCTTTACCTTTTCCTTTATCTACCTTTTCCACATCTTTACCATCATCAACTTTTCCACCTTAAACCTTTTCTTCATCATCACCAGGTAGCTCTTCAAACCTGGTCCTTTTCTCCAATTACATATTCCTCCTAACCAAATCCAAGGGAGCTTGACCTTCACTGGGCTTGATGAAAGATCCATCAGGGAATTTATAAACCTTTCCATCAAATTTTACTCTACCAGCATCCAAGTCCATATCCAAAAAATAACATTTTCCAGCCTTGAGTCCCCTCCTATTACAAAAAGAGCACACCCTGGACTTGCCATATCCACCTCTATAACCCTTCCCATCATTACCATTACCATTGCCATTGCCATTCCTACCACCATTACCATTGCCAGAGAACCGGTTACCATTGCCATTAAATCCATAATTCCTCCTCTCATAACCTCTAGATTGGTAAGAAGAAGAAGTCGAATTTGAAGCCACAGGTGCTCTATTAGCTTTTTGAGTCTCTTGAACAAATATAATTAATTGTTTAGTTAAATCTTCCAAGTGATTGACCATCTTGTTGTCCACATTTCCCTCAACTTTAGCAATAGGCTGTCCCAACTGAGGCTTCTTGGCTTCTTGAGCTTGAATTATAATATCGTTATTTTATACTTCACTAACCTTTCTAACATATTGAGTACAAGATTCTTTAAATTTGTCCAGTGCCATGAGTTTTAAGTAGCCTTGAATATTCTCTTTCATGATCTCCAAAGCCAGCAGTTTCTGTTCACCATTAGGCAGATCCTTCATCAAATTTTTCCTAGACAGTTCTTTTAAAACATCCATCCTAATATCCCTACTAAAAGAAGACCAAAATAGATCCTTGGCCTGATTTTTATGGCCCAATTCCTCCACCAAAATCAGATATTCCACCACTTCATCAAACTGTCCACATAACTTTTTGAAGTCCACCATATTAGAAACACCACCTTTATCTTGCCAATCACTGACAATCTTATTGATATCCACCATAGTATACCTGACACTACATCTATCAACCATCTCTTTTGACAACCCTATCCAATCAAACCTTTTATAACCCTCCATAGAAATGACCTCCTTTTCCACCTCTCTGTCAACAATAAAAAAGCTGATCTGCTTTACCATATCCAGGTTAGTAGCTCCATCCACCAAAGCAGCAGCCTCATATCTGCTCAAAAACTATTTAACTTCTTCCCCATTAAACTTGGGCCCATCCAAAGAAACGATCCTAACTGATGGTGTCATAGGAAGAGACAGACCATATTTAGAAGCAGAAGACATCCTAATAGATTAGATTAAAGATAAAGTGTTCCAATAAGTGAGCCTCTTGCAGGCTAAGATAAATAAATCAATAAGAGTTTCAGAAAGAAAGCCTCTTACAGGCTAAAAGACCAAGTATCAAGTAAGTTCTTTTAAAAGCTAGAGAAATCAAACCCCACATTGGGCGCCAATTATGTAGGTAGACTCTTACAGTCGCCTTGCTGTAAGCAGAATCCAAAGGAGTTGGATAATCAGAGAAAACCCTGTCCCTCTGAACAAATTTGTTAGTTTTTTAGATCAATAAGCTTAAAAGTCTACTTGATAATAATAAAGAATGAAATATGTCTAATAAACACTTGTTAGGATGATTTAGCGGCTCTTCTGTGCAAACAACTGAAATTCAACAATAAAGTTACACCAGATACAATATTTTTAAAGAAAGTAGTTTTAATGTTTTTAGATTTTAATAATTTTAGAGAACAGATACTATAAATGAGTCCCTGGAGTTGTGACATTTCTAATGATACCCTATATGTTAATGTTTAAGAGTTGTTGAGTAAAATATTTAAAGTGTAATGTAAAATTGTTATTTTATAAAGGTATTATAAATAATTAATTATTTTGTTATTATATGTTAAAAATTGTTAATAATTCAAAAAGACTCTCAATATAGAAACTTAAAGACAAAAAACCGGTAGCAGACTAAGATTCTCCCCCCTCTATCTGATTCTCCAACTCCAGACCTTTCCAAAATTACCCTACATGCATAGGATCTACAATAAACTATTGATCTAACAAGCATAATAAATTCTAACCAAATTTTGCCACAATAGCCAGACTTTTCTGCAATGACCAAACTTTTCACTGGTGATCAGACTTTTCTACAGTGACCAAACTTTGCAGTGGTGATCAGAATTTTCTACAGTGACCAAACTTTACCACACTGCCCAGACTTTTCTGCAGTGACCAAACTTTGCACTGGTGATCAGACTTTCCCATTGTAAGCAAATTTTGCCACAATGAGCTCTTTTTGCCATAATGAGCTAATTTTGCCAGAGTGAGCTAAATTTGCCACAGTGAGTTAATTTTGTCACCATGACCAAACTTGGCCACAATGACAGAATTTTTCCAGTACACTTTGCTTTTGCACCAGAAAATCACCAGAGCAAACCAGAGCGCATCAGAGCACACCAGAAAAAAAAGTGGCCATTTCAAGAGCACACTTAATTCACCAAAAATACAAATTCATAAAACCATCTAATCACAAAAGAAATACCACATATAGCCATTCTAAAACATCAAAAATCAACCCAAAAAAATCCAGTTAACTCCCTTCAACCAAATTTACACCTGGTAACACAATGATTTTCTTCCAACCAAATTCCAATAAAATTTTCACCTAAGTGGCATACCCAGATCTGGAATTCCACAGCGGTTATGAACAAGTGAGGCCCATTGATAGGCAAGACCCCAAAAACATTTGGGAAGGCCACCGGCTAGAAGAGATGTGCATGCAATATCCCCAACATTTTTGTTGAATTGTTCTGCTGTCACCACGCAATATGGGGGGCGGACTTGCTAGCAAATCCACCACCTTGAACCCTAATTTATATCTTTTTGAGCCCAAATTAAATTAATGATGAAACCACCAAGAAAAAATATTGACATTCTGGTGAACTAAATATGAATACAACTTGAACATTTAATGAAGCATAGGTAATAATACTTTGAACAAATCTTGAGATATGAAGAATGAGATTTTTTTATAGAAATTTTAATACAGTGCAGATCACACTCAAATTAATCTGAAAAATACATATTTTAAACTATTTAAGCAGTTTATTTGCAATTTTAAAAAAAAAGAACACCAATGTATAGATTGGGCAAGATACCATCTGACATTATTATATAAGTTTCTTTGGCCAGAAATACATGGAGAAACTACAATTTGAAATATGTCAATTTCTTCATGAAAGTTTATTTTGTGCATTTATATTATTTATTGTATTATTTTCAAGAATTGAAGGTATTATATACTTATTTTATGACTAGATAATATTGTATAGTATAAATCATTAAAATATCTAAAGAAGGTGTAAAAATCTTAAAAATGATGTTACAAAGACTTTACTTAGACATATAATTTTCAAATTCAAGTGAAATACTATATTTCACTATTAAATAAATAAAAAATTTATACTAATATTTATTAAAATTTGTTTCCCCTCTTCTTCAAAATTTTCAAAATATTAAAATGTAGGTTTTTATTAGATTTAAGTAAATGAAGAGAATAACATTATAGGAGTTGTGGATTTTTAGGATTCAAGGAGTTTCTGTTCCCACTCTTTGTAACATATTTTATATATTTTGTATTTTTTGTATATTTATTTTGTATTACTATCTTCTTTTATTGTCTTTTTTACTCCCTCTCAAGAATACCCACTCTTTTCCCTTTGGAATATTTTTTTATCCTCACATCATCCTTCTCCCCAACCTTTTAACTGACTTCATCATCATTTTCAACCCCTATCCACATTTTCCTCTCCCTCTCCACGCCTCTCTACCCCTCTCCTCTCCTCTCCTTCCAGTTTGCTTACCTCCCCATTTCTCCCTAACACTTTATTTTTATATAAAGAAGTAGGTACTGAGTTGAAAGAGAGGAAATTGGGGTTCAAAGATTGTGGAGGCGAGTTTAAGAGGAGGAATGGGGCTACAAATGTTGGAAAGGCTGGAGAGAGGGGTGAGCAAGGGTATATGGGATAGTGAAAAGGTTGAGAATGAGTTGGAAGGGAAGATTAAGGGTTCTGAGGCGTTTTGAATTAAGAAAAGGGTCTGTGAGAGGTTGAGAGGGGTGAAATGGGGATCAAAAGAGGATGGAAAACAATGGGGCTGGGAGGATAGCAAAAGGCATGGGGAGGGAAGACAAGCATGTGTTGATAGAATTAAAAGGGATGGAGATCAGTGCAAACAGAGTGTAAAAATAGGAGGATGAATTCTGTTCTTTGCCCAAAGAACAGAGTTCACTTCCATAAAATATTAGCTGAAACATAGTTTACAATTCTGTAAAAACAGTTGTAGGTAATAGAAAAAGTCACTGATTTTTTTATGTAATCTGAAAGTTTTTAATAAAATTATTGTATTTAATAATTTTGATATTTTCAATCAATTTTTATTGATAAAATTAACTTAATATAGTATTATTTAAATAAGTTGCTTAAAAAAACACTTTGCATTGAGTAGACTCATGGAATGATTTTTTCTGGCTTCCACTCAGTTATCCTCACACTTTCACTATGTTTTCAATATAGATCCATTATTATTTTTGTGATACTTAAAGTGAACGTTCAGTATTACTTCAGTCTGAGTTCAATCTGATTTCCATCTGACTTCAATTTGTGGACTTGCTAGCAAGTCCACCCCCCATATTGCGTGGTGTGTGCCGTTTTGTTCCTGATGATATGGAATAGTTACTTCATGAACAGAAAAAATTGATGATAGATATGATTTCATTGTAGCACTGTGTAGCTCACCGCCATTGGTTTTTAAGGTATTCAGCTTCTTCCCAGTAATTGTGGTCAAACAGATGTGGAAAGTATGGAAATCATCCATGAAATCACTTTAATTTTTTAGCATGAAAACCTCACCATATGTTGAGAATGATTCACAAAACAGTGCAGCATATTTATTACCCTCTAATTGCCTCATCCTTTATGTGTTTAATCAAATCTCTAACTATGAGGGATAACAGGGATTCAGGAGCCACCTCATGTTGAGCAGTAGTTTTCCTGCTACTTTTTTCTATGATGAAGTTGGCACAGCCAATTTTATCTGTAGGGAGTTCAGATGGTAATCCAATTTCAAGGTTATGCCTAATTAATTTGTGTAACACATGTTCACTGGTGTGTCCAATTCAACAGTGCCAATCAAGTAAGGAACCAGGTATGGCATAGAGTCAATGTATGGAAGAGGAGTTCACATCATCAATAAAAAAGCTGGAAAAATCAGTACTGGTATCATGCACAACAGGGGAGGAAACATAGGTGAAAGAATTATTTTTATTCAAAACATTGTGGGGTAAGCTATTGATAGTATTTACAGTCCTCCTCCGGGAATTGGTATCAATGTTTCCACAAAGGATATTAGAGTAATTGTAAGTAAGAAGTAAATGATCATCTTTTGTCATAGTAAATTTAACCCTAGCTTTCACCAAATCAAACAGCAATATAAGAGTACATCTTGCCTGAGGGCATAAAAAAACATTTTTTAGAATAATTTTGCATCCTAATGCTTTGAGAGTGACATAACCGGTTCCAGTAATAAAAGATGGTTTTTGTAAGTGTGTGCTAGTATCTAAGTATCATTTAATAGTAAATATTAATGGTCCTACAACCTATTGATATATGATTTATTGATTAAACCTCAGGGGAAGACTAATAAAATATTTATTCTCAATATATACTTACAATACTTAGATTTTTTCATGTGCTAGTTTTGTAAGTTAATCAGCTTCTTCCCAGTAATGGTGTTCAAACAACTGTGGAAAGTACCAAAAGCTTCCATGGAATCACTCTTATGTGTTGGCATGAAAACCTCACCATATGTTGAGAATGATTCACAAAACAGTGTGCCATATTTGTACCCTCCATTTTCCTCATCCTTTATGGGTCCAATCAAATCTCCAACTTTGAGGGATCAGAGAGATTAAGGAGCCACCTCATGTTGAGCAGTATTTTTCCTGCTACTTTTTGCTATGATGCAGTCTTCACAGTCAATCTTACCTGTAGGGTATTCAGATAGTAATCAAATATCAAGGTTATATCTGATTAATTTGTGTAACACATGTTCACTGGTGTGTCTGAGTCTACAGTTCCAATCAAGTAAGGAACCAGGTACAGAATAGGGTCAATTTATTGAAGAGGAGTTTACATCATCAATAAAAACTCTGGAAAAATAAATACTGGTATCATGCACAACAGGGGAGGAAACATAGGTGAAAAAAATCATTTTTATTCAAAAATTGTGGCGTAAACTATTGATAGTATTTACAGTCCACTTCCAGGAATTGGTATAAATGTTTCTCCAAAGGATATTTGAGTCATTGTAAGTAATAAGATAATGACCATCTTTTGTTATAGTAAATATAACCCCAGCTTTCACCAAATAAAACAGCAAGATAAGAGTAACTCTTGCCTGAGGGAAGGAAAAAAAAATTTTTTAGAATAATTTTTCATCCTAGTGCTTTGAGAGTGAAATCACCAGTTCCAGTAATAAAAGATAGTTTTTGTTAGTGTGTGCTAGTATCTAAGTATGATTTGATAGTAAATATTAATGGTCCTACTACTTATTGATAAATGATTTAGTGATTAAACCTCAGGGGAAGACTAATAAAATAGTTATTCTCAATATAAACTCACAATACTTGGATTTTAATGCATGCTAGTGGTAGGAAATAGATAAATAAAATATAGTTATAGCTTATATAAAGATAATATCAATTTATAAATGCTTTATAATATACTTTTATATGATAATAATTGTGTTATATTATTTATTTGAATTTTAGTAAGTAAGTGATGTCCAATAACCTCTCAAATACTCCCTTGCTTATACCAAAATCCACTGGAGTGCACAGACCTTCAATCCAGATGATGTCTCTGCTATCCCTGGAAATTACAGCACTTTGAGGGCCCATCACCTCCCCATGGCGTCCACTTCAAGCATTTTCAACACCCAGACCCCCAGCAAGGACCCTCCATCACAATAAATGATACCACGGACCCATACCATAAATAGAATACACAGATAAAAGTGGACACCATAAAGAAACAGATAAAATAACTCATCCAAAGAGTATATAATGAAACCCAAAGCATATAAAGGAACAAAATTAAATTTCCAAGCCCCCAATAACATCCCCAGGTATCCATATTAACCCAGTAAACATATCCCAACCCATAAATCCATAAAAATCCATGAAAGGAATCAAATTAAGTTGTCCAAACTGGATATATGTGCCTGAAATATGTGTATATGCTTGTGCAGGTGTTTTGAGTCCACTTAATACATCCGTATAACCTAAAATAAGCTGAAAAATAAATTTTATAGGCTTTTTAGAGGTTATAACCCACTTATAGACCTAAATATACATAATATAACTACATATTTCACTGAATATGAGGTTTATGTATACATATAAGCTTATGTATGTCAATAATTACTTAATATCACATAAGATAAGTATATAATGACTCCATTAACACCTTAATAAGTATTATAAGTCTATGGATATTCTATTTAAACTACTATAAGTCATACAATAGTGTAATAATTATATATATAAGTATTATAACCATATATATAGGTATTATAACCATATATATAAGTATTAGAGCCTTAATTTTAACTTATAAGCTTAATGTAATTAAGGTTATATTATTCTAAACATAAGAATTACTCAGTCCTTGGGATACCTAGGCTGACATTTTCCATTAGTTGCAACCTTAATTGGAATATGAGGTAAGATAGGTTAAAAGTTGGACATAATACTCACATCACCAGTATTATGATGAGTGGCTCCCAAGTCAAGAATAGCAGTGGATTCATTTAGGGATCATTTGTTCATCCATTCAATAATCTTCAACTCTAGATGACTGATTGATGTAGCCAATGCTTCCATGGATGAATAATTGACTTTGATGATTTGATCATCAGCATCCAGCTTAAGTCTTACCTTTCCTTTACTATCACCAGGTGTAAAGTGCATTTTATTAAGGTTGTTAATTTGCATCTGTAGGTCAAAATAAATTTTTAACACAGAATTGTAAGAAGGAGAGCAGGAATTGTAAGGAAAATCTGGTTTTATGTGTTCAGTAGCACCACAATCAAAACATTGATGTCGTGAATTGGGAGGGCAATAAGACTCAACTGCTGATGTGCAATTGGGCCTGCCTCAGAAAGTGCGAGCTTCAACATGTGACACATTTGGCAAGTCATTTGACTGTTGGAGATGATTTAGATTGGATTCGGCATTCAAATTTTCCGTCAAATAGTCATTGTGTGACATTCAGAGAGCATTTTCCCGTGCTTCTAAGGCTTAGCTAACATTTTTGGAAAGTTCAGAAGCAGAAAAAGGAATGAGCACTTGGGAGAAAATGGATTTGACAGATTCATTGTCAAATTTGAAGCCAGTGCAAAAAATGGCATCCACAGATTGTTGAACCAATCCCTAGTGTTTGGTGACCAGAGAAAGGACTGAGATGGGATTGCAAGAAGGTTCTTGAAGAAGGAAAAGCATGAAGTATGGGTTGAGAAATTAAATTTTTTTAAAGAGATTTAAATAGGCTTTGTGAAAGGATGAGGGGTGAGGGAGAGGTCGTTTGAGTTGAGCATCAAAAGTGTTGGAGATTATTGATTTAGCAAGGAAATCAACTACATTGGTGGTATATCTTGATACATCATTGAGAGCATACAAGCATGTTCCAATGTAATCATTCATTATGTCTTGAATGTGCCCGTTTGATCCATCAACATGGAGCTTTTCAATGTGAATTGTGGCTTTATTGATGGAACTGATAGCTTTTGGATGACATTCCACATCTTAAAGTGATAAACTGGTAGGAGGCTGTTCAGGAGAGGTGGTTTCAGCATTGGAAGCCATATTTAGGTGTGGGAGGGATTTGCAAGGGGAAGAAGAAATATGTGGTGTACCCTGTCCAGAAGAGTTGACTGAATCAGTAGATAGAAAGCAGGGACAAGGCCTTGTTGAGGGCCTAGGCATAAAATATAGGGAAAAGACGGGAAGTAATTGGGTGGGAAAAATGAGGAAGGGTTTAACGTCTAGGAATGCACCAGACAGAATTCAAATCTTGGTAGTAAAGTGCCTAAATGTTTAATGAAAAGCGCAAAAGGGTCCCATAAACTGTAATGTTGTGTCAGTATCAGAACTCGGAGAAGAATTGTTAAATTGCTTTACCTGTAATGTTGTGTCAGTAACAGAACTCAGAGAAGAATTGGAGTTAGTAAGACACGCACATTACAGTTTATATACACAGGTCATGTGGTAGCCAAGTCTTAATATGTATATGTACATAAAAAAGGGAGGGTAAAGTTTCTGTCAAATGACAATTGAGCTGGCCAAAAAAATTTGAATTCTTTAGTACAGCTATTTGGGGAAAGCTTTCTGTGTTTTTGCCTTTCACTCCCCGCCAAAAACATGAATAAAAACCATGTTTGGTGGGGGATGAGGGGAAAAAAATAAGCATAGTTTTCCCAAATAGCTGTCACTAAGCACCAAGTAAGATATCCCTGATGGAGATATTTTAGGGAGGTACATAAGGATAGAAAAATATGTGCAAGATAAATATGTGTCAAGAAAATATGTGCAGAAAAAATATGCAAGGAAAATAAGTGTAAAAAAATATCTTGCAACCATGGGAAATTTATTTTTTTTTAATTTTTTTTCCTCAAAAAAAAGATTTTTATTTGATTTTTTATTTTTTCCCTTTTTTCACAATTTATTTGAAAAAAAAAAATTCTCATGGTGGCAGATGATTTTTATTACACTTATTTTTCTTGCACTTATTTTCCTGCAACTTAATTTTTTTACATTTATTTCTCTGACCTTATGTTCCTCCCTAAACACTATGCGCCAAGTGAGATATCCCTGATGGGGATATCCAGCGTGAGTTGGGGATATTTTAGGGAGGGACATAAGGATAGAAAAATATGTGTCAGAAAAAAATGTGCAGGAAAATTTCTGTAAAGAAAATATGTGCAAAAAAATATGTGAGAAAAATAAGTGTAAGTGAAATATTTTGCAACCATGGGAAATTTTTTCGTTTATTTTTTTTTCTCCAAAAATTGATTTTTTATTTCATTTTTTATTTTTTTCTGTTTTTTCACAATTTTTTTTTTGAAAAAAATGATTCCCATGGTCACAAATTATTTTTCTTACTCTTATTTTTCTCACACTTACTTTTCTTGCACTTACTTTTCTTACATTAATTTTTCTGACCTTACTTCCCTCTCTAAAATATCCCCATCAGGGATATCTTACTTGGTGCATAGTGAAAATATCCCCAACTTGTGATAGAATAAAAACTCTATTAGTTTTAGGACTCAATGAAATATATATATGGACGATAGGAATGGACAATAGGATAGAGGGACTCGGACTAGGGACTGATGAAAGAATAAGGAAAGTTAGCTGATAGAATAGAAACTCTATTAGATTTAGGACTCAATGAAGTATATATATGGACAATAGGAATGGACAATAGGACAGAGGGACTCACACTAGGGACTGATGAAAGAATAAGGACTTAAGAGTAAATAGAAATTAAGAAACGTTAATAAATAAATAAATAATAATTAAGATGAGAAAATGGATGAGGAACCGTATAGGGGTCCATCATCTATATATATAATGCTGTTCTATAACTAAATTAGGTTAGGACAAAGAAAAAACTATGAGTAATATCAGGCTTGAGTATGGGAAAGCATATATCTATATGTATATGTATATGTGCGTAAGTAGATGGAAAAATAATGGTAACTATAGGTAGAATTATAATTTAACACTGATACCCCCTCGTGCTCAAAACAGCAACGGATTCAAATGTAAGCATTTTAAAAATTCATGATATTTAGGATGAGCTAAAGATTTAGTAAGGATATCTGCCACCATTGTGCCGGTGGGAGTGTAATTTATAGTGAATTTGCTATTATTGACTTCCTCGCGCAACAAGCATACTCTTGTGTTGATATGGCAAGTTCTATGTTGATAGAGAGGATTAAGTGCAAGACTTATAGCCCCTTGATTGTCACCCATTAGTGGCACGTTGACTATTTTAATGTTAAAGTCATTAAAGAGCTCTTTAGTCCAAAGCAGATCTTGGCCACAGTCAGTCATATAATAATATTTTGACTCAGAGGTGGAGAGAGAGACAGACTGTTGTTTAGATGATCGCCAACTAATGGGACCTAGATGAAAAACAACCGTTCCCAAGGTAGATTTTGAATAAGTGCTTTTATTGTAGTCAGAATCAGCATACACTATCAGGTTACCTAATGAACTATTTTGTATATTCCCCAGAGTTAAAGAATATTCTTTGGTGAATTGTAAGTACCTTAAAATATGAAAGAAGGCCATAATTTTCTGATCAGAGGGAGCATTAAGGTATTGAGCGAGAGAGCTGGCTGCAAAAGCTAAGTCTGGTCGAGTGCAAAGAACAAGATGGTTGAGCAAGCCAATGGCTTGCCAATAATTGATTTGATCTGTGTATTGATAAGAGTCGCACTTAGTGAATTGTGAGTTGGGAACTAATGGAGTGGTTACGGCCCTGCAGTCCTGATACTGGAATTCATGAAGCAATTTCTTAATATATAACTTTTGAGAGATCTGTATTGTTTTGCTAGGTCTAACTTGAGTCAATTTCATTCCCAGAACCCACTTGAGTTCACCTTGGTCATCCATATCAAAGACTTTGGATATTTTATCTTTAAATTGTTGTATTGAGGGTCCACCAATAATCAGGTTATCAACATGGATGAAGACGTAACAAGTTTTTTTGGGATCATTGTTGAGAAATAAATATGGATCAGCTTTGCTAGATTTAAAGCCAATGTTGGTGAAGAATGTGGATAATTTACAATACCAGCAACAGGGGCTTGTTTAAGGCCATAGAGGGACTTTTTAATGTGTAAGCAGTGATTGTTATTCTTAGTCTTGTAGCCATTCAGGAATCTGAGGTATAGATTTTCATCTGGTTCACCATGTAAGAATGTGGATTTCACCTCCATTAGATTTATTTCCCAGTCCTTATAAGCAGCAAACCCGAGCAGGAAGGGAAGAGTGGCTAGTCAACCCGTAGGAGCATAAGTTTCATTATACTCTATACCTTCTATTTGAGAGAACCCTTGTACACACAATTGGGCCTTGTATTTGGTGATGTTACCTTCTGAATCAGTTTTCTTTTTGAATGTCCAAGTAGTACCAAGTAGATCTTTGTGACTGGGCAGTGGAGTTTCTTCCCAAACTTCATGTTTGTTGATGCTGGTAAGTTCAGATTCTATAGCTTTCAGCCATTCATCACTTTCACTAGAGTTTACACCACACAATATGGGGGGCGGACTTCCTAGCAAGTCCACAACCTTGGACCCAAACTCACCATAGATTGAACACACATTGAGCTATTGATAAAGGAATTATACAATCAGGGATGAACACCACTCAGCAGAACAGTTTTAGGTGGGTGTTCAAGTAGAGTTCAGTATGGGTTCAGTATGAGTTCAGTCTGAGTTCCATCTGAGTTCCATCTGAGTTCAGGTTGAGGACTTGCTAGCAAGTCCACCCCCTATATTGCGTAGTGTTAGGGCTTCATAATAATTATTTGGATTATCAAGAGGGGAAAAAATTAGGTTGATTGGGTTACCTCTGCAATTGGTTTTAAGTATGTTAGAAGGATTAATCTCAGAAGAGATTTTGTTAGTTGGTCAAATATTTTTTTCAATATAAGCATAATGTTTAGCAGCTGTGATAGTGGAGGCTGGAATATCTGATTGATCGGCCATAGGTGATTCAGAAGAGTTGGATTGATTAGATTGATTAGTATTATTAGCTGAGGGAAATGCAAAATAATCCATATCTGGAAACACAAGAGTATCTATAGGTTCCCCTTTGGAGAGAGATTGAGCTAGGTTAAAAGAGTTCAGAAATTTCACGTTGTGGTCTTCCAACATTGGCAGGGGCCTTTGTTGTGTGATTTGGCGCTGTTTGTGCATGTCTTAATTGACATCTGTTAAGGAAGTTGGTATTTTTCTGGTTTTATTCCGTGGATATTGGGTCTGCTGGTATGTGGGTACTATCATTGGATATCCCCAGTTTTTCTCTATATTTTATGTCTTAAAGACATTTTTCATATTCTGAGTTTTAAGGGGTCATTTCCTCATTTTTCATTTATAAAAGATTGCTGTTTAATTTTGTTTTTCGTGTTTTATGGGCTAACCTTAAGTCTTAGGGTTAAGTGCTTAGTACCATTGGATAGAGCTAATTTTTCTCTATATTTCATGTCTCAATGTTGTTATAGTGAAATTCCGTGTTTTAAAGGTTTTAGTAGTTGTAGCTAATTTTTCTAAGTAGATTAGTGGTTTTTATTGGTTTTCTGGCTTCAGGGAAGCCGGGCTGCTTTAGGCAGCATCTCCAACGTCGGGCGGCCTGCCCGCCTCTGTTTTAGGAGGTTGGGGAGCGCTCCAGGAGGGTTTTTTATGCAATCTAGCAGGTACAGGCGCCAGATTGGTGGGTGCGCATGGGCTCTTAGTTAGTGGTCTGTGTGTACATAGTGAATAAGACAGTTTGGGGCAGCCTTAATCACCATACAACCATCCGGTGGTGATATCATTGTTCCTCACTCAGTTTTCACTGTTTTCTGGCCACAATTGGCTGTGTTTGTTGCAAGTGAGTTCTTCATTTAACTTAACTTTGGCAACTGTTTTCTCTGTTATAGTCTTGCAAGCTATAGCAAGTATTATTGCTGTCTCTGGTGTGGATTTGCAGCCTACATCAAGTATCTTTGCTGTCTCTGGTGTGGACTTTGTTCTACATTTCAGTTCTTTGGTATGGTAGTCTATCTGGGGACTACTTTCTTGGCTCATCAAGCAGTCAAGTGTGTTTAAAAGGAGCTTTAGCAAAACAGGAACCAAATTACTTTAGCAAGTAAATCTCACTCTATTTTTCTAAAGGGACAGGGGATTTTCTCTCTGGTTTTTCTCCAACTCCCTTGGTCAAGGCCTATAGCTAGTACTATAGGATTGTCTACATTTCTGGCGCCCAACGTGGGGTAGAACTTGATAGTTCTTTGGAATCTCTGTTTGCTTTGGTTGGCTCTTTTTGGTGTTTTGGACTGGAGGAATGGCTTCTGGTTCTGCTATTCCTGTGGTGACTGTCAGTGGGGGGGATGGTCCTCCTTCTGTGATGGTTAGGAAGTGTGTAAGGATTAAAACTTGGGATGGTACCAAGTTTAATGGGGAGGATGTCAAGTGGTTTCTAGAGAAGTATGAAAATGCTGCTGGAGTGGATGGTGCTTCCTACCTGGACATGGTGAAGCAGATTATCTTCTTCATTGGTGATAGGTCAGTGGAGAAGGAGATTGTGGCCATGTCTGGCTACAAGAAGAGGGATTCGAAATTGTTGTGTAGGGAGATGATAGATAGATGGGCTGTCAGGTTCACTATGGTGGATCTGAACAAGGTTGTCAGTGAATGGCAATCTTATGGTGGTGTTGGTAACTTACATAGTTACAGGAAGTTTCTGCTACAGTTTGATCCTGTGGTGGAATACTTGGTGGAAGTGGAGGAGCTGGCACATGAAAATGCTGCCAAAGATGTTTTTTGGTCTGCCCTGGCTAGAGATGTCAGGATGGATGTGTTGAAGGAGTTGTCAAGAAAGGAATTGATGAAGACTCTTTCTAATGGGGATCAGAAGTTGCCCGCCTTTGATAAGGTGAAGGAGGCTGTTGAGGCCCATTTGAAGTTATTGGCTGTGGACACCTATTAGGAGGGGTGTGCCAAGTATGTCAGCAAAGTAAGTTTGGCTTTGGCTGAAGAGGAAGTTAGGGAGAAGAAGGAGGAGAAAAATTTGGTGCAGGTTCCCAAACAGGAGAGGGACCCAATGGTAGAGAAGTTGGCTGATCTGACAAAACAGCTGCACATTTTTGTTCAGGAGGCCAAGAAGGTTAATAAGGCACCTTCTCAGCCAAGAGATTTTGAAAGGAGGGCTGGTAGGAGTGATCCTTGGGTTTGCTCTTAATGAAGTAGGAGGGGGCACTGGTCCAATGATTGTTGGGCATTTAACAGGGATGTGTCTGAAGGAAAGGTGGAATTTGATGGCAGGGTTTTCAAGTTCCCTGATGGTTCTTTTGTGAAGCCCAGTGAGGGGCAGGCTCCTGTTGATTTGGTCAGGAGAAGGGGAGGTCTCAATCAAAGGAGGCCAAGGTTTGAGGAGATTCTTGATCAAGGGAAGTCTTCTGGTAAGCAGGATGAGGATGGCAAGGGAAAGGGGAAGGAGGTCAATAAGGTCTCTTTTTCTACTTCCTTTGGTGGTTTGGAGTTGTATTCTTGTGGTGGACAGTCAAGTGGGGAATGCTTGGCTGGTGTTTATGATGTGGAAGCATGAAAGGTGGGAAGGCCTAAGAGCAGTTCTCAGGCACAACAAAAGCCTAATGCTTCAAAGGCAGATCCTAAGCTGAGTGCAGCTAGGAAGAGGTACAGCAAAGAGGAGCTGTACAAGATGCAGAAGGGTATGGCTGACATGGGCCCCCCTAGTTTTGGCACATTGGACATGAATGGTGAGCCAATGCCAATGGAAGTGGATTCTTACTCTGAGGAGGATGTCCCTTTGGCTTCATTGCCAAAGCCTGCTGGAGTTAGAGGTTCTGGTGAGGGATCTGGTTTGGTTCCTGTTAATGGTAAATCTTTTGGTGGTGCTGGTCCTCAAGAATCTTCTAGGGCCAAGGTGGTGAAGCAAAGAGCTCACTTTGAGAGGCCAGTAGTGTCTGGTCAAGTTAATGTTATGGACTCTGTCCTGGAAAGGATGAACCAGGGTCAGGTTTCCCTATCTTATGGGGAATTGTATGCTATCAGTCCAGGGTTGGCTGATAGGCAGAAGAAGTTGTTGACCAGGAGAAGGGTTTCTTCTGGTGAGGTAGAATACATTTGTGATTCTGCTGAAAAGTTTGGTGAGGGGTTGGAAACTCATTTTTCTGCTCCTCTGGGATATGTCAATGTCACTCTGAATGGAAGGGAGGCAAGGGCATTGGTGGATTCAGGTTCTCAGATAAACCTGATTTCTTTGTTTGAGGCAACTCATATGGGCCTCCCCATCAAAACTGGTATTGGTGGGAATTTGAGAGGGATCGGTGGCCATGTCACTGAATTGGTTGGAACTTCAGAGTTTGTGAAGTTAGACATTGGAGGAGCCTCAGGGAAGGTTCATTTTTACATTGCTAAAGATAATGTAAAAGCAGTTTTGGGTGGGCCATTCTTGATGGATTTTCAGGCAAGAATTGGTTATCAATTAGATTTGGGAATCAGTTTGGAGTTGACCGGTGAAGAGGAAAGAAGGTTTCACATGAGGTTATCATCCCCTGGAGAGGATGGTTGGGAGACTAGGCCTGGTTTATCTTCAATGTGCCAGTGCATGGACTGCTGCAGGAGAAGGAAGGAAGTGGGTGCTGCCTCTAGTTTTTTGGAGTGCGGCTTAGGCTCTATTGAGAGTCTGTCTTTTTTAGAGTAATGAGGGCTGATCACCCTAGTGCTACAACCTCTCCCCGAGATGAGGAAATCCCAGGTTGTAGTAGGTCAGCTCCCTTGGAGATATACCAAGTGGATTTTCAACTTTCTCTTTTTAATTTTTCTCTTCTCTGCAAGTATTCATCAAGTTTTTTATCAAGTCTCTGTTCTCTCTCAAGATTCTTAATTATTTTTAATTCAAGTTTAAAGAAGAAGATTGGTTATATATCTTTATTGAAAGATATGCGGAAAAGTTTTGGGGCGGTGAGATTGGGGTCTAAAAGTAACACACAATTGTGCACCACTAGGGTTTCTTCTATGCCTGTCAAAAACATTACCTGGGCCACACCTGTGAGCATTGGGGAAACCCCTGGTTATTTTTGTAGGACAGAAGAAAACTCAAGAAAAGAAGATAAAAATTTCAAGATAATTCATGAAAATCAAGAAAAAAATCAGAAGATAATGAAGAAAGAATATGCAAAATATTTTTGTGAAGATTGTCAAGATCTATTTTTGGGCCTTCAGCATGAGTTTATACTGCAGAAAATGTTGAAGAAAGAAGATCATCAAGATCTATTTTTGGACCTTCAGCATGAGGATAAACTGCACAATTTTAGAAGATGTGATTCAGAAGATGAATCAAGATTTGAAGATTTGGAAGTTGGAAGTGAGGATGAAGATGTGGAATTGCGGAAAAGTTTTGGAGTGGTGAGATCGGGGTGTAAAAGTAAGTCCTCCCAATTGTGCACCGCTAGAGTTTCTTCTACACCTTTCAAAAACATTACCTTGGCCACACATGTGAGCAATGGGGAAACCCTTGGTTTTTGTTCCAGGTCTGGTGGTGAAGATTTTCTGAAGATCCCTCAAGTTGAAGGTGGAGCGGCAAAGTATAAGAAGGTAGCGCAGAAGATTAGGCCGGTCAATGAGCCTATGCCTGTGGGTTTGAATCCGCCTTTGAAAATACCTCCTTTGTCAAGAGATCCATTTTGTACTCCTTTGTTGAAGAATCCTCCAGAATTTGTAGAGACGGCCAGGGTGACCGTGGAAAGATTGAAAGTTGTTAAGTTTAGTCCTGATGGGTGGTTGTCTGAGGAAGAAAAGAAGTTGTTTTTTCATGTTATTGTGCTAAGGGAAAAAGCGGTGGCATTTGTTGAGGAGGAAAGGGGTGTATTGAAGCACTCTTATGGGGAACCTTACTTGATTCCTGTGGTTTGCCATGAACCTTGGAAAATCAAACCTATTCTGATTCCAGCCGCTATTAGAGAGGATTTTGTAGAGATTGTTAGGGAAAGAGTCAGGACTGGGTTATACGAACAATCGACATCCAGTTACTCAAGTCCAGTGTTCTGTGTAAAGAAGCAGAATGGAAAGTTGAGGGTGGTTCATGATCATAGAGCCTTGAATAGAGTCACTATCAAGGATGCTGGTATGCCACCAAGTGCAGAGGATTTTGTTGAAGCTTTCGCTCGAAGGGTGTGTTATGGTTTGGGTGATGTTATGGGTGGTTATGATGAGAGGGAACTCCATACAGATTCAAGGCCTCTCACAACTTTTGAGACTCCTTTGGGAAGATTTCAGCTCACTAGGTTGCCTCAAGGAGCAACTAATTCAGTGGCAGTTTATCAAGCACAAATGGCTTGGATTTTGCAGGATGAGGTTCCTACTCATGCTGGTATTTTTATTGATGATGGTGGAATTAAAGGACCATCCACTGATTATGGTAATGAGGTGTTATTGGAGAACCCTGGAATAAGGAGGTTTGTGTGGGAATATGCAATAAATCTAGAGAGAGTGTTGTTCAGGATTGAAGAGGCTGGTTTGACCATTTCAGGGTCAAAATTCTGTTTTTGTGTTCCTGCTTTGGAAATTCTGGGTCATATGGTATGTAAAGAGGGAAGGATTATGGCGAAGAAGAAGATTAATAAAATTCAGGCATGGCCAAGGCCTAAAAATACTGCTGAAGTCAGAGGATTTTTGGGTGTATGTGTATAGGTCAGGATTTTCATTAAGGATTTTTCTTTGTTGGCTTCACCTTTAAGAAGGTTGACCAGAAAAGATGCAGATTGGAAATGGAAGGAAGAGTGTGAAGAGGCTTTTCAGAAGCTGAAAAAGGTTGTTGTTGAAGATATAATTCTTCACAAGTTGGATTATGGTGTTGGTGCTGGAAAGATTTATCTGGCAGTGGACTCAAGTTATATTGCTGCTGGTGCTGTTTTGTCTCAGGAGGATAAGACTGGGAGGGTCAGGCCAGTAAGGTATGAGTCTGTGGTGTTTAATGAGGTGGAATCTAGGTATTCTCAACCTAAGTTGGAATTGTGTGGCATAGCTAAAATTTTAAAGAAGCTACAGACGGTTCTGTGGGGCAGCATTTTGAGCTGCAGATGGAGGCAAAATCTTTGGTTCAGATGATCAATACACCTAGTCTTCCAAATGCTCCAATGACTAGGTGGGTGGCATTTATTCAACATTTTTCTTTTGACCTGGTACACAAACCAGGTAAAACTTTTACTATGCCTGATGGGTTATCAAGGAGGCCACCTACAGATGAGGATTCTGATTCTGAAGAGTTTTAGGAAGATGTTTCAGTGATTAGGGCCAGCACAAAGGGTGCTGAGGATTTTTCTTTCCTCCCCCATGAGGCTAAACTGGATGATTGTTCTGACCTCCCCCAAGAGGTTAAACTGGCTGGTTCTGATCTTGATTCTGGTGATCAGGATGTTTTTGTTGATGAAGATGGAGTTTTTCTTTGGGACAGCTCAAAATTGGAAAAGGGTGTTTTTGTTAGTGAACTGGATTCTCACAAGGTTCAGTGGAAAGAGAAAGACGTGCCAAAATTTAAGGATAGGTGTCCTGGTTGGGCTGCTCAATTGGCTCATGTTCACACTGGTGATTTTGATGACAGAGTTGTACCCTTGGATGTTGTTTTGTTGGATTTTGAAGATGAGACCTGGGGTCAATCTGGGTTTTGTTTTATTTTGGTGGAATATCTGTTGACCTTGGAGAGGCCAGATAGTTGTGATGATGATACTTGGTTGGAAATCAAGAAGAAGAGTCCTGGATTTTATGTGTCAGGAAGGCGGTTGATGAGAAGGAGACATTCTAATCCTCAAGTGGTGGTGACTCAGAAGAAGGGTCAAGAATTGGTTTTGAAGTCTTTGCATGAAGACCTTGGTCATAGAGGCTTTGGGGAGACTTATAGAAGAGTAGCAGACAGATTTTCGTGGCCAGGTATGAAGTTGGTTGTGCAGGGTTGGGTTCAATCTTGTGAAGAATGTCAAAGAAGAAGTCACTTGAAACCTAAAGAGGTGGGCCGTGCTACTGGTGAATCAACTGTTTTTGGAAGGGTCAGTCTGGATGCTGTCCATATTAAAGAGGGCAGGTATAAATACTTGATTGTTGCTAGGGATGATTTGTCTGGTTGGGTTGAGGCAGTGCCTCTGGTTAATTTGACTGCCAAGAATGTGGCAGAGCTTTTGAAGAAGGAGTGGATTTATAGGTATGGGTTGATGAAGTTGGTCACTGTTGATGGCTGGCCAGAGTTTGGTGCCGAATTTAAAGAAACTGTGGCTAGTGTTGGTGCTAGGGTTAGAGTGGCTACACCATATTATCCTGAAGCTGAAGGCATGGTTGAAAGAGGCCATCAAGTTATCAAGAATGCTTTGGTGAAGATGTGTAGAGATAGTGCCGAAAAGTGGAGGAATTATTTACCCTTGGTTTTATTTGCGGATAGGATCACTGTGAAGAGGACAACTGGCTATTCTCCTTATGAGCTAATGTTTGGTCAAAAAGCCGTTCTACCAGTGGACTTAGAAGCTGTCTCTTATCTTGGAATTGATTGGGATGACGTGCACTCAACAGAAGATTTTCTCTGTGCCAGGATGCAACAGTTGGAATGTAGAGAGGAATGTCAAGAGAAGGCATACTCTAGAATGATGAAGATTAGGAATCAATCAGTCAGGTACTGGGACAAGAAGTTGGATCATAGACTCAGGAATCCCTTGAAACCTGGTTGTTTGGTTATGGTGTATAATAGAAGTTTGGATAGTCAGTGGGGCAAAATGTTTGCTGAAAGATGGAATGGACCTTACAGAGTCAGATCTCAGGCATCTGGAGGTTCTTATGTTTTGTAAGAGTTGGATGGTGCAGTCTTGAAAAAGAGGGTGGCTGCAGACCAAGTGAAGAGGTTTTATCCCAAAGGCACTAGGCATGAAGAAGATTGACTCCGCAATGAGGATAAACTACAGACCATTCTTTAATTTTGGTTTTTTTTGTGGTGATGCTATGCATCTGTTTGTTGGAAACTTTTGTTAGAGGGTACCCATGGGTGGGGCTTCTAGATTTGATCTTGGCAAGTTTAGGGGTGACTGATGGGCTGGCTGCTCTATCAACAGTTACCCCAGATTGTCTGTTTCCACCCTTTTCTCTTAATTTGGTTGAACCCTATTATTGGTTTATTTTCACAGGTTTTAGTCCTCTATGACTTTAAACTGGAATTTCCTTTGGTTTTCAAGTGCCGGACTCTTCACTCTTATTGGTTTGGGTTTTTTGTGTTGAATATTGTGTTTTTTGTTAGAAGGTACCCAGGGGGGGCTTCTAAATTTTATTTTGGAAAGTTTGGGGGTAACTGATGAGCTGGCTGCTCTGTAGAACAGTTACCCCAGAATGTCTGTCTCAAGTCTTTTGTTTTTTCCTAGTTGAATTCTAGTTCTGTTGTTTATTATTCAGGTTTTAAGTCCGCTATGACTTTAAACTTGTTTGGGACTGGCTTCTTTATCTTTGGTTCTTTCAGATTGGTGGTGGATCACTGGTGGTCTCCCATCATTTTTACCTATTGGAGGGAGCCCACCCAGTGATCATTTCTATGGACCGGACTTTCCCTTATTGGACAATTTATGGAGCTTGTTTTTCTTTGATTTTTGCAGTTATATTTTTGCTAGATAGCAGTTTTAGATTATTTTATTTTTTTCTATTTTTTTCTTTTAATTTTTTTATGGGGGTTGTTTAAAATTATAAAATCAAAAATATAGGGTGTTACCACATCAGGGTCACCTGGATGTGGGCAAGCATTGGTGGGGAAAGGCTCATCAATTGGCCGGGCAATGCTATTTTCTTATTTTTAATGATTATTTATTTCATGTGTTTCTGTGTTTCATTATTTTTTATTATTTTCGGAATTTCTGGAATTTCTAAATATTTTTAATTTTGTTTTCTGTTAACCATTTAAAAGAATTAATTGTGTATCCACATCAAGGTGCACTTGGATGTGGGTAAGGTATCAGGGGATCAGCTCATCAATTGGCTGGGGGATACCAATTGTATTATTTTTTATATTTTATTTTATTTCATTTATTTTATTTCATTTCATTTTAGTTATTAATTTTTAATTTTAGAATATTAGTAGATACAAATCAAAAAAAAAAAAATCTGAAATTATTTTTATTAATTGTTTTATATTATTATTATGTTTCTAATCTATTTGCAGGAGCTCATTTTCTGGATGATGAAGCTTCTGGAGGCTGGTCTGGATTGTGATGACATTTTTGTTTTTTGTTGGGATTGTGGGAAGCACTGTGTTCTTTGAAGTGCATCCTGCTGGAGAGATTATAGGGATTGTAATGATCAGGGATTGGATTAGAGGGAAGTTCAGAGGAGGAAGAAGAAGAGGCAGGAATGGAGTTCTGGAGGGTGTGTTTAATGATCCTAGACATTTTCCAGTGGTTGTCCAGTAGGCGCTTTCTCAGGGATTTTTCAAAGTGATTCAAGGGTCCATGGAGGGCAAAGGCTTTTAGCATATTGGAACACATGGTTCTTAGGTGTTTCTTCATGTCTCCATAATCCAGGGTCAAAGAAGTTTCAAGAGTTTGGCCAACACCAATAATAGATTCAGGAGGAGGGGTGCCAACTAGACAAGAAGAATTGGATCAGTAATTATTTTTTGTTGAAGAAATGGAATAATTAATTTGGTACTTACAGATTGGAAGCTCATCAAATCTGTAAGCAGCTGGGATTTGGATCTCTGACCATTTTGTTATGGTCATAGTGGGTGGATCAACTAGGGAAAGATATGAATTCTCATGGTCTTCCTCTGAAGGATCCTGAGAAGGTGAACTGGGCTGCTGATGTTGCTGGGGCCTAGTTGGAGCAGTGAGATTGTTTTTGTTGTTGTGGTTGTTATTTCTGTTGGATTCAGTTGGAGGAGGTGCTGGTGATGGAGTACCAGGGTTGTTAAAGGATGGTGCAGGAGAGGTGGATTTGGAAGCAGACTGCTCTCTTCTGGACGGAGATTTTGAAGAAATGGAACTGTCAGAAGAGTAGTTGGCTGACAGAGGAGAGGTGTAGTTTCTTTGTCTTAGTTGGGGACAAAGTTGTTCTTGTGGAGCAGTGTGTGGTGTTCTGGTTTCTTCTTGGGGTTCTCTGGCAGTTCTCTTAGAAATCTGGGAAATTTTGGTGTTTTTGGATTTCGGAAGGGTGGATCGCATTGCTCTGGGAGCAGTAGGAGGTAGTTGGGTTGATTTGTTATTGTTGTCTGGATGAATTTGGCTATTTTCTGGCCGTTTTTGGAAGTTTTGGCCCTGATTTTCACTGTTTGGTGAGGCGGGCGGGCCGCCTGGACGCAGTCTAGAAGCCTAGGGGTTGATTTTGAAGCTTTTGGAGCTAAGTTAGTAGTGATAAAAGCATTTTCTTGAGAAGCTAAGGCTGGTATTTTGGGAAGAGTGCGGGAAGCTGAGCTTCTGGATCTTCTGGAAGGAGCTGAAGATAGAGAGGAAGAGGATGGACCAAGTTCTTGAGACCTGGTAGGGGATCTGGAGATGTAATTTTGAGAAGGAGAAGGCGGAGGAATAGGATAGTGGGCATCTCTGTCACATTTCTTTTTTTTGGAATAGCAAGAGTCACAAGCCCTGTTGTAGAATTTGGCTTCTGGATTTGGAAGAGTGAATGTCCAAGGTCTGCACATGTGGATGCACTGTTTGCAGGAATAGTCCCTTGGAGCAGTGAAGCAAGGAAGAGTAGAGGAGTCAAAAGCAGGGGATCCAGACATGATTTGTGGTGTGAAAGGTGAGGAAAAGGATAAGAGAAGATTTTGTCAGTGATGAGTAGAAGATGAAGTGAAGGCGGACGCTCCGTGGGAGTAGCTGTGTGTGTATTGCATGAAATTGGCTGGGTCAGATTCATGCAAGATTCTGACAGTCCTCTATGACTCTAAACTGGAAAATTTATCAGTCCATCAAGACTTTAAACTGAATTCTGGTTTCTGTAACTCCTCCAAGACTTTAAACTGGCTGGTTTCAATATTTTGTCAAGAAGTAGTCCGTCAAGACTATAAACTGAACACTGTGTTAGTCCCCCAAGACTTTAAACTGAGGGTTGTAAGTCCCCCAAGACTATAAACTGAGGGAAAAGTTTTTGTTCTTGGAGTTGGTTTGAAATATTGGTAGAGGGTATCCACAGGGGGAGCCTCTGAATTTAGAAAAGGCAAGTTTGGGGGTAATTGATAGGCTGCAGCTCTATTCACCATTACCCCAGAATGTTAGTTTTTTCTCTGTGTCTTAATGTGGTTGATCTCTGATTCTGGGTTAATGATTTAGGTTTTTTGAGTCCCCCAAGACTTTAAACTGAGGATTTTTGAGTCCCCCAAGACTATAAAATGAGGATGGTCCCCCAAGACTTAAAACTGAGGGTTTTTTGTGGTTACATCCTATAGAGGGTGTGGTCAATTTTGCTTTTCTGAATCAAACTCAAGTACTAGTGGAATTACAGAGGGAATCAAGAGATGAAATGAAGTGTTCAGAATTAGCCTTGAACTAGTGAATGAGGTGTCTTCTGTTCTCAATGTCCTGTGGATCTCTAGCAGGAGTGGATTGGAAATAGTGAAGCAGAAGTTGTTTCTGTTGAGATGTGTGTTGTTGGAACTTGGCCTTGATAGTGGGAAAGTGCGTTGGTGTTGGTGGTGCAATGGATCCTACATTGTTATCATCACTATCAGAAGAAGGAGGAACTGAGAAGTTATCAGTTTTAAAGTTGAAGGAAGAAATGAATGTTCTTTACCATCAGATGGACCAGGGATGGGGGAACTAGTTGTTTTATGGGTTGTGGCACTCTTCTGGGAAGGGTGGAGCTTTTTGATTAATTTGGGTATCAGGATGGATGGCCTAGATCCTTTGGTGCTGGCAGAAGAAGGACCAGGTTGAGGCGGAGGTGAATCTGTTGTGGAAGAAAGTGGACCAGGTCTGTGGCAGGTCTTCTTTCTGGAGTGGCAGACATCGCAGGACGCTCTCTATGGATGAACAGGTGGTGCTATGGCGCAGATTAAATTATTGTTGATGCAGTATTTGAAGGGGCCCATTTCAGAGGCAGATTTGGGAAGGAGGTTAAACATGGTGGTTGGATGAAGAAAGAATGCGGACATTCTCAATTGGAGGGAGGATGTGGTCTTCCAACATTGGCAGGGGCCTTTGTTGTGTGATTTGGCGCTGTTTGTGCATGTCTTAATTGACATCTGTTAAGGAAGTTGGTATTTTTCTGGTTTTATTCCGTGGATATTGGGTCTGCTGGTATGTGGGTACTATCATTGGATAGCCCTGGTTTTTCTCTATATTTTATGTCTTGAAGACATTTTTCATATTCTGAGTTTTAAGGGGTCATTTCCTCATTTTTCATTTATAAAGGATTGCTGTTTAATTTTGTTTTTCGTGTTTTATGGGCTAACCTTAAGTCTTAGGGTTAAGTGCTTAGTACCATTGAATAGAGTTAATTTTTCTCTATATTTCATGTCTCAATGTTGTTATAGTGAAATTCCGTGTTTTAAAAGGTTTTAGTAGTTGTAGCTAATTTTTCTAAGTAGATTAGTGGTTTTTATTGGTTTTCTGGCTTCAGGGAGGCCGGGCCGCTTCAGGCGGCATCTCCGACGTCGGGCGGCCCACCCGCCTCTGTTTTAGGAGGTTGGGGAGCACTCCAGGAGGGTTTTTTATGCAATCTGGCAGGTACAGGCGCCAGATTGGTGGGTGCGCATGGGCTCTTAGTTAGTGGTCTGTGTGTACATAGTGAATAAGACAGTTTGGGGCAACCTTAATCATCATACAACCATCCGGAGGTGATATCATTGTTCCTCACTCAGTTTTCACTGTTTTCTGGCCACAATTGGCTGTGTTTGTTGCAAGTGAGTTCTTCATTTAACTTAACTTTGGCAACTGTTTTCTCTGTTATAGTCTTGCAAGCTATAGCAAGTATTATTGCTGTCTCTGGTGTGGATTTGCAGCCTACATCAAGTATCTTTGCTGTCTCTGGTGTGGACTTTGTTCTACATTTCAGTTCTTTGGTCTGGTAGTCTATCTGGGGACTACTTTTTTGGCTCATCAAGCAGTCAAGTGTGTTTAAAAGGAGCTTTAGCAAAACAGGAACCAAATTACTTTAGCAAGTAAATCTCACTCTATTTTTCTAAAGGGACAGGGTATTTTCTCTCTGGTTTTTCTCCAACTCCCTTGGTCAAGGCCTATAGCTAGTACTATAGGATTGTTTACAACGTTGTGAGTAATATGAATTTTGTCAGTGGAAGGTGAGTAAATTCAATAATCAGTATGTTCCTCACAGTAACCTAGAAAAATTCCTTCTTCCCCACTCTTGTCAAATTTTCCATTACATTGAAGTTTTTGCTGGTAGTAGATGATATCTAATCTGAATGGATGAAGCTTTTGAGGAACTTTAACATGATTGTTCTGCCATAATTCCCAGGGTTTTGTATGATTTTTGAGAGCTGAAGTGTGTAATATATTAAGCAGGAAGGTGGCAGTATTGACAGCTTCTGCCTACCAATAAGTATCGAGTCCAGATTCAATTAGTAAGCATTGAGCCTTTTCAACAACAGATCTATTTCTTCTTTCAGATATAGGGTTTTGTTGAGGGGAATATGGAGCCATCCGCAGATGGATGATGCCTCTGTTCTTAAATTAATTTTCGAAAGCGTGGCTAGTGGACTCTCCACCGTTATTGGAAACTATACATTTGATCTTGCATCCCAGCTGATTTTTGACAAGACTTTGATATTCTTGGAACTTCTCAAAGGTTCCAGATTTAAGGTCTAAGAAATAGACGAACCAATATCTTGAATGTCCATCAAGGATTTGAAGAAAGTAGGATATTTTACCTTTGGATTCAGGTGTTATTGGTCCGCACAGGTCCATGTGAATGACATCCAGGGAAAATTCAGGAGTGGGAAAAATGGCAGAATAGGGTAAAATATGTGATTTAGCAAGGGCACACATTTTGCATACATAATTATAGAAATTCAAACCTGGAAATAAAAGTTACATGGTTTGATTACTAGGATGCCCGTTATTGTGATGAAGGATATTGAGATCTTTTTTGATAGGCTGGTGAGTGATTCTGTAAATAGGGAATTGAAATAGAGGAAAACTGATGATCTGTCCTTTGGTAGAGCATTTGATAAGTGTTTTATCCTTATTCATAACTTTGAAGGTGCCGTTATTGTTAAGGTGGCTCCAACCATTAATTAGAAGATCAATTGCAGAAATGAGGGTAATCTTGTTTGAGGGTATGTAAAGTGCTTGATCAATCCTAAAATGATGGCCAGATGATGAGTTAAAAGAAATATTGCCTTGTCCAAGGGCAAATACTTCTTCCCCATTTTCCAATGAGAGGGAGATCTTAGCAGGTTTGAATTGTGTAAACATTGATCATTTATTGAAGATAGAAAATGACGTGCCACTGTCCAGGATGGCATAGTTGTCAGGTAATTCAGTGAATACAGATAATACTTTGCGCTGGTTTTTGTTATCTTTAGTTTCCTTGTCTTTTTCCTTTTTAAGAATTCTTCACATTTTTCAGGGTGAAGATAGAAACAGTTAGCTTTGGAGTTAGGAGCTAAAGGATTGTGCTTTCCTTTTGAGCAAAAGTGTTTAGTTTTAGAGTCCATAGCAAAAACAGTCCCAGGAGTTGTTCCAGATGAATTTAAAACTTTACACTGATTATTTTCAGCTTCGATATCAGCAAATATACTTTTGATGGTTGGTCATTGGTTGTTGATATCATATTTGCTTAGAATAATAGTGGCGGCGGTTTGATAAGAGTCCGGTAATAGATTAAGAACATAATTAGCCATTATATATGACAAAATATTTTCTTTAAACAAGTCAGGGGCCACGTCTCGAAGTAACTTGATGGTGCTTCTAAATTCATCCATTGCAGAGAGAAGGTTACTTCTGGTAAATTTAATTTTAGATAGTTTGTTTATGATGTAGGAGCAGTTTTGGATTGACTTAGAGGTGTAATGATTTTTAATCCTAGTCCATAATTCAGCAGGTTCTACAGTGTTGTCATCAAATATAAATTTATGTTGATTAGCTCTGTCCATGTACATCTTAATGATAGTATTTGCTTGTTGTTTTTTCATTTTAAAGATGGATAGAAGTTCGGGATCTGTGGGTACAGGAAAGTCCTCTTCTAGAAATTGATCTAAATTTTGTATGGTTAGGGCATATTTGAGATCAGTTTTCCAAGTGCTATAGTTTTTGTCATTGAGATTTTCGATTCCTTTAATTTCAGAGAAATTGGAATTGTCTTGAAGGAATGTAAAGGCGGGCACTTGGGTCGATGAGTTTTCAGCCATAGCAGTACGTATAGATTGAGCAGAGGATTGTGGTGACGACGCTGAGGTGTTAATGGAGTCAGGTTTTTTCAGGATTATTTAGGTAGCTGGGGCACTGGGCCCATAACCCTGATAGAATAGAAACTCTATTAGGTTTAGGACTCAATGAAATATATATATGGACAATAGGACAGAGGGACTCGGACTAGGGACTGATGAAAGAATAAGGAAAGTTACCTGATAGAATAGAAACTCTATTAGTTTTAGGACTCAATGAAATATATATATGGACAATATGAATGGACAATAGGACAGAGGGACTCACACTAGGGACTGATGAAAGAATAAGGACTTAAGAGTAAATGGAAAAGTAAGAAAATTTAATAAATAAATAAATAATAATTAAGATGAGAAAATGGATGAGGAACTGTATAGGGGTCCATTATCTATATATATAATGTTGTCCTATAACTAAATTAGGTTAGGGCAAAGAAACAACTATGAGTAATATCAGGATTGAGTATGGTAAAGCATATATCTATATGTATATGTATATGTGCGTAAGTAGATGGAAAAATAATGGTAACTATAGGTAGAATTATAATTTGACACTGACAATTTGCGCAGGATACCCCCATCAGGGATATCTTACTTAGTGCGTAGTGATTTTAGTGTAAAAGGGCCACCTTTTTGGCCGTTTCAGATATCACCTTTCTATTTTTAGTGTGTCTTGGAAGTGGGTTGAAAAGCAGTCAGTGTGCACTAAGTAAGATATCCCTGATGAGGATATCCAGTGCGATTTAGGGATATTTTACAGAAGGACATAAGTTTAGAAATATAAATGTAAGAAAAGTAAGATCATGTACAATCATTGATCAATTTAGCCCAATTATACAATTTCTTTGCATTTATTTGCCATTTTTTCTCCAATCATTACTTCACTACGCACCAAGATATCACTGATGGGGATATTTTAAGGAGGGACATAAGGTCAGAAAAGTAAGTGTAAGAGAAATCATTTGCGACCATGAGTATTTTTTTTCAAATTAATTGTAAAAAAAGGGAAAAAAATAAAAAATGAAAGAAAATTCGTTTTTTTGAGGAAAAAAATGCAGGTTATAAGTCTACAACCTACAATACAATTTTTTTTGTTTGATGCACTCTTAAACCACCAAATGAACTCATGTACTTACTACTAATCACATATTATATTGTATGCAATAATACATACACTTTTTTACCCCTTACATGAGAAAAAAAATTGCCACTCATTGACTTCCTCAATTTTAGCAATGATACCCAATCCCACAATTTATCCCACCTTAGATGAAGCAAAAGAAGCTGCTTTAATATTTGCTTCCAGACAAGGAGAAAGTATCTTTTGAAACTGTTCCAACAAAGACTCTAATGGTCAGACTGAGAATGTCTGGATTACTTGCACTCACTCGAGAAAAACTCAAATCAATAGGCCTTTTATTACCAGAGAAAGTCAAATACAAAAGACCACCAATCTGCTCACTTTTGTCAGGGGATACTGCGGAAAGTTTCCCCCTTTCCACCTTTCTATTTTATGACTTTATGCTGTTCTATTAATGCTTGGAGTAATTTTTTAGGTGGTTTTCAGATATTATGGTTCCTGTAGAAGGTGCGGCTGAAAATTCTTCTGAAAAATCTCATTGCAATTTAATTAAAATAGATTGATTATTTCATTACAAGACAGAAAATTAATCAGCTAAATTACATTATAAACTAAGCATAAACAGAAACTATACATTTATTTTAGCTTGTAAAGTATAGATACTCAAAAAGAAACAATCATTCTAAGAAAAAAAAGTCAAAAACTAGAGCAAGAGTTAGAGTAAGAGTGAGATCAAGAGCAAGAGCAAGAGCAAGAGTGAGAACAAGGGAATAATGATACCTTGCACAGGGTTTGAATAAGTGTATGTATTATTGCATACAATATAATATGTGATTAGTAGTAAGTACATGATTTCATTTGGTGGAGTAAGAGTGTTATGTGCTTAAAAACCTTATGTACATAGTCATTGTGATATATACTGTAGTAGTAGCATCTCCTGTTCTCCAGTTCTTTCTGAAGTTCTACAGGCTGACACCATGCTACAGGTTATGGGCTGTATTTTCAGGCACTGAAAGGTTAGCCAATAGATAACTCCACTAGCGTTAGTAACACTAGGAATTCTTTTAGCCAAAAAAACCCCCAGCAAATGTCTGAAAACAACTTACCTAATTCATCTCGTGCTGGTAAAAAGATTAACCGCTCAATCTCTGAGCATGAATTAAAAAACCTTGGAATAAATCCTAACATTGATACGTCTACCCAGAATAAATTTACAACTTGTTTTTCCACCTTGCATGAGCTCTCCCCAACCCCTTCTCCCAAAATAACTCCCATTCTGGGATCTCCATCCTCCCTTGTTACAAAGAACTCCCCCATTGGCCCCTCTCTCTCTCCCTTGCCACTTAATAGAGCCTCTCCTCCTCCCCTAACACTTGCAAATAGACCCTCTCCACCCCCCCTATCACTCACAAGCTCAGATTCTGCACTTGTGAGCTTAGCTCTACCCCTCGCAAGCTCAGAATCTAACTTTGCACCTCCCCTGTGTCACACATCTTCCACACTTGCACTACATAATCTGAAAGTTGCACAAACTGCTCCACAAACCGCACACTACTCCCGCTCACCAATAGAAGGCCTCACTCAAGCCATTGAGGGCCTATCTATCAATCTCACTCCTACTCCTCATCAGCCCACTACTCCCCCTCAACCTGCTCCACATCCCACAAAACACACCACTACACAGATGAGTGACATTAATAGCACAGCACCGGATGGGAGATCAGTCTCCTCCTTTAGACAGACTGATCCCCCCAGTAATTTCCACCCCTTACCACCCCTCATGTTGCCACCATTATATCACCCCCCTATTAGCATGATTTAAAGACAACGTACCTTACGTAATGTCATTGAATTCACTAAAGCAATTCCCAATATTGATGCAATTGGATGTAACTACTCTGATTGGCATAGTAATGTTCAAGCACTCATTAAAGATTCTGTTGGCACAAGAGCATACACTTTAAATGATGGTAATGGACATGATCAGTTTGAGGATAGAGTCACCCACTTGATTCTTGTACACTTGGTCTCCCCAAGTTTGCAACATGAAATATCAACTGATTGAAATGCACACCAAACTTATCCCCATATCAGCAAAAAATTTACCAGATCCAATCACACCTCCACAATGACTGCAATTCACAACTTCCTCAATCTAAAACAAACTCCATTCACATTGCACAGTGAGTATTTTACTGCATTCAACAAATATTTTGAAGCAATCAAACGGCAAGGAATTGTTTTTGATCAGAAAGTCTTTAAAGCTCTCATTTCACATGCATTACTACCATCAACCCTGAAAGACCTTTATGTTGATTTATTTGTTGCTCTGGAAAACTTCCCTGACTCAAAGTCAGTCACTTATGAAGAGTTCTACCAAATTATTCCAAGTCTAGTCCAAAATATGGTTGATCAAGAAGGTATTTCATCTCTACCTACTGCATCCTTATCCTTTGAACCTTCTCTTCATGCTGCAACTCAACCACAGAGACAAAAAGATTCTTACAGACCTCCTGGTGCATGTTGAAATTGTCATGAATGCCATTCCACTGCTCATGTTGTGGCTCATTGTCCTTACAACCCTCATTCTGCAAAATTCTCTGCTAAACTATGCATTATGTGTGAATGTGCAACTGCTTTTGCTTCTGGCCCTAATGCCAGGAACAAAAAAGTATATATTCCTTTCAAATGCCCTCAAATTGGTCCCATTTGTGCTAGAGATGTTCAAATTGAAGCTAATTAAATCACTATCTTTGAACAAATATTTGATGCACTATATGGAATTGTTGAGCAAATTGATCTGAATAGTGCTGAATGGTCTCCTGAGGCAATTGCTGATTACTACTCCATCTTGGACAGTGGAGCAACACATCATCTCACTGGTAATGTAAGCCTTCTAAACAATTTCAGACTTCTTAAAAAACAGATTCCAGTCAAACTGGCAACTAACAGTCCTTCTTCCTTTATCACTGGCATAGGAGATTTAAAAATTAAAGGGGATGGTAAAAGAGTCACTATTACCAATGTCTTCTATTGTCCAGATGTTAGTACTTCTCTAATTTCTTTATTTGATTTAGTGAACTGTGGTTTATGTTTTGGTTTGTGTTCTGAAAACAAAAACTTAGGGATTTATTTTGAATAGGATTTGATTATGACTGGCCGTGTAGAAAATAACAGAAGAAGATGGGTATTGGATGTAATTAGAGTTAGTACATGCAATCCAAATGATGTTTCATCCTATTTCTACTCCTTGCATCTTTTTCTACTTTGCACTGTTTAAAAGAATCATCATATCAACCGTCCACCTGCAGGCAAAGGTTTGCTCATGGACTGGCATAGAAGACTGGGACATATCAGTGTTGAAATTATCAAAAAGATCATCAATACTGGCATGAGAACTGGGTTGCCACTCTCTATGCCTCCAGGTAAGATCAATTGCAAAGATTGTTTAATTGCAAAGAGCACTAGGAAACCATCAGCCACCTGTGAATCAAAGAAAGAATCATTAATGAGCTTAAATGTTGGAGATCTAGTTGGTCCCACGGATCCCACTATTCATGGTGCTAGGTGGGAAGCTATTTTCAGAGAAAGCTTGAATTCCTATGGTGAGGTATTTTTACTGCATGCCAAATCTGAGGCAACTTCTTTTTTTGTTTCTTTCTATAAAAAATTAGAAACTATAACTGGGAAGAAACTTCAAGTTTTACGCACTGATGGAGGTGAGATGCACAGCAATAAAATGGCTCAGATCTTGGCCGATATTGGTGCTACTCACAAAGTCACCTGCCCCCACCATCAGGAGCAAAATGGAACAGCTGAAAGGCTCAACAGACCTTTTGGTGACATTGAAAGAACCATACTCCTTGAAAGTGACTTACCCAAATTATTCTGGGGTCTAGCATACAAATGGGCAGCTCATGTTCACAACCGGATCCCCAATGTTAAAACAGGTGTCAAAACTCCTATTGAACTGATTTACAATGCAACTCCAAACTATTCCAATTTTTGCATTTTTGGTGAAACAGAATTTGTTCATATTTTCAAGGAAACACGCTGAAAACTAGATCAACATGCCTTGATTCGTAAGTGTGTAGGTTATTCTTTAATTAATTCTGGTTGGATTTTTTGGCATAAAGAATCAAACACATTTTTTGAATCTGCCATGGCTGTTTTTCCTGGTTATTGCCTTCCCCTTCATGACACTGCTCTCCAAGCTCCAACAACAAAACCTTCAAAAGGTTCTCTTCAATCTATTCTCAACAATCTACAATTAGGTGATTTCAAAGATGAAGAAACACTTCTGTCACAGGAAAAAGCTGTTACATAGATTGTCAATAAAGGTTTGTCACACTCTGATATTGTCCCCAGAACTCATCTACAGGCCATTCTCTCTCCTGATTGTCAAAAATGTGAACTAGTATGCAGAAGAGAACTAGCTAACATGAAAAACATGGATGTCTGGTATGAAGAAAAATTCCCACCAGGCAGCAAAGTCACCAATGCAAAATGGGTATTCACCATCAAAAAGCCTTCTTCAGACTCACCAACCTATAAGGCACGCTATGTAGAAAAAGGTTTTCTACAACAATATGGTATTGATTTCAATGAAACTCTTGCCCCCACTGCAACTTTTGCTTCCCAGTGTGTTCTCTTAACTCTTGCGGCATATCATAAATGGCCTGTAAAGTCTTTTGATGTCATGGAAGCCTATCTTAACAGTCTGATTGATGAAGCTATATGGGTATGTCCTCCTGAAGGTTTCCAACTGAAAGATAAAGACAGTGCTCTCTGTCTAAAGAAGGCCCTATATGGCACCAAGCAGGCAGCAAGATGTTGGTGGCTACATATTGCTGACAAACTTGACTTCCTAGGATATAAAGCTAGTCAATATGACAAAAGATTTTATATCTTGAGGAAAAAAGGCTGTTTCACCACGGAAAATCTGGGGGTGAACTGCTAGCAATCCCTTCTCTTTGAACTCCAGAGTGTCTCTTATTATTCCAGGGTTATTCTCACTTTATAACAATATACAAAATTGTATTGGAAGTACATTTATTCTCAGATTGATTATAGACAGAATATCAACTGATTCCAAATTATGCACAAGTTGATCCTCCAAAACTTGATTTGGGTCCTCTGTTGAGCACAAATTGAGCACAAATTGATCTAACCTAAGCTTATGCATATATAATAATTCAGGATACTTGCTCTATTAAATTTGATAGTAAAATAAAATATTGATGAATATATATAAAAAATAATTATTATGTAAGATTTTAAATTATAAATTTAGGCATCATAGGAGGGCACTTAATAGAACTTAATTATACTATGTGACACCTTAATACTGTATCACACAGTTTGAAACATTTAAAGCAAAATGTGTCATGATGGGCAATGAAATTGCTTGGAAAGACACTTTCAAAATTAATACTGACCATAATACACAAATATGAAACATTGGCATCTATCCAATAAAATATTTTCCTTCTGATAAATGGATTTTTCTCAGTTACTTCCTGTTAAAAAGTGTCTTTGTGAGGTTTGTCTGACCTTCAGGGGGATAATTTGGCCACATCAAACTACTTCTATTTCCATGATTGACCAAAATGACATCCTCATTTCTATCTAAAGAGTTGATCTCATCTGACTGTGGCTGATCAAAGGGGTCCACCACAAGTTTAGCCAAAATTTTGGTGAACACTTTTTTGATGGATAGTGACTAACCAGTGTGGTCTTCCAACATTTGCAGGGGCCTTTGTTGTGTGATTTGGCGCGGTTTGTGCATGTCTTAATTGACATCTGTTAAGGAATTGGGTATTTTTCTGGTTTTATTCTGTGGATATTGGGTGTGCTGGTATGTGGGTACTATCATTGGATATCCCCAGTTTTACTCTATATTTTATGTCTTGTAGACATTTTTTATATTCTAAGTTTTAAGGGGTCATTTCCTCATTTTTCATTTATAAAAGATAGCTGTTTAATTTTGTTTTTCGTTTTTTACGGGCTAACCTTAAGTCTTAGGGTTAAGTGCTTAGTACCATTGGATAGAGCTAATCTTTCTATATATTTCATGTCCCAATGTTGTTATAGTGAAATTCCGTGTTTTAAAGGTTTTAGTAGTTGTAGCTAATTTTTCCAGGTATATTAGTTGTTTTTATTGGTTTTCTGGATTCAGGGAGGCCGGGCCGCTTCAGGCGGCACCTCCGACGTCGGGCAGCCCGCCCGCCTCTGTTTTAGAAGGTTGGGGAGCGCTTCAGGAGGGTTTTTTATTCAATTTGGTGGGTGCGCATGAGCTCTTAGATAGTGGTCTGTGTGTACATAGTGAATAAGACAGTTTGGGGCAACCTTAATTATCATACAACCATCCGGAGGTGATATCCTTGTTCCTCACTCAGTTTTCACTGTTTTTTGGCCACAATTTGGCTGTGTTTGTTGCAAGTGAGTTCTTCATTTAACTTAACTTTGGCAACTGTTTTCTCTGTTATAGTCTTGCAAGCTATAGCAAGTATTATTGCTGTCTCTGGTGTGGATTTGCAGCCTACATCAAGTATCTTTGCTGTCTCTGGTGTGGACTTTGTTCTACATTTCATTTCTTTGGTCTGGTAGTCTATCTGGGGACTACTTTCTTGGCTCATCAAGCAGTCAAGTGTGTTTAAAAGGAGCTTTAGCAAAACAGGAACCAACTTACTTTAGCAAGTAAATCTCACTCTATTTTTCTAAAGGGACAGGGGATTTTCTCTCTGGTTTTTCTCCAACTCCCTTGGTCAAGGCCTATAGCTAGTACTATAGGATTGTCTACATTTCTGGCGCCCAACGTGGGGTAGAACTTGCTAGTTCTTTGGAATCTCTGTTTTCTTTGGTTGGCTCTTTTTGGTGTTTTGGTCTGGAGGAATGGCTTCTGGTTCCTCTATTCCTGTGGTGACTGTCAGTGGGGGAGATGGTCCTCCTTCTGTGATGGTTAGAGAGTGTGTAAGGATTAAAACTTGGGATGGTACCAAGTTTAATGGGGAGGATGTCAAGTGGTTTCTAGAGAAGTATGAAACTGCTACTGGAGTGGATGGTGCTTCCTACCTGGACATGGTGAAGCAGATAATATTCTTCATTTGTGATAGGGCAGTGGAGAAGGAGATTGTGGCCATGTCTGGCTACAAGAAGAGGGATTGAAAATTGTTGTGTAGGGAGATGGTGGATAGATGGGATGTCAGGTTCACTATGGTGGATCTGAACAAGGTTGTCAGTGAATGGCAATCTTATGGTGGTGTTGGTAACTTACATAGTTACCGGAAGTTTCTGCTACAGTTTGATCCTGTGGTGGAATATTTGGTGGAAGTGGAGGAGCTGGCACATGAAAATGCTGCCAAGGATGTTTTTTGGTCTTCCCTGGCTAGAGATGTCAGGATGGATGTGTTGAAGGAGCTGTCAAAGAAGGACTTGATGAAGACTCTTTCTAATGGGGACCAGAAGTTGCCTGCCTTGGATAAGGTGAAGGAGGCTGTTGAGGGCCATTTGAAGTTATTGGCTGTGGACACCTATCAGGAGGGGTGTGTCAAGTATGTCAGCAAAGTCAGTGAGGCTTTGGCTGAAGAGGAAGTTAGGGTGAAGAAGGAGGAGAAGAATTTGCTGCAGGTTCCCAAACAGGAGAGGGACCCAATGGTGGAACAGTTAGCTGACCTGACAAAAAAGCTCCATATTTTTGTGCAGGAGGCTATGAAGGTCAATAAGGCACCTTCTCAGCCTAGAGATTTTGATAGGAGGGCTGGTAGGAGTGATCCTTGGGTCTGCTCTTATTGCAGCAGGAGGGGGCACAGGTCCAATGATTGTTGGGCATTGAACAGGGATGTGTCTGAAGGAAAGGTGGAATTTGATGGCAGGGTTTTCAATTTCCCTGATGGTTCTTTTGTGAAGCCCAGTGAGGGGCTGGCTCCTGTTGATTTGGTCAGGAGAAGGGGAGGTCTCAATCAAAGGAGGCCAAGGTTTGAGGAGATTTTTGATCAAGGGAAGTCTTCTGGTAAGCAGGATGAGGATGGCAAGGGAAAGGGAAAGGGGAAGGAGGTCAATAAGGTCTCTTTTTCTACTTCCTTTGGTGGTTTGGAGTTGTATTCTTGTGGTGGACAGTCAAGTGGGGAATGCTTGGCTGGTGTTTATGATGTGGAAGCATGAAAGGTGGGAAGGCCTAAGAGCAGTTCTCAGGCACAACCATAGCCTAATGCTTCAAAGGCGGATCCTAAGCTGAGTGCAGCTAGGAAGAGGTACAGCAAAGAGGAGCTGTACAAGATGCAGAAGGGTATGGCTGACATGGGCCCCCCTAGTTTTGGCACATTGGACATGAATGGTGAGCCAATGCCAATGGAAGTAGATTCTTACTCTGAGGAGGATGTCCCTTTGGCTTCATTGCCAAAGCCTGCTGGAGTTAGAGGTTCTGGTGAGGGATCTGGTTTGGTTCCTGTTAATGGTAAATCTGTTGGTGGTGCTGGTCCTCAAGAATCTTCTAGGACCAAGGTGGTGAAGCAAAGAGCTCACTTTGAGTGGCCAGTAGTTTCTGGTCAAGTTAATGTTCTGGACTCTGTCCTGGAAAGGATGAATCAGGGTCAGGTTTCCCTATCTTATGGGGAATCATATGCTATCAGTCCAGGGTTGGCTGATAGACAGAAAAAGTTGTTGACAAGGAGAAGAGTTTCTTCTGGGGAGGTAGAATACATTTGTGATTCTGCTGAAAAGTTTGGTGAGGGGTTGGAAACTCATTTTTCTGCTCCTCTGGGATATGTCAATGTCACTCTGAATGGCAGGGAGGCAAGGGCATTGGTAAATTCAGGTTCTCAGATAAACCTGATTTCTTTGTTTGAGGCAACTCATTTTGGCCTCCCCATAAAAACTGGTATTGGTGGGAATTTGAGAGGGATCGGTGGTCATGTCACTGAATTGGTTGGAACTTCAGAGTTTTTGAATTTAGATGTTGGCAGAGCCTCAGGGAAGGTTCATTTTTACATTGCTAAAGGTAATGTAAAAGCAGTTTTGGGTGGGCCATTCTTGATGGATTTTCAAGCAAGAATTGGTTATCAATTTGATTTGGAAATCAGTTTGGAGTTGACTGGTGAAGATGAAAGGAGGCTTCACATGAGGTTATCATCCCCTGGAGAGGCTGGTTGGGAGACCAGGCCTGGTTTATCTTCAATGTGCCAGTGCATGGATTGCTGCAAGAGAAGGAAGGAAGTGGGTGCTGCCTCTGGTTTTTTGGAGTGTGGCTCAGGCTCTATTGAGAGTCTGTATTTTTTAGAGTAATGAGGGCTGATCACCCTAGTGCTACAACCTCTCCCCAAGATGAGGATATCCCAGGTTGTGGTAGGTCAGCTCCCTTGGAGATATACCAAGTGGAGTTTCAACTTTCTCTTTTTAATTTTTCTCTTCTCTGCAAGTATTCATCAAGTCTTTTATGAAGTCTCTGTTCTCTCTCAAGATTCTTAATTATTTTTAATTCAAGTTCAAGGAAGAAGATTGGTTATATATCTTTATTGAAATATATGCGGAAAAGTTTTGGGGCGGTGAGATTGGGGTCTAAAAGTAAGTCCTCCCAATTGTGCACCGCTAGGGTTTCTTCTACACCTTTCAAAAACATTACCTGGGCCACACCTGTGAGCATTGGGGAAACCCCTGGTTATTTTTGTAGTTCAGAAGAAAACTCAAGAAAAGAAGAAAAAAATTTCAAGATAATTCAAGAAAATCAAGAAAACGAAGAAAAATATCTGAAGATAATGAAGAAGGAAGATTCAAAATATTTTTGTGAAGATTGTCAAGATCAATTTTTGGGCCTCCAGCATGAGGTTAAACTGAAAAATTTTAAAAGAGTTGATTCTGAAGATGAATCAAGATTTGAAGATTTGGAAGACGGAAGTGAAGATGAAGATTTGGAATTGCAGAAAAGTTTTGGAGTGGTGAGATTGGGGTGTAAAAGTAAGTCCTCCCAATTGTGCCCCGCTAGGGTTTCTTCTACACCTTTCAAAAACATTACCTTGGCCACACATTTGAGCAATGGGGAAACCCTTGGTTTTTGTTCCAGGTCTGGTGGTGAAGATGTCTTGAAGATCCCTCAAGTTGAAGATGGACCGGCAAAGTATAAGAAGGTAGCACATAAGATTAGGCCTGTCAATAGCCTATGCCTGTGGGTTTTAATCTGCCCTTGAAGAGACCTCCTTTGTCAAGAGATCCATACTGTACTCCTTTGATGAAGAATCCTCCAGAATTTGTAAAGACGGCTAGGGTGACCGTGGAAAGGTTGAAAGTTTTGAATTTTGGTCCTGATGGGTGGTTGTCTGAAGAAGAAAAGAAGTTGTTGTTGCACGTTATTGTGCTAAGGGAAAAGGCTGTGGCGTTTGTTGAGGAGGAAAGGGGTGTATTGAAGCACTCTTATGGGAAACCTTACTTGATTCCTGGTGTTTGTCATGAACCTTGGCAAATCAAACCTATTCTGATTCCAGCCGCTATTAGAGATGATTTTGTGGAGATTGTTAGGGAAAGAGTCAGGACTGGGTTATACGAACAATCAACTTCCAGCTACTCAAGTCCGGTTTTCTGTGTAAAGAAACAGAATGGAAAGTTGAGGGTGGTTCATGATCTTAGAGCCTAAAATAGAGTCACTATCAAGGATGCTGGTATTCCACCAAGTGCAGAGGATTTTGTTGAAGCTTTTTCTGGAAGGGTGTGTTATGGTTTGGGTGATATTATAGGTGGTTATGATGTGAGGGAACTTCATACGGATTCAAGGACTCTCACAACTTTTGAGACTCCTTTGGGAAGATTTCAGCTCACTAGGTTGCCTCAGGGAGCAACTAATTCAGTGGCGGTATATCAAGCACAGATGGCTTGGATCTTGCAGGATGACGTTCCTACTCATGCTAGAGGCTGGTTTGACCATTTCAGGGTCAAAATTCTGTTGTTGTGTTCCTGCTTTGGAAATTCTGGGTCATAAGAGGGAAGGATTATGGCAAAGAAGAAAATTAATAAAATTCAGTCATGGCCAAGGCCTAAAAATACTACTGAAGTCAGGGTATTTTTGGGTGTATGTGTATATGTCAGGATTTTTATTAAGGATTTTTCTTTGTTGGATTCACCTTTAAGGAGGTTGACCAGAAAAGATACAGATTGGGAATGGACTGAAGAGTGTGGAGAGGCTTTTCAGAAGTTGAAAAAGGTTGTTGGTGAAGATATTGTTCTTCACGAGTTGGATTATGGTGTTGGTGCTGGAAAAATTTATCTGGCAGTGGACTCAAGTTATATTGCTTCTGGTGCTGTTTTGTCTCAGGAGGATAAGACTGGGAGGGTCAGGCCAGTAAGATATGAGTCTGTGGTGCTTAATGAGGTGGAATCTAGGTATTCTCAACCTAAGTTGGAATTGTGTGGTGTAGAAAAAATTTTAAAGAAGCTACAGATGGTTTTGTGGGGGCAGCATTTTGAGCTGCAGGTGGATGCAAAATCTTTGGTTCAGATGATCAATATGCCTAGTCTTCCAAATGCTCCAATGACTAGGTGGGTGGCATTTATACAAAATGTTTCTTTTGACCTGGAACACAAACCAGGCAAAACTTTTACTATGCCTGATGAATTATCAAGGAGGCCACCTACAGATGAAGATTCTGAGGCTGAAGAGTTCGATGAAGATGTTCCAGTGGTTAGGGCCAGCACAAAGGGTGCTGAAGATTTTTCTGACCTCCCCCAAGAGGCTAAACTGGCTGGATCTGATCTTGATTCTGGTGATCAGGATGTTTTTGTTGATGAAGATGGAGTTGTTGTTTGGGACAGCTCAAATTTAGAAAATGGTGTTTTTGTTAGTGAACTGGATTCTCACAAGGTTCAGTGGAAAGAGAAGGACGTGCCAAAATTTAAGGATTGGTGTCCTGGTTGGGCTGCTCAATTGGCTCATGTTCACACTGGTGATTTTGATGATAGAATTTTACCCTTGGATGTTGTTTTGTTGGATTTTGAAGATGAGACCTGGGGTCAGTCTGGGTTTTGTTTTATTTTGGTGGAAAATCTTTTGACCTTGGAGAGGCCAGATAGTTGTGATGATGATACTTGGTTGGCAATCAAGAAGAAAAGTCCTGGATTTTATGTTTCAGGAAGAAGGTTTATGAGGAGAAGGCATCATAATCCTCAAGTGGTGTTGACTCAGAAGAAGGGTCAAGAACTTGTGTTGAAGTCTTTGCATGAAGACCTTGGTCATAGAGGCTTTGGGGAGACTTATAGAAGAGTAGCAGACAGATTTTGGTGGCCAGGTATGAAGTTGGCTGTGCAGGGATGGGTTCAATCTTGTGAAGAATGTCAAAGAAGAAGTAACTTGAAACCTAAAGAGGTGGGCCATGCTACTGGTGAATCAACTGTTTTTGGAAGGGTCAGTCTGGATGCTGTCCATATTAAAGAGGGCAGGTATAAATACTTGATTTTTGCTAGTGATGATTTGTCTGGTTGGGTTGTGGCAATGCCTCTGGTTAATTTGAATTCCAAGAATGTGGCAGAGTTTTTGAAGAAGGAGTGGATTTATAGGTATGGGTTGATGAAGTTGGTGACTGTTGATGGTGGGCCAGAGTTTGGTGCCGAATTTAAAGAAGCTGTGGCTAGTATTGGTTCTAAAGTTAGAGTGGCTACACCGTATTATCCTGAAGCTGAAGGCATGGTTGAAAGAAGCCATCAAGTTATCAAGAATGCTTTGGTGAAGATGTGTGGAGATAGTGCTGAAAAGTGGAGGCATTATTTACCCTTGGTGTTATTTGCTGATAGGGTCACTGTGAAGAGGAAAACTGGCTATTCTCCTTATGAGTTAATTTTTGGTCATAAAGCTGTTCTTCCAGTGGACTTAGAAGCTGTCTCTTATCTTGGAATTGATTGGGATGAGGTGCGCTCAACAGAAGAATTGCTCTGTGCCAGGATGCAACAGTTGCAATGTAGAGAGGAATGTCAAGAGAAGGCATACTCTAGAATGATGAAGATTAGGAATCAATCAGTCAGATACTGGGACAAGAAGTTGGCTCATAGACTCAGGAATCCCTTGAAACCTGGTTGTTTGGTTTTGGTGTATAATAGAAGTTTGGAGAGTCAGTGGGGAAAAATGTTTTCTGACAAATGGAATGGACCTTACAGAGTCAGATCTCAGGTGTCTGGAGGTTCTTATGTTTTGGAAGAGTTGGATGGTGCAGTCTTGAAAAAGAGAGTGGCTGCAGACCAGGTGAAGAGGTTCTATCCCAGAGGCACTAGGCATGTAGAAGATTTACTCCGCAATGAGGATAAACTATGGAACGTTCTTTAAGATTTGTAATTTTTGGTGTTGCAGAGCTACTTTTGTGTTGGAAACTTTTTGTTAGAAGGTACCCATGGGTGGGGCTTCTAGATTTGATCTTGGCAAGTGGAGGGGTAACTGATGGGCTGGCTGCTCTGTAGAAAAGTTACCCCAGAATGTCTGTCTCAAGTCTTTTGTTTTTCCTAGTTGAATTCTAGTTCTGTTGTTTATTATTAAGGTTTCAAGTCCACTATGACTTTAAACTGGTTTGGGACTGGCTTCTTTATCCTTGGTTCTTTCAGATTGGTGGTGGATCACTGGTGGTCTCCCATCATTTGTACTTATTGGAGGGAGCCTACCCAGTGATCATTTCTATGGACCGGACTTTCTCTTATTGGACCATCTATGGAGCTGGACTGTCATTGATTTTGTAGTTATGTTTTTGCTAGATAGTAGTTTAGATTTTTTTCTTTTTTCTCTTTTTTTCTTTTAATTTTTTTATGGGGGTTGTTTAAAATTATAAAATCAAAAATATAGGGTGTTACCACATCAGGGTCACCTGGATGTGGGCAAGCATTGGTGGGGAAAGGCTCATCACTTGGCCAGGCAATTCTATTTTATCATTGTAGTTTATTTTATTTTTGTTTTCTTTAATTTCATTTTTTTATTATTATTATTTGTTATTTTTTCTATTTATTCTCATTTTTACCCTTAATTTATGTTTCTTATTTCAAATTTTTTTAAATGTTTTAAGGTGTATCCACATCAAGGTGCACTTGGATGTGGGCAAGGTATCAGGGGATCAGCTCATCAATTGGCTGGGGGATATCATTTGTATTATTTTTTATATTATATTTTATTTCATTTATTTTATTTCATTTTATTTATCAATTTTTAATTTTAGTATATTAGTAGATCATAAAAAAAAAATTCTGAAATTATTTTTATTAATTGTTTTATTTTATTATTATTTTTCTAATCTTTTTGCAGGAGCTCATTGTCTGGATGATGAAGCTTCTGGAGGCTGGTCCGGATTGTGATGTCGTTTTTGTTTTTTTTTTGGGATTGTGGGAAGCACTGTGTTCTTTGAAGTGCATCCTGCTGGAGAGATTATATAGATTGTAATGGGCAGGAATTGGATTAGAGGGAAGTTCAGAGGAGGAAGAAGAAGAGGCAGGAATGGAGTGCTGGAAGGTGTGTTTAATAATCCTAGACATCTTCCAGTGTCGTCCAACAGGCACTTTTTCAGGTATTTTTCAAAGTCATTCAAAGGTCCATGGAGTGCAAAGGCTTTTAGCATGTTGGAACACATGGTGCTTAGGTGTTTTTTCATGTCTCCATAATCCAGGGTCAAAGAAGTTTCTAGAGGTTGGCCAACTCCAATAGTAGATTCAGGAGGAGGGGTGCCAACTAGACAAGAAGAATTGGATCAGTAATTATTTTTGTTGAAGAAATGGGATGAATTAATTTGGTACTTACAGATTGGAAGCTCATCAAATTTTTAAGCAGCTGGAATTTGGATCTCTGAAGATTTTGGAATGGTCATCGTGGGTGGATCAATCAGGGAAAGATATGGGTTCTCTTGGTCTTCCTCTGAAAGATTTTGAGAAGGTGAACTAGGAGGCTGATGTTCCTAGGGCCTAGTTGGAGCAGCGGGATTGTTGTTGTTGTTGTGGTTGTTATTTCTGTTGGATTCAGCTGGAGGAGGTGCTGGTGATGTAGTACCAGGGTTGTTAAAAGATGGAGCAGGAGAGGGTGATTTGGAAGCGGATTGATCTCTTCTGGATGGAGCTTTGAAGGGATGGAACTGTCAGAAGAAGAGTTGGCTGACAGAGGAGAGGTGTAGTTTTGTTGTCTTAACAGGGGACAAAGTTGTTGCTTTGGTGCAGTGTTGGGTGCTCTGGTTTCTTCTTGGGGTTCTCTGGAAGGTCTCCTAGAAGTTTGGGAAAATTTGGAGTTTTTGGACTTTGGAAGGGCTGGCTGCATTGCTCTGGGAGCATTGGGAGGTGATTGCGTAGAGTTGTTTTCGTTGATTGATTGAATTTGGCTGTTTTCCAGTTGTTTTTGGAGGTCTTGAGCCTGATTTTCGCTGTCTATTGAGGCGTGCGGGCCACCTGGATGCGGTCTAGAAGCTTAGGAGCTAATTTTGCAGAGTTAAAAGCAGTTTCTTTGGAAGAGTTCTGGAAGCTGAGCTTCTGGATCTTCTGGAAGGTGCTGAAGATAAAGAGGAAGAGGAAGGACCAAACTCTGGGGATCTGGTAGGGGATCTGGAGATGTATTTATGAGAAGGTGAAGGAGGAGGAATAGGGTGGTTGGAATCTCTGTCACATTTTTTCGTTTTGGAGTAGCAAGAATCACAAGCCCTGTTGTAGAAATTGGCTTCAGGAGTTGGAAGAGTGAAGGTGCAAGGTCTGCACATGTGGATTCACTTTTTGCAGGAATAGTCCTTGGGAGCAGTGAAGCAAGGAAGAGTAGAAGGGTTAACATCAGGAGATCCAGCCATGATCTTTGGTGAGAAAAGATGATGGAAAGGGATAGGAGGAGATTTTTTGTCAGTGATGGGTAGATGATGAAGTGAAAGTGAAAGTTCAGCAGGTTAGCTGTAGAGGTGTTCTGTATGAAAATGGCTGCGTCTATTTTATGCAAAATTCTACCAGTCCATCAAGACTTTAAACTGAAATCTGGTTTCTGTTAGTCTTCCAAGAGTTTAAACTGGCTGGTTTCAAGATTATATCAAGACTAGTCCGTCAAGACTTTAAACTGAACACTGTGTTAGTCCCCCAAGACTTTAAACTGAGGATTGTTGTTGGTTCAGTCCCCCAAGACTATAAACTGAGGAATGGGTTTTGTTGTTGGAGTTGGTTTGAAAGATTGGTGAAGGGTATCCACAGGGGGAGCCTCCGAATTTAGCAAAGGCAAGTTTGGGGGTAATTGATGGGCTGGAAGCTCTATTCACAATTACCCCAGAATGTTAGTTTTTTCTCTGTGTCTTAATGTGGTTGATCTCTGGTTCTGGGTTTATTATTTAGGTTTTTGAGCCCCACAAGACTTTAAACTGAGGGTTTTTGAGTCCCCCAAGACTATAAACTGAGGATGGTCCCCCAAGACTTAAAACTGAGTGTTGTTTGCGTTTACATCCTATAGAGGGTGTGGTCAATTTTTCTTTTCTGAATCAAACTCAAGTACTAGTGGAATTACAGAGGGAATCTAGAGATGAAATGAAGTGTTCAGAATTAGCCTTGAACTGGTGAATGAGGTGTCTTCTGTTCTCAATGTCCTGTGGATCTCTAGCAGGAGTGGATTGGAAGTAGTGAAGCAGAAGTTGTTTCTGTTGAGATGTGTGTTGATGGAACTTGGCCTTGATAGTGGGCAAGTGGTTTGGTGTTGGTGGTGCAATGGATCCTACATTGTTATCATCACTATCAGAAGATGGAGGAACTGAGAAGTCATCAGTTTTAAAGTTGAAGGAAGAAATGAAAGTTCTTTACCATCAGATGGACCAGGGATGGTGGAATTAGTTGTTTTATGGGTTGTGGCACTCTTCTGGGAAGGGTGAAGCTTTTTGATTAATCTGGGTATCAGGATGGATGGCCTAGATCTTTTGGTGCTGGCAGAAGATGGACCAGGTTGAGGTGGAGGTGAATATGTTGCAGAAGATAATGGACCAGGTCTGTAGCAGGTCTTCTTTCTGGATTGGCAGAAATCACAGGACATTCTGTATGGATGGACAGGAGGTGTGATGGTGCAGATTAGATTATTGTCAATGCAGTATTGGCAAAGACCCATTTCAGAGGCAGATTTGGGAAGAAGGTTGAAAATGGTGGTTTGATGAAGAAAGAATGTGGAAATTCTTAATTGGAGGGAGGATGTGGTCTTCCAACATTGGCAGGGGCCTTTGTTGTGTGATTTGGAGCTGTTTGTGCATGTCTTTATTGACATCTGTTAAGTAATTGGGTATTTTTCTGGTTTTATTCCGTGGATATTGGGTCTGCTGGTATGTGGGTACTATCATTGGATAGACCCAGTTTTTCTCTATATTTTATGTCTTGTAGACATTTTTTATATTCTAAGTTTTAAGGGGTCATTTCCTCATTTTTCATTTATAAAAGATAGCTGTTTAATTTTGTTTTTCGTGTTTTACGGGTTAACATTAAGTCTTAGGGTTAAGTGCTTAGTACCATTGGATAGAGCTAATTTTTCTCTCTATTTCATGTCCCAATGTTGTTATAGTGAAATTCTGTGTTTTAAAGGTTTCAGTAGTTGTTGCTAATTTTTCTAAGTAGATTAGTTGTTTTTATTGGTTTTCTGGCTTCAGGGGGCACCTCCGATGTCGGGCGGCCCGCTCCTCTCTGTTTTAGAAGGTTGGTGAGCGCTTCAGGAGGGTTTTTTATTCAATTTGGTGGGTACAGGCGCCAGATTGGTGGTTGCGCATGGGCTCTTAGATAGTGGTCTGTGTGTATATAGTGAATAAGACAGTTTGGGGCAACCTTAATTATCATACAACCATCCGGAGGTGATATCCTTGTTCCTCACTCAGTTTTCACTGTTTTTTGGCCACAATTTGGCTGTGTTTGTTGCAATTGAGTTCTTCATTTAACTTAACTTTGGCAACTGTTTTCTCTGTTATAGTCTTGCAAGCTATAGCAAGTATTATTGCTGTCTCTGGTGTGGACATTGTTCTACATTTCAGTTCTTTGGTCTGGTAGTCTGTCTGGGGACTACTTTCTTGGCTCATCAAGCAGTCAAGTGTTTTGAAAAGGGCTTTATCAAAACAGGAACCAACTTACTTTAGCAAGTAAATCTCACTCTATTTTTCTAAAGGGACAGGGGATTTTCTCTCTGGTTTTTCTCCAACTCCCTTGGTCAAGGCCTATAGCTAGTACTATAGGATTGTCTACACTGGTGCTTTCCAAAATTTTCAACCTGAAGTTAGGCTAAACTTCAGGAGGATAAATTTATTATGAATACCAAATTAACTGAAGAATACTTTTGCCCTAGCTACTCTGCATCATAAGTGTCCACCTGAGGTTTAGCCATAATTCAGGTAGACACTTTTGTAAAGACACAGTCTGATGGGTTTAATATCTATATATGGCAATAAGTATGAGTTTTTTATCAACATCAAACTGGAAATAATTTAATATGGCCAAAGTTTCGACCTGAAGTTTGGCCAAAATACAGGTGGAAATTTTTATGAGGATTACTTGATTAAATGAAAAAGACTTGCAATTACTTTCCATCATAAAATTTTCAAACTTAAGTTTATCAAAAATTGTGGTGACACTTTTGCCAGATCCAGTCATGTGGGATCAACTCTCTATATGGCAATGAGAATCAATTTTTAGTCAATCATGGCATTAGAATTAGTTCAATATAGACAAACTTTCCACCTGAATTTCGGCCAATAATAAGTTGGAAATGTTTATGAGGAATAATAGATTAACTAAAGAAGACTTGCACCCTACTAATTTCCATCATAAAAGTGTCCACCAGAAGAATTCTCAAACTTGTGGTTGACACCTTTGGCCTGGTCCAGCCATATGGGATTAATTCTGCATATGGAAATGAGGATGTAATTTTGTCAAACATGGTACTAGAAGTAATTTGATATAGACAAAGTGTCAAATTAAATATTGGAAAAAAATAAGTTGAAAACTTCATTTAGTTTTTCAAAAAATCAAATTAAGTACAATTTTATTCCTGATGGTGCCCATTTTATCCAACACCTCTTCTGAGCCTTGAAAGTAGGCATTTAGCTTGAATTTTTTATTTCATATAAAATCCCTTTTATTCAACCTATTTCTTTTTATCCCTTTTTTTTCTTTTGGATATCAATTAATTTTATGTAAAACAAATCATTTTCATAATTTTTTACCTGTATTTAATAAATTATTAAAGGTTTAAAATCAATCTGTAAGCATTTGGCACTTGTTCTTTTTCTATACTAATAAAAATAATAATATACTGGTGAAAAAAAATTGATCAAATGATAAAATATTAATAAGACATAAAGATCAAATACCAGTGGATATGTTTTAAAAAAATACCAGTTGCACTGAAGGAGACCTGCACCCTAGATACTCACCATCATAAAAGTGTCCAGCACAAGTTCTGCCAAACTTGTGCTGGGCACTTTTGGTCAGGTTCAATCATATGAGATCAATTCTATCTATGGAAATGAAAAAATTATTTGATAAAAAGCTTTACTAGAAGTAGTTTTATATATCCAAATTTTCCATCTAGAGTTCATCCAAACCACAGGTGCAAAATTTTTTTTCTTAAAAAAAAGTAAATTTAGTAAAAATTATCCCTGATTGCTCTTATTTGCTTCAACACCTCTACTGGCCTTTGATAGTAGGAATATTACTTGGATTTCTTTTTTTATATTTGATCCCTTTAACTTAATTCTTTATTCCTCATATTGTATTTGGATATCAATTAATAATCTTTAAAATAAATTATTTTCATATTTTTATACATTTATATAATAATATTATAAATGGTGTAACATCACCTGGTATGCATTTGGAACATGAGTTTTTTCTATACTTATAAAATTGATAATATAATGGTGACCAAAAATTAATCAAATGATATTTATGAGTGAGGCACAAAGGTAAAATACCAGTAGAAATGTTTGTAAGAAATACTAGATGAACTGAAGAAAAATTCTACCCTAGCTACTCTCCATCATAAAAGTATCCAGCACAAGTTTGGCCGAACTTGTGCTGGACACTTTTGGTCAGGTGCAGTCAAATGGGAGCAATTCTCTCTATGGAAATGAAGATAAATTTTTGATAAATAATTACACTAGAAGTAGTTTTATATGGCAAAATTGTCATCCTGAAGTTTTGGTAAAGCTCAAGTGGATTTTTTTTATTTTTACAAAAAAGAAAATTTAGTGCAAGTTTAGCCTTGATTGTGCTAATTTAATTCTACATCTCTTTTTTCTGTTTATGGCAAGAATTTAACTTAAATTTCAATTTTCATCTTTGATTTCTTTAATTTTACTTTATTCCCCTCATATTGCTTTTGGATAGAAGTTTATTTTTTGTAAAATAAATCATTTTCATATTTTTTTACCTTTATTTAATAATATTATAAAAGGTGTAACATCACCCAGTATTCATTTGGCACACAATGTGGTCTTCCAACATTGGCAGGGGCCTTTGTTGTGTGTTTTGGTGCTGTTTGTGCATGTCTTAATTGACATCTGTTGAAGAATTGGGTATTTTTCTGGTTTTATTCCATGGATATTGGGACTGCGGGTATGTGGGTAGTATCATTGGATAGCCCCGGGTTTTCTATATATTTCATGTCTTGATAATATATTTCATATTTTAAGTTTTAATGGGTCAATTCCTCATTCTTCAGTTACAAAAGATAGTTGTTTAATTTTGTTTTTTGTGTTTTACGGGTTAAGTACTTAGCACCATCGGAGAGGGCTAATTTAGCTCTATATTTCATGTCTCAATGTTGTTATAGTGTAATTCCATGTTTTAAGGGTTTTAGTAGTTGTAGCTAATTTTTCTAAGTAGATTAGGTGTTTTTATTGGTTTTCTGGCTTCAGGGAGGCCGGGCCACTTCAGGCGGCACCTCCGACGTCGGGCGGCCCGCCCACCTCTGTTTTAGAAGGTTGGAGAGTGCTTCTGGAGGGTTTTTATTCAATTTGGCTGGTACAGGTGCCAAATTTGTTGGTGTGCGTGGGCTCTTAGATAGTGGTCTGTGTGTACATAGTGAATAAGACAGTTTGGGGCAGCTTTAATTATTATACAACCATCCAGAGGTGATATCCTTGTTCCTCACTGAGTTTTCACTGTTTTTTGGCCACAATTGGCTGTGTTTGTTGCAAGGTTAGTTCTTCATTTAACTCAACTTTAGCAACAGGTTCTCTGGTATAGTCTTGCAAGCTATATCAAGTACTATTGATGTCTCTGGTGTGGATTTGCAGCCTACATCAAGTATCTTTGCTTTCTCTGGTGTGGACATTGGTCTACATTTCAGTTCTTGGTCTGGTAGTCTGTCTGGGGACTACTTTCTTGGCTCATCAGGCAGTCAAGTGTGTTGAAAAAGGGGCTTTAGCAAACAGGAACCAACTTACTTTAGCAAGTAAATCTCACTCTATTTTTCTAAAGGGACAGGGGATTTTCTCTCTGGTTTTTCTTCAACTCCCTTGGTCAAGGCCTAAAGCTAGTACTATAGGATTGTCTACAACGAGTTTTTGCTATACTGATAATATTAATAATATAATGGTGAAAAAAATTAATCAATTGATAAATATGAGTGAGGCACAAAGATTGAATAACAGTGGAAATGTTTATAAGAAATCCCAGATGATTTAAAATGACTTGCATCCTGGCTACTCTCCATGATAAAAGTGTCCAGCACAAGTTTGGCCAAACTTGTGCAGGACACTTTTGGTTTCATGCCATCAGATGCAATAAATTCTTTTTATGGAAATGAGACTAAAAGATCACTCCATCATTGCACTGAAAGTAGTTTTATATGGAGGAATTGTCCCCCTGAAGTTTGTCCAAACCTAAGGTATGCAATTTTTTACTTTGGTAAAAAGTAAATTTAATCCATGTTAATCTATGATGGTGCCCATTTTTTCTGAAGCCTCTACTGGCTCATGATAGCAGAAATTATAATAAATATCTTTATTTCATGTTTGATCTCTTTAATTTTAATTTTACCCTTTTATTTATCCTTTAGCTTTTAAATATCAATTTTATTTTGGTAAAACTGATAATTTTTACATTTTTTTACATTTATTATATAATATTAGTAAAGTTGTAAAATCACCCAGTGTACATTCAGTACACATGTTTTTGCTATACTAAAAACATTAATAATATAATGGTGACTAAAAACTAATCAAATAATAAATATGGATGACACAGAAAGATTAAATACCCATAGACATTTTTAAAAGGAATACAAGATTAACTGAAGAAGAATTGCACCCTAGCTACTCTCCATCATAAAAGTGTTCAGCACAAGCTCAGCTGAGCTTGTGCTGGACACTTTTGTTTGCATGCAGTCAAATGGGATAAATTTACTCAATGGAAGCTAAAATGAATTTTTTCTTAATCATTGCACAAGAAGTAGTTATATACTGCTATACTATCCTCCTGATTTTTTGTAAAACCTCTGGTGGACACTTTTTTTAATTTTTAAAATATAAAAATATATTCCAAATCTAGAACTGGTGGTGCGAATTTGGTCTGAAAACTCAAATTATCTTTGATGGCAGAAATTTTATTTGAATGTTTAATTTCATATTTAATAACTTTTATTTTACTTTTTTATTCCTCTTTTTGCTTTCAAATATCAATTTATTTATTGTAAAACTAATTCTTTTCATATTTTTTTTACTTTTATTTAATAAGATTATTAAAGATGTAGTGTCAGCCAGGCTATCTCAGGAGTCCAGTAATTTATACAATAAATTACTGTAATCATATAGAGGAATAAATTTATATAATTACAAAAAATTCTTTAAATAAAATTATAAATATTTTGTGAATAAATCAAATAAATATTATACTAAATTTTATTATTAAATAAATTGTATTACATAAACAAATATAATATTCTATAATATCTTGGCGTAATTTGTATGTATAAATAAATTATTCTAAATTATATTATAAGTGGAAATTTAGTTTACACTGTAATTACAAATTTAATAATAACATTTATATAAACTAAATACAACTTATCATATAATAATATCCATCAATATTTGGCGCTTTCTTGACCCTTAATTGTGTCACTAAAATTACTAAATTAATTAAAAAATTTAATTTAATATGCTTAAAATTAATTTCTCATTTTAAATAATTTACTTTATTAAAATAATTAGTTGTTTCAATTAATTTAATAATTAAATTACTTGAAATAGTTAAAATAATTAAATTACCTTTTCTTATACTGAATTAAGATTTATTAAAAGCGTAAAAATAATTCCTTTTGTTTTAATTCAACCTTTTTAGTTATTTGTATTCCTTCTTTAGATTTCTTTCTCACAGTTCTCATTTTTTAAACTCACGTAGTTAATTGTTATATTAATTCTATTCTTTTTTAGAAATTACTGATGGAAAAAATATTTGTTTATTCACAGATTTTTTTTTTATGTTTTTAATTAGATTCTTTTAATTAATTGTTTTACATTATTTTACTTTTTTACATACTATTGGAACGCTCCAGAATGTCCTCTTGCCTATAAAAGGGCTTTAGAAGTCTCTCTGGTAGCTCATCACTTACTATACACTCACTTATCATATTTTAAATATATTATTTTTATTTATTATTTTTATTAGTTCTATATATCTAATTAAAATACTATCTAAATAACTATAGGTTGTTTTAAGTCTATTATTACTATCATTTACAGCTGCGCATTGAATAATAACTATTAATTATAATATACTGCAATATAAATAAGTCTTTACAGTTTTTGTCAACTCTTCAAAATTCTCTCGTTGTACTCTCTTCTCAATTACAAATATTTTATTTTTATTATTCATAATAATACTATATTATAATTTTCCTCTTCTCTTGTCCTATTTCCTTTTCTTTTCCTCCATTCTTCTAGACGTCTGGCTGATATGTAGCATCTCCCAGTATGCATTTGGCTTACAAGTTTTTTCAATACTAATAATATTAATAGTATAATGGTGAAAAACAATCAATCAAATGATAAATATGAATGACACAGAAAGATCATATACAAGTGGATTTGTTTATAAGGAATACCTGATGAACTGAAGAAGACCTGCACCCTAGATACTTACCATCATAAAAGTGTCCAGCATACGTTTGGCCAAACTTTTGCTGGACACTTTTGGTTGCATGCAGTCAGATGGGATAAAGTTACTCTATGGAATTGAAAATAACATTTTTCTCAATCATTGCACAATAAGTAGTTTGATATTTCCAAAATTTCCTCCTGATGATTTTTCAAACCTCATCAGGACACTTTCTTTGGTTTAACAAAAAAGAAAATATAGTTCAAGTTTAGCCCTGGTGGTGCACATTTGATCTAACACCTCTACTTGTTATTGATAGTAGGAATTTTCCTCAGATATTTTTTTCTTATTTGATCCCTTTTATTTTACTTTTTTATTGCTCATATTGCTTTGGATATAAATTTTTGATTTTTAAAATAAATAATTTTGATACTCTTATACCTTTATTTAATAATAGGGGGTATCAATGTTCAGGGATCGGCAATTAAATTAATTGCGGATAAAAATCCTTATACCCCAATTATCTTCCGCAATTATTTTTGCTAATAATTGGGTTATTAGACACTTTACGTGTCAATGTTCACCTCTTATCCGACATTTTTTTACTCAATTTTTCATAACCACATCTTGGACAACCTTCTGTCATAACCACATCTTGACCTACTTTCTGCCATAACCACATCTTGGACTACTCTCTGGATATGGCTTCTACCTTGCTGAACACTCACATTCTCGTCCCATCCTGTCCATTCTATCCACTCAGAACCCCTCACCATCTCATCTGCTTGTTTCTGCTCCTTTTCATCTTCATTTATATTTTAACATGCCTCGTCGTCCTAGATCTTCTCAAAGGCAGCCATCACCAAGTTGTTCTTCAAATCCCACTACTCCCACTTTCCCCTGCTCAGCCAAGAAATCAAAGACCGTTCAATTAAAAAAAGATGACCATCTCATTCTTATCAACTGGCTGAAAACCAAATCTAACTATGATTTTTGTTTTGGTACTGAGTATGCCACTAAAGTAGGACGGCCCCCTGCATCAGAAGTTAATGGCTATCTTCTAATGGCAAATGAATTACGAAATAAGACCAAGGGAAGGATTGATCTTTTGCCTAAACAGATGTCTGAAAGCTTCAAGCATTACCGAGCAAAATACAAGAAGGCAAAGGCTCTTTCATCTTCCACTGGTTTTGGGATTACCGACAACGATATAACTAAGGGCATAAAATCCATAGACGATAAACTTGATTCTTTATGTCCTTACTTTAAAGAGATGGATGCAATTTTTGGAGAGTGAGCCGATTTTAATCCTGTAAACATGTTGGATGGTGAAGATCCTATCTCCAAACATGATGTCGAAGCAAATCTTTTCCCATCCTCTTCCTCCACTCAAGCCTCCCCTCATTTGAATGAGTCTTATCTAGATAGATTTTCTGTAGATCCTATAGGTGATTTAACCCAACAAAATCTAACTCAGGTCTGTTTCTTTTTTCCTTTATCTTATCAATTCTATTTTTTATTTACTTATCTTTTTCTTATTTCTTAAAAGGCTGATGAACAAACCCAGGATCCTCAATCAACTGAGTCTGAAGCTAGTGACAATGATGAGGATGAAAATGCTATGCTGAACAAAAAGCAAAGGGCTTCAAGTAGTCTAAATTTCCTCTCCCAAAGAATACAAAAAAGTGATACTTCATCACAAACACCTTTTTCTTCGATGGAACAGTTTTTAGAGAAACGTGATGCTGGTAAGTGATATCATACCTCTTATTACTTTACTCTTCTTTTCTATCAATTCTATTTTTATTTACTTATCTTTTTCTTATTTCTTAAAAGGCTGATGAACAAACCCAGGATCCTCAATCAACTGAATCTGAAGCTAGTGACAATGATGAGGAGGAAAATGCTACGCTGAACAAAAAGCAAAGGGCTTCAAGTAGTCTAAATTTCCACTCCCAAAAAAGACGAAAAAGTGATACTTCATCACAAACACCTTTTTCTTCGATGGAACAGTTTTTAGAGAAACGTGATGCTGGTAAGTGATATCATACCTCTTATTACTTTACTCTGCTTTTCTTCTACTTTATGTTAATTTTTATTCTCACTCTAGAACAAGTGGAAATTGCTAAAGAGACTCTAAGCTTTGAAAAGAAGAAATACGAGCTCTCTTTAAGGAGGGATGACAGAGTACAAGATTTGGAAGAGAGGAAGTACGAGCTCTCCTTACAGAAGGATGATTGGGTCCAAGATTTGGAGGAGAAGAAGTTTGAGTTAACTCTTAGTATTGAAAAATCCAAAAAAGAGGAAAAAACACTCGAGCATCAAAACTTAATGGAACAGATGAAGTATAAGCATAATCTTCAAGAAAGTTCTAAAAAGAAAGATTTCTTGATCGAATGCATTAAAGCAAAAAAATCTGTTGAAGAAATAGAACAATTAATGAAATTTTTTGTTGACTAGTTTCTTTTATTTCTTTCACACTTCATGTGTTCATATTTATTTGTACATAAATTTTACAATTATTTTCTGTATTTCTTGAAATATTGTATTTTAATGTTAAATATTCTTTTTTTAAATAAAATTTTCAAGTCTCCTTTGAAAATTTGACAATCCCCTACCCCTGGATTTTTTTGAAGTAAGGGGTGGGTATCACAAAAATTCTTTCATGTCATGAATGTTGAAAGTCTTATATGAAAATTTGGCTTTACTACCCCCTGCATTTTACCGGTACCCCAAAAATTCTTACATGTCAAGAATTTTACAAGTCTTAAAAGAAATTTTGGCAAAACCCCCCATGAATTTTATTGAAGTAAGGGACGGGTATCACCAAAAAAATTTCACCAAAATATTTAAAAGTCCAAAAAATTCTATATCTGTTTAAAAAAATTGGCAATACTCTCCCCTGCATTTTATTGAAGCAAGGGGTGGGTATCACCAAAATTTTTCTAAGTCATCAATTTCACATGTCAGATTTGAAAATTTGGCAATACCCCCCCCTGCATTTTATTGAAGTAAGGGGTGGAAGTCATCTAAATTTAATATAATTACATAAATTTTTAAATAAATATCTAATATATATCAATTTCCCTAGTTTAAAGTAATGACAATTCCTCAAGCCAAAACGCCGACCAAGTCAAGAAACAAAAGTTTGGGACTTTCCACAGGTATAGGCAAGAGGAACCCCATGAAACAAATAAATGTTATCATGATTACCTGTTACACAACACAAGGTCGTTGGCCCATTACTTTAGTTGAGGAAATTGATATATAAAAAATATTTATTAAAAAGTTATGAAAAAATATAAAATTTTTGATGACAACTCTAATCCCCATACTTTTTGGATCTAGATAAAGTTTTTTTAAATTGATTAACTTTACCTTCTTTCTTTACCTTGTTGATTCTTTGAATAACCTTTTGAATTATTTGAAAAGAACAACTGAAATGAGTGAAATCTTGACAGGATTCCAAACCAGGAGGAGCTTTGGTCGTTTGATGATTATCCTTAGAAGAATTCCAAATAGTTTCGATGATACCATTTCCCAAACCAAAATCAATGATGCACCAGTGGTCTGGAAAATATAAACCATGTACTTTGATTTTAGCTGGAGATGGTATTGGTTGCCCAGTAATCGGTTTGATATATGAGAATATACCAAAAGTAAGAAAATTGGCATCATTGGTGTTGGTGTGAATTTTATTGTGAAATCCAGAATGAGTGATAATAACATTAGAAAATAAAAGAAATTCTTGGCTGATATCTTCCCATTCGGAGTCACACCAATTCGGTATTCCAACTACGGTTGCAAGTTTGTGATTTTTTTCAAATGCCTTATTACAGAGATTTTTGAGTTGAAGAGCAAGAAAAGAATTAAAGGAAGGTAGAGTGTCCCATAAGCAAAAATCTTCATCTTTTTGTGCTTTAGTGATATTCTTGAGCAATGAATATATGCCTATATAATTGAAATAAGTGAAATGATATTAAGAATGGAACAAAAATTATTAGACATACCAAGAGAATATCCTTTGACAAAACCAGGTCTCCAACCAAAACCAATCATGATACCACCCAACAAATTCTTATTCCTTATAGGTAACCGAACCAAAGCCATTTGATAAAGAGTTATGATAAGATCGGATAGTTGATTAAAAGCTTCATCTTTTACACCATCGAATGAATGAACTTCCAAAATGAATTGAGGCTTAAAATTATTGCTGATAACTGCAACAACTCGACCATCTCCAAATTCTGTTAGATATTTGATATCTTCTGGGAATTTTTTTGGATATTGAATTTTTTTATCTACTTTAGTTTTGTAAAAAAAAATGTTTGGGATATGACAAAAATAACTTTTGCAGAGAATCTTTTTTTAAATATCTTTTCTTTTGATGAGACTGATTATCATTAATTTTTTTTGATGATTTAGAAGATGATTGTATGGAAGTTGATTTCAAAGAAGATGATAGAGTTGATTTCAAAGAAGAGGATAGAGATGATAAAGATGAAGATGATAAAGAAGATAAAGTTGAAGATAAGAGAGAAGTAAGGGGTGAATCAGAAGAAGAAGACATTTTTTGATCTGAAAAAAAAATTAATTGTCAATAAAATTTCAACTCAATTTTTTTTAAAAAAAAGTTCCTACCTAATAATAAAAAAAGCTGTTTTTTTATTTGAAAAATAAAAATTAAAAAAAAACCAAAAAATCAGTAAAAATTTTTCCAAAAAAAAATTTATAAAAAAAAAACCTGAGGTTTTATTTTAAAAAACACAATAAAAGCAAAATCCTATAAAAAAAATTAATAATTAAATTCATTCAAAAAAGAAAATATCAGTAAAAATTAAATTAAAAAAAAAAAAAAAAAAAAAAAAAAGTGAACCTGAAGATTGGTTATTAAAAACCTTCTCACAAGATCCTGAAAAAAAAAATTAAGTAAAATCAAAATCAAAAACAAAAAAATTATTAAAATAAAAAAAAACCGAAAAATTATTTACTAGAAAAATTAATTTTTAATTTAAAAACCTTTTTGGATTTGGAAATATGAGGGACAGTCCTTAACAGAAAGAAATTTTCTTTTATTTCTATAATACTGCCAGCCAAAAAAATTAAAAAATTAATCAAATTTAGAAAAAAAAATTTGTTAGTATATTTATTTGAAAGTAGGTAACCCCTCTTTATCTTCCATAATTGTCCCCTATTCAACTCCTTTATTTATGTGAAATCCCCTTACAAATCCCTCCCTCCTTGCCTCAATAGTCCCCTCAAATCCTCTCCTTGCATGCCTCAAAAACCCCCCTGAATACCCCTGCTTAATTTCCTCAAAACCCCCCAAAATTCCCCCCCCTTAGTTACCTTAATACCCCCCCAAATCCCCCCTTTACCCTTCTTTATATCTCCCAACCACCCCCCTTCACCTCTCTTTAGCCGCCTCAAACCCCCCCCATTCCACTCTCTTTAGCCGCCTCAAACCCCCCTTTCCCCCCCCTTAACATCTTTCCTCCCCCCCTTCCACTCCCCTTACCCCTACCCACTCCCTTACCTCCTCCTCTACCCCCCCCCCCCCCTCCTTCTTAATGAACGATTGGTAACAATTGTTCATTAATTAATCGAATTGCTATTGATTCGATTACTTAGTGAACGATTGTTACCAATTGTTCATTAAGAAGGAGGGGGGGTAGAGGAGGAGGTAAGGGAGTGGGTAGGGGGGGAAGGGGGGTGTTTTCGGCGCCTAAAGAGAGGGAAAGGGGGGTTTGAGGTGGGTAAAGAGAGGTGAAGGGGGGGTTTGAGGCGGCAAAAGAGAGGTGAAGGGGGGTTTTGAGGGACATAAAGAGAGGGGAAGGGGGGAGTATTGAAGCACCTAAAAAGAGGGGAAGGGGGTGATGAGGGACATAAAGAGGCGGGAAAGGGGGATTTGAGGCAGCTAAAAAGGGGGTAAAAAGGGGGTCTTGAGACAGGTAAAGAGAGGGAAAAAGGGGGGCCTTGAGGATGATAAAGAGAGGTGAAGGAGAGAAAAAAAAAACAAAAAAAAAGAGAAAAAAGAGAAAAAAACAAAACAAAAATTAGTTTACCCTAGAACAAAAATAAATGAAGCACTTACAAAAAAAACAAAAAAAACAAAAAAAAGCAAAAAAAAAAAAAATCATGATTAGCAAATAAAAAACCAAGAAAAAAGAAAAAAAATGACCTACCTGGTGAGTTGAGTTGAGAAAATAAATGCAACCAAAATATTTGAGGGATGTTTGAGGAGAGGATGAAAAGGATATGAGTGATGAATGAAAAAAAAATCACTGAAAAAATATGCGATATAAGAAAATATGCGATTTCATGTTGAGGAGGTGAAAGAAAACCAATGAGCCATCCAAAAAAAAGATATTCACCGTAAATTCAAAAAAAAAATGAATATGCAACAAACCAAAATACAAAACCAAGTGATTAAAGTACACCATGAGGACATTTGGAAAGTATGAAAACATAAAAATTAAAAATTAAAAGGGTGAAGAGAAATGTTGGAGAGTAATTGGCATTATAATGGGGCGTATGCCGGTTGATTGAATGATTTGTGAATCAGGGGAGGGTAGTGCCGGTGGTAGTTCAGGATCCTCTTCTTCATAAAGATCATTCCACTTATCCTTTAAATCAGCTAGAATATTGTGGAGTATTACGCAAGTCAAGATCCAATGATTTGCAGTTTTGATCTCCAATTTTTTTTGAAATTGGACTCTGAGCTCCCGAAGACTAGAAAATCGTCCCTTTAAAATACCTATAGCATGTTCAATTTGTACTCTTGATTGTGCAAGGTGATAATTAAATTTAGTTTTAGGGTCATTTTCTGAAGTTGCACCACGGAAAGCAGGTATAATGTACTTTCCACTTGCATATGCTGAGTCTGCAAGGAGGTACCGAGATTCGTCAAAGTATGAGTCAGGGGATTGAGAAATCCTCATTCTTTGGAAGATAGAAGAGTCATGACATGATCCAGGGCAGCCACTGTGAAAAGCAATAAATTTTTTATTGACATCGCATACAAGTTGAACGGCAATAGAGTATCTAGAAAGAAGATAAAAAGTTAGATTGTGAAAGATGAGAACTTGGAGGAGATTTTGAAGAAACCTTTTTTTGCGATCAAAATAATGGTTGCCATCATGAGCAGGCTTTTGACTCAAAGGGATGGTTGTGCCATCAACAAAACCTATACAGCCAGGGAAACCTTCAGCTTGCATTACTTGAGAGGATTCAAGTCGCTGTTCTGGAGTTGGCCAAGCAAGATTTTGAGACTTGAGGGAAAGGATAGCAATCATACAGCGCTTGGTGTATAATATCATGGTACCATATCCTATGTTAAAGAGATTATCCAAATGTCTTATGGCAGCACCATTTCCATTTGAGCCAAAGCGACATAGAGCAACAGAAAGTTGGATGGCAGGATTACACTGTTTGTTGTGAGAATTGTTATGGAAGATAGGATGTTCAGAAATGAGTTGATAAAGTTTGAATAAAGAATCGGGAGAAGTTCTAAAAAGTTGTGTGAAGTTTAAATGAGGAATGTTGAGAATGGAGGCCAGATCATATCGGGGATCATGATAAAGATTTGGCCCCCTGGTGATGATGTAACGCTTTTTTGAAAGAAAACACATATAAGCTAAAGCATATTCCAAATCAGAGTCAGATTTATAGTAAAGAACTAAAAGAAAAGTGATAGCATTCATTGTTGAGTGAAGTAGCTTCCTAGTAGAGAGGTGTTTCATTGTTGCCAGTGGAAGGGTTAAGTGATGAGGGAAGTGGGAATTTACCACCAAATGTGCAGTTGGGGTGTGTAGATAGAAAAAAAACTTAAGTGTTTGCCACCAAAATTAAGTAGCATAGAGTGAGGAAAGACTTAAGGATGGCATCAGCAATTATGAGTCATGTGACTTTCTTGCAAATCCATCATGGATGAGATGAGTTTGGTATCAGGAATTAGGAATGGAAATTGGGGTATAAGAGGCAGGATAATGCATTATTGTGGATTCCTTATCCACTAACCCCGGGGCTAGTGGATAAGAATCTTCCGCAATTAATAATGTCTGATCCCAGAAAAAAAATTCCTGATCCCTAATTGCGGATCCCTGAACATTGATACCCCCTAATATATGATTAAAGGTGGAACACCACCTGGTATGCATTTTTCACACAATTTATTACTATAGTAATAACATTAATATTTTAATGATGAAAAAAAATTAATCAAATGGTAAATTTAAATGACACAGAAATATTAAATACCAGTGGAAATGTTTATAAGAAATCCCTTTTTATTTTAAGAAGATTTTCTGTATGCCTACTCTCAATTATAAAAGTGTCCAGCACAAGTTCGGCCAAACTTGTGCTGGACACTTTTGGTTGCATGAAGTCATATGAGATAAATTCTCTCTATGGCAATGAAAATGATATTTCACTCAAATATTGAATTAAAGAATGTTTAATATTGTTAAATTGTCCCCTGGAGGACTGTCCAAACCTCAGGTCAAATTTTGTTAGCTATACATAAAAGTAAGTTTAGACCAAGTCTTGACCTAGGGGTCCCCAACTGTCCCAACACCACATCTGGCTCTTGATAGTAAAAATTTTACTTGTATTTTTTATTTTGTATTTGATCCCATTTATTTTCATTTTACTTTTCTATTACTCTTTTTAATTTTAAATATCAAATTATTTTTTTAAAAACTAAACATATTCATATTTTTTAACTTGATATAATAATATTATTAAAGTTGTAACATCACCAATTTTGCATTTGGCATGCAGGTTTTTGCTATACTAGAAACATTAATAATATATATGGTGACAAATAATTAATTATAAGATAAATTTGAATGACAGAAAAGTATAAAAAACCAATAGAAATGTGAAAAACAAAAAACTGATGTACTGAGGAACACTTCCACCCTAGTTACTCTCCATCATAAAAGTGTCCAGCACAAGTTCGGCCAAACTTGTGCTGGACACTTTCGGTCAGGTGCAGTCAGATGGGATCAATTCTGTCTAGGGCAATGAAAAAAATTATTTGATAAGAAACTTCACTAGATGTAGTTTGATATAGCTGAATTTTCCACCTAGAGTTCATCCAAACCACAGGAACACAGTTTTTTATCTTTAAAAAACAGTCAATTTAGTAAAATTTATCCCTGATGGCTCTCATTTGCTTCAACATCTCTACTGGCCTTTGATATTAAGAATAATACTTGGATTTCATTTTTCATATTTGATCCCTTTAACTTAATTTTTTATTCCTCATATTGCTTATGGATATCAATTAATAATTTTTAAAATAAATTATTTTAATATTTTTATACATTTATTTAATAATATTATAAAAGGTGTAACATCACTCAGTATGCATTTGGCACACAATTTTTTGCTATAATTATAAAATCAATAATATAATTAAGACAAAAAATTAATCAAACAATATATATGAGTGAGGCACAAAGATAAAATACCAGTAGACATGTTTGTAAGAAATACCAGAAGAACTGAAAAAAATTCTACCCCAGCTACTCTCCATCATATATTTCAGCCTGTATATACCCAGGACTGAGTAAAAAGTACTTATAAGTTATGTTAAACGCATGAACTATACATGGGAATAATAAATGAGAGTACACAAACAGTATACATAAGTAAAATTATGATAATACACAAAAAATGCCATTATAACACCTTATATACATGAATATATCAACCTTTTATAAGTCTTATGTACTTAATATTAGGTTGGAATATGTTAGGGTAACCTAAAGAACCTTAATTATAAGGCTACATAATTTTTAAGTATACTTAAAGCTGTTATTTTCATTGTTTTATGCAAAAAACAAGAAATGCACTTTATTTCACTTAAAAGTTGATTATATGTGCTTCAAGTTTAAGAATATTAAAAATTCACTTTGACAGTTCAATTTGTCTCATTTAGGACTATTGATTTGGCTACTTAAATGCGTAAAAATAACACTTTTCAAATTTGGTGTTTTTTATGTCAGAAATGGCTTCTGTGTACTGGCCACATACTGCCTGCATTTTTCCTGTGTGAATAGCTTCATTTTTAGCAAAGTTAGCTTTTTCACACTATAATTACCCCACATTCTACGCCCACTGTGGGGAAACACACTAAAATAGGCAACAGGCGCTTATTTAGTGTCCTAGCTTAATTAATAATGCATTGACCTTGTTTATATGCACTAATTTCATTAATAACCTCACTCTTGGCATCTAATTTCATCACCACGCTTAAATTCGCCTAAATTTAGTCAAGGATTTACACGTGCAAGCGCCTGCCAAGGAATGCATGTAGTTACCCCACATCTCACACTCTTTTTTGAGTTTTTGGGTGGTTTCTCAGTCAATATTGGTCATTTTTGAATGGGAATTTCATGTAGTATAATGTCAGGATTAGCCCCATCATTTCTACAGTGAGTCCCCCTTATTATTAATCTACTATTAACCTTAAAAATTCCCTCTTTAGTCTTTTATATTATTGTTTAATACGCATATACTCTCTTTTTATCTTATTCTTTAATTTTGATGGATTTTCCTTATTATTACAGGATTTTGATAGTTGTTACTCTTCTAATTATGTCATGGGTTACTGGGAATATTGATGGGCATGTCTATTAGTTGGTTTGAGGCGTCATTAACTGTGTGTTGGAGTGGTACGTCAAGGGATTCATTAGGGAACTCAGTGTGTATAAAAGGAGGAGGTTTTTGGGTCTTGATTCTACATTCTTTATCATTACAATTTATACATATAACCAATACAATTACAATACATATCAATAGTACTTATAAAGTCTTTGAATAGTATCTTAATTTATTAAATCTATTTTTTACCAACTATAAAGATTGTAAGCCATATATAATTAGTGAGATTAGAATTTCTGAGACCCTTATTTTGAGTTATTTTAATACTTATTGGATTTGTACTACAGTATTCTTATAGGACCATTAAAATCTTCTAGACATCTGACCATTCAAGCTAGTTCATGTCTTTGTACTTGATCTCAGCCTGACAATTGGGGGCTTTTCCTCAAGAATTCTGTTATAATCCAGTAAGTAAAAGTTTCAAAGAAGGTACACATAAATAAAATCCCTATAGAAATATTTGGATAATTACAACAGGTTGGGGTCACTTATATAGTAATTTTAAAAAAGAAGCCCTGTTATATAATAAAATTGTGATATTGAATCAACAATTTTACCACTAATTTAACATATAATTGTTATTAGTGGGTCTGTCAATAGACCAATTAAATTTGTGATCTTTGCAGATAAAATTATTTACCACTAATTTAACATAAAATTGTTCTTAGTGGGAGTCTGTCAATAGACCAATTAAATTTGTGATCTTTGCAGATGATAAACAATTAAACTGATTAATTGTTTTCTTTAAACAGGACCCTGAATCTCCTATTATTGGTTTGTAAAATTCATTTAATATTTAGAAAGAATCTTACTGACAAATTTTCTTTTTAATTATAAAAACATGGCTACATATTGTAGACCAGTTAAATCAAATGACCAAATAAAAGCATATTTGACTTTTGGCACTTCTAAATTCACTTTATACCTACAAGCAAGCAATAAAATTGTCTTCAGTGGTATTAATAAATACTGATTAAACTCCTTTTTGAAGTTTTAAAAATCTCAAATTTCAATTCTTTGGTTTAATTCCACGTAAGAATGTGTGACAACAATGATATTGTGAGTAATAAGACAAAACCTTATAGCTTAAGACCTAGAGCTGAGAAACCTGGTACAGGACATTCAAATGGAGGGCCAGGAGTCCCCCATAAACTCCATCACTCCACAAATGTCTCTGGAGGAAAGGGAATAACCTTTAAAACAGGTATCAATAAAGAAAACAAAAAATACCTTACAAGAACTAATTCACTCCCTCTCCACTCTACTGAACACCTTGAAAATAAGGGTAAACAATATAGTGGACCAGATAAACAATCTGGAGAAAAGAGCAGCTCAGAGTTTCGTAGAAGTCAATCAAGCTCTAGTAGAAATAAAGGCTCAACCACCAACAGTGGCACCAAACAATTCCATAGCAACACCTCCAGTCCAAGAGGAGGACCAAAAAAATACAGTCAGTAAATGGAAGTGAGATTTGTATGCCCAAAATTACAACAACCCTCCTCAACAGCAGGGCTCCAGCAGTCACCCTTACAGGGGAAAGCCAAGGAGAGGCAGGGGAAATGGAATAAGACCTTGGTAAGTCATCCATCTTCTCAGGATCAATTATATAATCCTAAAAATTAATTACTTATAGGTAATGAGATTGATAGATAGTTATTGGATATAATTGATAAGGATTTAAAAAATTATTCATTTCAAAATAACATGTTAAACTTGTCTTTAAATGAAGACAATGTACATAGTTTTATTGACCACCAGGAAAATGCTATTAATATAAAAATGGAACCAAATGAATTAAATCTTGAGCCTGATGATGAGTCTTCTGAATTGGACACAGAAAAAATTGAATATTTTCTAAAAGAAAATCCAATGGAATCAAAAATAATTAGTAAATTATTATTAAGAATTGAAAAATTGGAAGAATTCTCTAGAGAGTCAAACAATAATACAGAAAGTGTATTATTAAACCTCAAACAATCATTGAGTACAACAGCCAATAGGTTAAAAAATTTTGAGAATTCAAATAATGAATTAATCAATGAAAACAAAAGATTAAACTCTGAGATTAAAAATTTAGAAAATAAATTGGAACATTCTCAGAATATTATGGCTACCATAGAGGGACATGTAAAATTGTCTTTTTCAAATATAAATGATACCTTAACTCATGTACCTGTAATAAAAGATAGGTTACAAAGAGTAGAAATTGAAGTAGCTAACATTTTGAAAAATACTAAAAAAATAAAAGATAATACCTCTTATGTGGAAAGAGTACCAGTTTTTATGAAACACTCTGATGATAAACCAATGATTGAACATGAACATAGTGTCATGGGCTCTGAGAATATAAAATCAGTAAAAGATGAAATAAATGATCATCTATCTAAAGTAAGTGAATTAATCAATATTCCTCAGGTTAGGGAAGCAAAAACTAGCCAAAAGAACTGGCCTAAGTTAGATCAGTACCCTTCTTTTGATGGGGATTCAAAATCTGATTGGAAACAATTCATTCAAAGAATTGATAACTAAAAGTTTTCATACAAATTACCTGATGATGAAATTACATCAAAATTAATATCTTTATTTACAGATGTGGCCTTATTATGGTTTGAATCTGTATTGAGTGAGGGAATCAACGACTCCTGGAATGAATGGAAGGCACTAATTGAAACACAATTTGGTGGCCCAAAATTCAGAATCACTCAACAAAGATTGTATGAAATAGCCAGATAAAATCCAAATGCTGGAGATAAACCCATGGTCCTCTTAATGAATTTAATTAAAATCATGAAAGCTATGGATCCAAAAATGGATTATGATGAGTGGAAAGAGAAAATAATATACAAGTTGCTTATATCAGTTAGAGACATTATTTTAGCTAGAACTAAAACCATCAGAGATACCTCTGGGTTCATTAATATATGCAATGAAATATTATTAAACCAAAAATATGAAACCAAGTATAATAATTACAAACAAAGTGTTGACGTAGTAAAACCTACTACAAGTAAGTTACCAGTGGAGAAGAAAAAACCTTCAGCTCCCTCTGTCCCTAAAAGACAAGAAAATAGCACTTGTTATAAATGTAATGAACCTTGGGTTAAGGGTCACACATTTAAGAAAAGAATTAATGTTATTGAAAACTCACAAAATTCTGAACCAAGTAATCATGAAGATGAGAATGTGGAATCCAGTGAGGATTGTAAAAGTAACATTTCTTACAGTGATGATGAACATGAGATATTTGTATTAGAACAGGATATTATGTTCCTAAATGATGCTATACCTCATACAGATACATCTTTAACTTCCATTGAAGAAGCTTAAATAATTAAAGATGTATTTCATGATACTTAAAAAATAAAACCTATCAGAGCACCTGTTATTATATGTGGAAGAGAAATGAATGCCATTCTTGACACTGGGGCTGCAGGTAGTGTAGTTTCTATTAATACATTAATGAAACTTGACAGTAAGTATAAGGAAAAACAAGAACCTGTACAGACAAAGAACTGGAGGGGTTTTGGTCAGTTTTAAATCCAATTGGCAAATACAAAACTGCTGTATTCTTTAAGTATAGTAATGGATATGTAAGAGCAGTTTGTTAATTTGTTGTAATGGATAATAATAATTGCAGTGATTGGTTTATTATTGGAAATGACTTATTGACAAAATTTGGCATTAAACTAGATCGTGCAAACAGTTGCTTCACTATAGGTGTGAATGGTAAGTGAAAATTCAAGATATGTTCTGAAAATTCCGTATATTCCATTTCTCCTAGAGAGGAACAACTGCAAGGTGGAAGAACCACAACTGAAGTGGTAGAATTGGACAATGAAATCCAAAATGCCTCTTTCAGTATTCAACTCTCAAAAATTGAAGAAGACAATATTTTGAGGTTGATCAAATCTTATCTTATGGTATTTGCCCATGGTTCAAATGAACTAGGATTGGTCAAAGACCATGAGATGAAAATCTCTTTAAGTTGTGACTTGTATAATATTCCTGGCAGCTTGAAAAAGAAACCTTACCAAGCATCTCCTGCGAAAAGGAAAGATATTGAAGACAATATAAGAATGTTGTTGGAAATGGGTATTGTTGAAAAAGTAGACACAACAACTAAGTATTGTGTTATTTCACCAGTATTAATCTCTTATGAAAAAGATAAGGAAAGATTATGCAGTGATTATAGAGCTCTGAATACATACACTGTAGATGATATTTACCCTCTACCAAGGATAGCTTCTATCCACACTACCTTACAAGGAGCAAAATATATTTCCTGTCTGGATGGAAACAAAGGTTAACACCAGATTCCTGTGGAAAAGAATTCTTTATATTATTTATTAATAACCACACATATGGGAATATATAAATATGTGAGAATGCCATTTGGCCCAAAGAATGCGCTTTCAGTCTTCCAAAAATTGATGGATAGTGTCTTTCATCAATAAATGGTTGAAGGATGGCTTTTGGTTTATATTGATGACATCATAGTGTTTTCAAAAACTTATGATGAACATTTAAATCACCTGAAGAGAGTCTTTCAAAAGATGGATGAAATTAATATGACAGTTGCATTAAAGAAATTTAAGTTTGGATTTCAATCCTTGAAAGTACTTGGACATGTTGTATCTGGATCACAAATTTGTGTTGACCAGAATAAGGTGTCTGCAATTAAAAACATTTTTATACCTAAGAATGTAAAAGATTTTCAAAGTTTTTTGGGTATGTGTGGATATTATAGACAGTATATTAAAAACTACCAATCCATTGCAGCTCCTTTAACAACATTAATCAGGAAAAATAAGGCTTTTATTTGGAATAATGAAAGACAACACGCCTTTAAGAAATTAAAGGAATGTTTAATGTCAGCTCCAATATTGGGACTGCCAGATTTCACCCTACCTTTTATCTTGTACACTGATGCAAGCTTCACAGGGTTAGGTGCTGCTTTACAGCAAAAACAGATAATAAATGTAAAATTATCTGAAGTAGTTATCTGTTATGTATCCATAACCTTAAGAAAGATAGAATTAAGGTATGGTGCTACACAACTGGAATGTTTAGCCGTGGTGTGGGCCTTGGAGAAACTTCATTACTATCTGGAAGACCAGAAGTTTGAACTAATAACAGATTTCAGTGCAGTAAAATCATTGCTAAACATGAAAACACATAATAAACACATTTTTAGATGGCAACTAGCTGTACAAGAGTACAGAGGAAGAATGAAAATCACTCATAGAGCAAGAACATTGTATTCTAATGTGGATTTATTATCCAGAATTACTTTGCCAAATGATACTGACAACCCAGCTTATGTACCTGAAAATGAGGTTATACATATATTTGGGATTTATATAGTGGATTTAGAGGAGGAGTTTATGCAAACTATATTGGAAAATTATTTATCTGATAAATATTTGACTAAACTGTCTACCATTCTAAATGATCCAACTAATGCCTCCATGAGTGCATTAATTAAAACCTTACCTCCAAAGTATAGAAATGCATTGGAAAAAGGTAAACTATCAATTGAAGATGGATATATATATTACAGGAAAAAGATAAGTGATGTAATAGTAATACCACCTTCTATGAAAGATTTAATGTTGAGTACTTGTCCTGATGACATCTTAGCTGGTCATTTTGATTTTAACAAAACATTAACCAGAGTTAAAAATACAGCCTGGTGGATAAACATGAAAGAAGATGTACAAAAATAAATTGAAACATGTGGTTCTTGTCAGAAATTTAAAAGATTAACTGGGAAGAGAGCTGTGTTGTTACAACAAATAGAGCAGCGGAAAGCTCCATGGGAAATTATAAACATGGATTTTGTCACTGGCTTGCCATTAGCAGGAAAAGAAAGTTTTAATTCTTGCTGGGTAATTGTGGATAGATTAACCAAAATGTGTAAATTTGTTCCTACCCATAAGGAGGTATCTGAAAAAGACTTGGAATTACTATGGTGGACTCAAATGATGAATACTGCTGGGTTCCCCAAAGCCATAATCTCTGACAGAGACCCTAAAATTACTTCAGAGTTCTGGACATCTTTGATGGAAGTATCAGGTTGTCAATTTAAATTGTCTACAGCACACCATCCACAAACTGATGGCTTAGCTAAAAGAATGATACAAACTCTTGAAGACATGATCAGAAGATATTGTGCCTTTGGATTAGAATACAAAGACAATGAGAAATTCACACATGACTGGATAACATTAATTCCTGGACTTGAATTTTCTTATAAAAGCACAACTCATTCTGTGACAGAGAAGAAACCATTTGAACTCTGGCTGGGATATGTACCAAATATCCCAGTAAATCATTTAAATAAATTACCAAGGTAAGATATACACCCTGGAACTAAATCCTTTATTCATATGCAACAAATGTGTAGAAAGCATGCTGAAGAATGCATACAAAAAGCATTTGAATATGAAAAGAAAAGGTGGGATAAATCTCATAAAGAATTTGAATTCAAAAAAGGAGATGAAGTCCTAATTTCAACACTAAATTTTAACTTAAAAGGTAATGTTAAATTAAAGGATCCCTTTGTAGGACCTTTTGTAGTAAGCAAAATTGTTGGTAATAATGCAGTGGAAGTCATATTATATGCTCCGTATGATAGGAAACATTCGGTTTTCCCTATCTCATTATTGAAACCTTACCATGAAAATGATCATGACTTATTTCCAAAAAGAAGGGGAAGGCCTAAAAAGCAACCTGAAGAAATTGTGGAAAAAGCAGAGATTGAAAAAATACTCAAGAAAATAATCCTTACTAAAGAAAAAGGAACTGAGTATTTATTGAGATTTAAAGGGAAATCAAATGAATTTGATAAATGGATACCTGAAAAAGAAATTTCTAATTTATCCACCCTTCTTAAAAAATTTAAACAGAAATAAATTTCTGTTCCACCAGCTGAGGGGTTAAAAACCAGTACTCATAATATTTTATTATGTTTTATTTCTTTAAAGTTTAATCTTTAATGCTACAGAATTATTCTGAATACCTGAAAAATTACAAATAAATAAAGAAAATGTATAACTTATCATTTTTTTGTTGTTTTTTTGGGTGGGCGAGTATAAACCTGTATATAACCAGGACTGAGTAAAAATTACTTATAATTTATGTTAAACACATGAACTATACATGGCAATAATAAATGAGAGTACACAAACAGTATACATAAGTAAAATTATGATAATACACAAAAAATGCCATTATACCACCTTATATACACACATATATCCACCTTTTATAAGTCTTATGTACTTAATATTAAGTTGGAATATGTTAGGGTAATCTAAAGAACCTTAATTATAAGGCTACATAATTTTTAAGTATACTTAAAGCTGTTATTTTCATTGTTTTATGCAAAAAACAAGAAATGCGCTTTATTTCACTTAAAAGTTGATTATATGTGCTATAGATTTAAGAATATTAAAAATGCGCATTGACAGTTCAATTTGTCTCGTTTAGGACTATTGATTTGACTACTTAAATGCATAAAAATAACACTTTTTAAATTTGGTGTTTTTTATGCCAGAAATGGCTTTTGTGTACTGGCCACATACTGCCTGAATTTTTCCTGTGTGAATAGCTTCATTTTTAGCAATGTTAGATTTTTCACACTATAATTACCCTGCATTCCACACCCACTGTGGGGAAACACACTAAAATAGGCAACAGGCGCTTATTTAGTGTCCTAGCTTAATTAATAATGCATTGACCTTGTTTATATGCACTAATTTCATTAATAACCTCACTTTTGGCATCTTATTTCATCACCATGCTTAAATTAGCCTAAATTTAGTCAAGGATTTACCCGTGCAAGCGCCTGCCTAGGACTGCATGTAGTTACCCCACATCTCACTCTTTTTTGAGTTTTTGGATGGTTTCTCAGTCAATATTGGTCATTTTTGAATGGGAATTTCATGTAGTATAATGTCAGGATTAGCCCCATCATTTCTACAGTGAATCCCCCTTATTTTTAAGTATTATTAACCTTAAAAATTCCCTCTTTAGTCTTTTATATTATTGTTTAATACGCATATACTCTCTTTTTATCTTATTCTTTAATTTTGATGGATTTTCCTTATTATTACAGGATTTTGATAGTTGTTACTCTTCTAATTATGTCATGGGTTACTGGGAATATTGATGGGCATGTCTATTAGTTGGTTTGAGGCATCATTAACTGTGTATTAGAGTGGTACATCAAGGGATATATTAGGTAACTCAGTGTGTATAAAAGGAGGAGGTTTTTGGGTCTTGTTTCTACATTCTTTATCATTACAATTTATACATATAACCAATACAATTACAATACATATCAATAGTACTTATAGAGTCTTTGAATAGTATCTTAATTTATTAAATCTATTTTTTACCAACTATAAAGATTGTAAGCCATATATAATTATTGAGATTAGACTTACTGAGACCCTTATTTTGAGTTATTTTAATACTTATTGGATTTGTACTACAGTATTCATATAGGACCATTAAAATCTTCTAGAAATCTGACCATTCAAGCTAGTTCATGTCTTTGTACTTGACCTCAGCCTGACAATAGAAGTGTCTAGCACAAGTTTGGCCAAACTTGTGCTGGACACTTTTGGTCATGTGCAGTCAGATGGGATCAATTCTCTGTATGGTAACAAAAAAAAATTTTTATCAAATTTCACTAGAAGTAGTTTGGTTTAGCTGAATTATCCACCTGCTTTTCTGCCCAATCTCAGGTGTATAATTTTTTATCTTTAAAGAAAAGTTCACTTATTATAATTTAGCCCTGATGGCTCCCATTTGCTTTAACACCTCTACTGGCTCTTGATAGCAGGAATTTTACTAGTAATTTTTTCATATTTGAACTCTTTGACTTTTATTTTACTCTTTTATTCCTCTTTTTACTTTTAAATTTATATTTAATTTTTGTAAAACTAATCCTTTCCATATTTATTTAGATCTATTTTAAAAAGTTATTGAAGGTATAACTTCACATGGTATGCATTTGGCACACAAGTTTTTGCTATACTAATAACATTAATAATATAATGGTGATAAAATATTAATCGGATGATAAATATGAATGATACAGACTGATCAAATACCAGTAGACATGCTTATGAGAAATACAAGATGAAGGAACTGAAGAAAAATTCCACCCAAGCTACTCTCCATCATAAAAGTGTCCAGCACACGTTCAGCTGAACATGTGCTGGACACTTTTGGTCACGTGTAGTCAGATGGGATCAATTCTCTCAATGGCAACAAAAAAACATTTTTTTATCAAACTTCACTACAAGTAGTTTTGTTTAGCTAAATCATCCACCTGTTGTTCTTCCCGACCTCAGGTGTATAATTTTTTATCTTTAAAAAAAAGGTCACTTATTACAATTTAGCCCAGATGGCTCCCATTTGTTTCGACACTTCTACTGGCTCTTGAGAGCAAGAATTTTACTAGGATTTTGTTTTTCACAATTGATCTCTTTGAGATTAATTTTACTTTTTTATTTCTCTTTTTTTTTAAATATCTACTTAAATTATTGTAAAGCTAATCCTTTTCATATTTTTTTACTTTTATTTCATAATATTATAAAAGGTGTAACATCACCTGGTATGCATTTGGCACATGAGTTTTTTCTATACTTATAATATTAATAATATAATGGTGACAATAAATTAATCAAATGATATATATGAGTGAGGCACAAAGATCAAATACCAATGGACATGTTTGTAAGAAATACCAGATTAACTGAAGGAAAATTCTACCCTAGCTACTCTCCATCATAAATGTGTCCAGTGCAAGTTTGGCCAAACTTGTGATGGACACTTTTGGTCACATTTAGTCTGGTGTGATCAATTCTCTCTCAATAATTGCACTAGAAGTTGTTTGATATGGCCAAATGGTTCTGCTGAAGTTTTGTTAAAGCTCAGGTTGGCACTTTTTTGTTTTTCAAAAAAGCAATTATAGTCCAAGTTTAGCCTCACTGGTGGGCATTTGCCCCAACATGTCTACTTGCTCTTGATGGCAGTAATTTTATTTTAATTTTTTATTTCATATTTGATCTCATTAATCTTACCTTTTTATCCCTCATATTGCTTTTGTATATCAAATTATTTTTCATAAAACAAATCATTTTCATATTTTTTTACCTTTATTTAATAATATTATAAAAGGTGTAACATCACCCGGTATGCATTTGGCACACAAGTTTTTGCTATACTTATAATATTAATAACATAATGGTGACAAAAAATCAATCAAATGATAAATATGAGTGAGGCACAAAGGTCAAATACCAATGAATCAAAAGTTCTTTTTAATATTATAAATTTTTTGATTAAATAAAATAGTAATAATGAATTATATTTTTCATCCACAATTCCACTCTAATGATTCCCACTGCACAAAAAGGGTTCACTCAGTCCTTTCTTAACTGCTTGTGCATATATTTTATTGCCCACAGTACTACAATTTTTTGTAGTGATTATCCCACATCTGATTCAGGAATATTTTTAAACAATATAAGTTTTTTTTACAAAAGACCTTATCATATCCAATATCCCACAAAAAATACAACCTGTTTTTGTATTAAAACCCATTAATTATTAAGAAATTGTTAAAATAATTAGATTAGACCCTGGCACAGCTAGATCCATACCAACTGACCTAAAGTCTTTTCAATATTGAAAACAATTAAATAAAATTATGATATCATACTAAATTATGGGCACCAACCATAATTCAGCACTTCTCATTTGCTCTGCCACAAAATGAGTGCATGTAGCATTTTTCTAACGTTGGACTGTTTTTCTTCCTTCCCTCACACCTTTAGTCCAGAATGAAAATTTAGTATGAGTTTTGGTCAAAATGGTTTGCCAGTGTTATCTGTATGCAATATGAATTCATATTGCATATTTCTATTTATGCATAAAATATACTCGTTAAGCATCATTTTTTTTGCATTTTTCAATCATTATGCATATTTATGCATATGCATATGCATATTCATTATACAGATGTATATGCATTTTAATATATTTTATTCATATACATATATGCACCTTTTTTTGCATATTCAATATGCATATTTTTAATGCATATTCAATTTTCATATTTTTATGCATATTCAATATGCATATTTTTTATGCATAATCACTATGCATATTTTTTATGGATATTTTTATGCATATTTTTTATGCATATTTATTCTTCATTGTCATTATGCATACACTTTGGATAGGCATTTCACATCAAATTTTTTAACATGCAATAAGTATCCACCATGCAATTTCAAATGCATATGCATCTATATCAAACACACAACATATATTCAAGTTTAATATTTGAATATTAAGGTATGCTAAGTGATGTTGTTCAACCTTTTGCCAAACCTGAGATTAACTGATGTTCAATGTGGTTCCTAAGCTCTGCTCAAGGAGGGATTGTTCTGGATTCAATCTGTGAGAGTTTATTTTTTCAATGTTTTTTCATCTGATTTAAAAACATATTTCTGACAGTTTCAGGATGGTTTCCCAACAGTTTCCTGATAAATTCCTGATAGTTTCAAATAGAGCAAACTGCTAGCAGTTCACCCCCAGATTTCCTGTGGTGTTTGGGTGTGGTTTGGATACATGTTGTTGATGGAATTGTAACTGGAAGTAATGAGGAAGTGTTGAAGGAGTTGGAAAATGGTTTAGATGGATCTTTGAAGATAAAATGGAATGAAAAGGTGGATGGCATTGTGGGTGTAGGTATTGAAGAGGTCCCTGAAGGCTTTAATCTCAACAATTTTCAGCTAAATAACAAAATTTTAAGAGAACATAATCCTTCAGGACTAGTCGCAAGATCTCCTTTACCTCAACAGTTAAAAATCAGATTGGCAACAGATGATGAAGAGGCAGTTGACACTACCAAGTATCTTTCAATTTTAGGTGCTCTCAGCTATGTAGCTGTGGCAACTAGGCCTGATCTTTCTTTCCCAGTAAACTTCCTTGCTAGATTCTCTTCCAAGCCAACAGTTACTCATTGGACAGCTCTCAATCACCTCTTATGTTATGTACAATACACTGCCAAACTTTCTTTTCATATTCATCCTGACAGATCCAGCTTCCTTGAATTATTCTCTTACACTGATGCCACATGGAACAATGAGGAATTGGCCAGAGCCCAATCTGGTCATTTATTACTTCTCAACAGCTGCCCTGTTGTCTGGACATCAAGAGGTCAACTGACTGTAAGTGACTCATCTATGACAGCTGAATATGTTTCTCTTAGTAGTGGAATGAAGGATGCAATTTGGATCTCAAACTTGCTTCAAGATCTGTACCCTGATTTTCCACCTGTCAGGCTTCACTGTGACAATAAAGGGGCTGTCTCCAATGCAAAAAATAATCCTGGAGAAAAGAGGACAAGACATATTAATAGGTGTTATGACTTGGTAAATGAACAGCTCTTCCTTAAGAAAGCTTTTCTAGAATGGGTCCCAACTGTAAAAATGTGTGCTGATATTCTAACCAAGACACTGGGCCCATCTGTAAACTTTCAACAAAAGGAAAGATGTCTGTGTGTGGTGATATATGGTGGAATGGGGGGGGGGAGATTATTTCTTTTCTTTCATCTTCTTTCATATTTCTTTTTCTCTTCTATATTTTTCTTTTCATTTTCTTATTAATTTTTGATGGTTAATTACAAATAGGGAGGATGATTATGTTGGAATAGTTTAAATGACCATGTGTGGGGGGGGGGGATGTTATGTGCTTTAAGCACCTTATGTACATAGTCATTTTGTGATATAGTCTGTAGTCGCGGCGTCCCCTGTTCTCCGGTTCTTTCCGGAGTTCTACAGGCTGACACCGTGCTACACTTACTTGGTGCGTAGTGTGTAAAACTGCACCAACCGGTTTGAATATGGCTTCTGTATCATAGTCATCCCATCATGGATAAAAAAAAAAAATCCAAACTTCAAGACATGGCTTTTGAGTGATTAAATGAAATAAGTCAGTCTTATTTGCTTATTTCTTTTTAACATCAAGTGTAACATTGATTTATTTTTCTCAGATGAGAAACAAAGTCAGAACCCAACTTGTCACCCAATAGTTTCAAGCAGGTCTCGGTCTGTGAGACAAAATAATCAGCCCAAGAATGCAGATAAATCTTCAAAAAGATTAGTGCAGAAAGACAAAGATCATCCCCCCTCAAGGAAGCAATCACCAATCAACTACAAGAGGCACTCCGGAAACTAGAAGTGGAGGTTGAATCTCGAATTTGTTATGATAAAGAACGTGACATGATAGAGAAATCTTATACTGGTTCGAAAGCTAATGACAAAGTAAACCTCAAGAACTTCACTGGTTTAGATGGTCTAGAGTGGCGTTTAGCCGATTCATATATGATAGATAATATTTTTTTAGATGAAAGACATAGAAAAGATGACGGATTATCCATTTATCTTTGCACAGATGATGAATCATTTTTCAATAGTTTGTTGCCCAATCCAATCACGCCAACATTGAAACCATGCAAAAAAGAAGAAAAGATAATCTTAAAAATAATAAATTTGACATAGGAAATAATTAAAAAAAGAAGAAGAGTAATCAAAACATTTACCGGTAGACCAAGCAGCAGTATGACTCTCCAGATGACGGAAGAACTAAGGTCCAACATGATTGAGAAAGAAAAAGAGAGTGTTAGATGAGTTGCTTGGGTAGAAAACTAACCCACCCATCTGATATGGGTTTCATTGACAGGACACTTAGGGAGAGTGTTGGATGGATGAGCAAGAGATGTGTTTTGCTCACAATAGAATAATTGGGATTTGGTTGTGTAATGGAAAGAATTGTGTAGAAGTTGACTGGTTGCATAGGATAGACAGCGCTGATCGTCGTGCGCCCCGCGGCTGACGATCGGATTACCGGACTCATCGACCACTCTCAGATGGCAGCCTCGCCCCAGTCGTCAGTGCATGACAGTCAGTGGTTTGGATTGGCCCTTTTAGATGGTTGGATTTGCCATTTGTAGGGTGATCACTAGTCATTTAACTCTCTTTTATTCCTCTTTTCCTTCCAGCCATTCCCCCCACCGTCCAGTCTCCTGCTTCCACTCACTCCTCTTTCTCTGCCAATTCTCATCCCACTCCTTCTTCCCGTCATCTCACTCAGTCTCCCAACTCTCCCAATGCTAAAAGTATCCAGGTCACTCAGGCTCACGATGGTGACGAATTCGTCCCTGCTGTCCGTCGTTCTTTGGCTTTCCTTCTCTTTTCTCCTTTCCAAGCTGAACTTGGGTCCTTCTTTTGTTTTGCTTCCAGACTGCTAATCAACATCCTCCTCCACACTCAATCTCTTCCAATCGCTTCAGAGTCGGGCTCAGTGCTGACCGCAATCGCAAGTGTCGTCGAACGATGGAAGATGCCCATTCGTTTGTCTACAGCTTTGGCCATCAGGATGGTCAAGGCTACTTTGCCGTCTTTGATGGTCATGCCGGAAAGCATGCCGCTGAGTGGTGTGGAAAATGGTTTCACGAAGTATACACACTCCCTTTATTTAGAATCTCCCTTCCGTTGAAACACTCTTCTTCCTTGGCTTATTTCACTTCTTGTTTATTTAGTATCTTCTCGATGAAATCATCAAGGCCCCTCGGTCCACCCCTGTCCCTGATTTGCTCAACTCTACTTTTCATATCGTGGACACCAAGCTTTCTCAACTAGCGGCCGAAGACGGAACGCATTCTGGATGCACAGCCGTGACCGCTTTTCTGCGGCTAGAAAACGAATTGGGCGAGCCCATTGCTCCGTGTGGTGCCGGCGTCGCCAAAAGCGCAAAGTCGCGTGTCGAGATGGCTTCCGAGAATATCGAACATGCAGGTCAGGAAGAGCGTGACGCAATGAGTGTGGCTGTCGAGGGAAGCAAGAAAGCGGCCGAGGAGCGCGAAAAGTTTCTTCAATCCTCCTCTGCTGAGCCTCCTGGTACGAAACAAAAAATCAAGCGGACTCTTTATACCGCCAACGTTGGTGACGCTAGAGCGGTTTTATGGTAGCTAGCTTTCCGCATGTTCATTTTGTGTGTCAGGCATTTCAAGTAACAAGGTTTACTGATTTTTCCACTTTTGGCACTCCTCTCTTTTGGATGTTTATCCTGTCTGATGCTTTCTTTAGTCGTGATGGTCAGGCGGTGCGATTGACTTATGACCACAAGGGTTCTGATGCTCAGGAAGCAAAACGGATTACTGATGCAGGTGGTTTTGTGATGAATAATCGTGTCAATGGTGCGTTGAGTACAACTTTATTTTATTTTTTTTATGTCAATTGTGATGTTGGCGTCCATTCTTTATCAACTAAGTCCTTGGAGGGTATACGTTTTGCATTTTATTTATTTATTTATTAATGATTGTGAATCGTCATGGTTGTTAGGTGTCTTGGCTGTGACTCGCTCCCTGGGTGACTCTTCCATGAAGGAGTTTGTCGTTGGTTCTCCTTACACCACCGAGACTACGCTTGGAGAAACAGATGAATTCTTGATTATTGCATGCGATGGGGTACTTGATCTCTTGTGTTGCTTTTTATGACCCGCAATTTGATTTTTGTTTATTATTTTTCAGCTCTGGGATGTTTGCGAAGATCAGGATGCTGTCAATTTGATCGCTAATGTCAAGGACCCACAACAAGCCAGCCAGATTCTTCTTGATCACGCTCTTTCTCAATTTTCGGTTAGTGTCATCACGTTTCTATACTCAACCTGTTGAAATTAATCCATCCCAAACACTTTTTATATTGGGACATTTTCAGACGGACAATTTGAGTGTATTGGTTGTTGCCTTAAAACCCTAACACGGTGTTGCCGTAGAATACCTCAATTATGGCATTTTTTTTTTTTTTCTCTTTACGCTCATCAAATCTATGTTTTACTATTTTGATTTCTAGAAAAGGGATGGGGAGAGAGAGAGAGAGAGAGGGGGGGGGGGGGGGGTTGGATGTGATCTTTTTCTTCGCAATATTGTATGTACCTGCAGGTCACTTGGTTCTGGAATACCTGGACCATAGCTTTCCAATTAGTCCTTTTTTTGACTCAACTATCTCTATTTTTTTATGAGCTTTTTTGTTTTAGTGTTTTTTATATTTCTTACTTAATATATTTATTAATTAGAAGTATGATTGACCATAATTAAAGGATGATCAGTTTTGGTTTTTTTAAGAAAGGCTTTGTCTCAATGTTCATTTCTGGATATGAAATATGAAATTTATGAGCTTGAAAATGAAATGTCCACTTCTATTTGTGGCCCTAGTGAATGTGCCCGATAAGGTGAAATTGCTTCAAACCGCTTAAGGAAAGATGATTGAAAAAGTTGTCGTTTCTTGTTTACTTTACAATCATGGTGTAGATGCTTTCCACGTATATGATTTTTATTTCGTTTTAATTGGTTGCTTGAGAGATTCCTTTGTGTTTTATTGTTCGAAAGTATAAAGAGGAAAAGATAATGGAGTGGGGCATATATAAAAAAAAAAAAATCCAATTCAAGAGGTGATTTGTGGAAAAGTAACAGGTCGTGGAGGAAAATGAGTGAGTGAGTGAGTGAATCAGGTTAGGTTAGGCTACACTCACTACACTACGGACCAAGTAAGATATCCCTAATGGGGATATTCATGTGGTGAACTAATATCTTTAGAATCAGAATCAAGAATAATCTAAATACATCCAAAGCATTATTTATATAGAAACTTATGTATCTTTATGTAGTCAAGTACTTAATAGTTAAGTCTATACCATATCCTAACATCTATGTCCCAACACCCCCCCCCCCCCCCCCCCCCCCCCTCCTTGACTACATTCTGCCAACCATCTTTACGCAACACTACCGCCACACCTTTCCTACCATTTTCCATTAAATTAGGACCTAAATTTTTTGGTCAAGGTGTCTGCCTTTTGTTCTTTTGTACTGACCCAGATTAGTTCAGCCTTTTTGTTAAATAGAAGTGAATTCATGTAATAATACAAATCTCGTTCCATATAGCGGACTTGCTTATTTGCTGGTTGATCTTTTGCTATCTCAATAGTTGATTGGTTGTCACAAAAAATATATACTGCCAAGTCTTTGTGTAACATGTCTTTCAGAATGTTCTGAATCCACATGGAGAGTTTTGCAGTAGCGCATAAGGCCATGGATTCAGCTTCACATGTTGACCGCACTACTATTTGTTGTCTTTTTGAGGACCAGTTGTGATAGGGACACCATGTAACAAGACCAGACTTCCGTTGGTTGATCTAGCAAACTCACCGCCCCAACTGGCGTCTGTATAAGCCTGAAGACCAGTGTTGTCAGGATAAATACTAAAAACATATGATTTTGTTGTTAGCACATATTGTGTTAGATGTACCAGTGCTTCCCAGTGAGTTGTATCGGGATTATTTTTGCAAACCTTGCCAGATAATAATTCACTGCAAATGATATGTCTGGTCGTGTAGCTATTGCAAGGTAATTCAGCGAGCCTATCACGCTGAGATAATCGAGTGGCCTAACTTTCTGTTCAGTCGTACTCCTAAGACTGCAATCTTTTGGCTGGGTTGTTGTTTTTTGTTCTCATAGTGTCAAAGTTAAATTTGTTAGCTATTTTGTCTATCAAAGCAGGTTGGGATAAGGTAAAACCTTTATCATCATGAATTACTTTCATACCTACAATCCCATTAAGTTCATTGATCCATTTGATATTTACCAATTCACTAAGGCATTTTTGAAAGGATTTGAGAAGCGTTAAAGGACCCCATCATCAATGTGGATCCAGAGGACACCTAGATTCTGCTTCTCCTGTAGGATATATAACAAACTGTCATAACTGCTTGCAATATAACCCATGGAATTGAGCTTCAGTTCTAAATGTTTCCACCAACAGCACGCTGCCTGTTTGGTGCCATAGAGAGCTTTGTGTAGCTGCATCACCTTTCCTGACTCTTTTCCAAAACCCTCTGGTGCACTAACCCATATACTTTCTTCAAGTGGAGAGTTCAAATAGGCAGCCACCACGTCAAAACTATGGACAGGCCAATTATACTTGGCTGCTAGTGTCAGTATTATTCTGAGAGATGTGAAAGTAGCCGTTGGAGCAAAGGTCTCTGAATAATTGACCCCTTCAAGCTGAGTAAACCCTTTAGCTACATACCTTGCTTTCCTTTTGATAAGTGATCCATTTTGGTCATGCTTCTCCATAAAGACCCATTTCCCATCTATTAGGGGGTGTCAGTTCTGGCAAATCCGCACTTAAATTAAGTGCGGATTTCAAACCAAATCAGCACTTACAAATCAGCACTTAAATTTTGCAAAAAAGTCACTTATTTCAAAAAAGGGTGTCAGTTATGACCTCAAATCAGCACTTTTTTCCCGTTTTTTTTCACAACCACATTTTGGCCACAAAACATCCCTTCGTTTCTTACCCCATCCCTGTCACATGTGACACACTGACCTTCCTTGCTACCTACCCATCAATCCTCGGCACACACCCCTTCCTGACATTTTCAATATTTTGACCAGGCATGTTTACATTCTTTTTTACTTATTTCTTCTACTTTTTAATCTTTTTTCTTGTTATGTGCCAGTTTCATAATGCCTCCCAGACATTCCAAATCTCAAAAGGTAACTCAAAAATCTGCTTCGTCACAAAAGTCTCCTCGTAAAGCAAGGATTACATAGAAAAAAACTCAGTGACTTTTTCTATTACTTACAACTGTTTTTACAGAATTGAAAACTATGTTTCAGCTAATATTTTATGGAAGTGAACTCTGTTCTTTGCCCAAAGAACAGAGTTCATCCTCCTATTTTCACATTCTGTTTGCACCAATCTCCATCCCTTTCAATTCTATCAACACATGCTTGTCTTCCCTCCCCATGCCTTTCGCTATCCTCCCAGCCCCATTGTATGCCATCCTCTTTTGATCCCCATTTCACCCCTCTCAACCTCTCCCAGACCCTTTTCTTCATTTAAAATGCCTCGGAACCCTTAATCTTCCCTTCCAACTCTTTCCCAATCTTTTCGCTACCCCATACACCCTTCCTCACCCCTCTCTCCAGCCTTAGTCCCAAACCGAACAGAGTTCACTTCCATTCACTTATATTTCTTTTTTCTCAACTCATCTCTCCAGGTAAGTCATTTTATTCTTTTTAAACAGAGTGTGAAAATAGGAGGATGAACTCTGTTCTTCGGGCGAAGAACAGAGTTCACTTCCATAAAATATTAGCTGAAACATAGTTTTCAATTCTGTAAAAACAGTTGTAAGTAATAGAAAAAGTCACTGATTTTTTTTATATGTAATCTGAAATTTTTTAATAAAATTATTGTATTTAAGAATTGCAATATTGTCAATCAATTTTAATTGATCAAATTAATTTAATAAAGTATTATTTTAATAAGCTGTTTCAAAAAATACTTTGCATTGAGTAGACTCATGGAATGATTTTTTCTGGCTTCCATTCAGTTATCCTCACACTTTCACTATGTTTTCAATATAGATCCATTGTTATTTGTGTGATACTTCAAGTGAAAGTTCAGTATTACTTCAGTCTGAGTTCCATCTGATTTCCATCTGACTTCAAGTTGCGGACTTGCTAGCAAGTCCTCCCCCTATATTGCGTGGTGTTTGCTGAAAATATACGATTTCATGTTGAGTTGATAAAAGAAAACACAGAGAGAAAAAAAAATAAGACTTTAACAGCAAATTCAAAAACCAAAAAAATATGCAAAAAAATTTACCATTCTCAGTGAATAATACATGCAAATTGATAATTTGAAGAGAAAGAGAAAAAAATTAAAATTGCGTTGAAAAATGTTGGAGTGTTATTGGAAGGATTTTCGCCCTTATACTAGTTGATTGAGAAATAGAAGTGTTGGATATAGTCAGAGGTGAATCAACTTGTTCATCTTCATACAGCTCTAACCATTGATCTTTGAGGTCAGCAAGTAGGTTATGAAGTATAGTGCAACACAGAATCCAGTTGATCACCGCCTCCATTTCAGATTTATTTCTAAGAGGACTTCTTAATTCCCTTAAACTAGAAAAACGGCCTTTCAAGATTCCAATAGAATGTTCAATACGGACTCTTGACTTTGCCAAATGATTGTTGAATTTGGCATTTTGACTGTCTTCTGAAGCTGCTCCCCGAAAAGCAGGAAGTACATACTTTCCATTCACATAAGCAGAATCTGCAAGAAGATACTGATTTTCATCAAAGAATTTTTCAGGTTCATTTGAAATATGCATTCTTTGGAAGACGTAGGAGTCATGACATGAGCCAGGATAGCCAGCGAAGAATGATATAAATTTTTTGTTTACGTCACATATAAGCTGAACGTTAATTGAATATCTATAAAGAAGATATATTTGTTTGTGTTAGTTTCAAGGAGGATGAAAGGAGTTAAAAATAATCTACCTCTTTTTATGGTCAAAGTAATTGTTTCCACCTTGACCAGGTTTCTGGCTCAAAGGAATAGTAGTACCATCAACAAAATCAATACATCCTGGAAAGCCCTCTGCTTGCATAACCTGAGATGATTCAAGTCGCTCTTCTTTTGTTGGCCAGGTGAGAAGTTGAGATTCCAAGGAGTTGATGGCAGTGATACATCGTTTGGTATAAGTGTTAACTGAACCATACCCTAAATCAAAGACATTTTCTAAACGTTTCAAAGCGGCTCCATTACCATTTGAACCCAAACGACATAGTGTGATGGCCAATTGAATTGAAGGATGTCGTTGTTCTTTTTGAGAATTATTGTGAAATATGGGATGATCCTGAATAAGCTCAAGCAATTTAAGGAAACATTCCTGAGAAGTCCTGAACAGCTGTCTAAAACTGGGTGTAGATAGGTTAAGAAGTGTTTGGATGGTGTACTTGGGGGTATGAAGTACTTGAGGCTTTCTGGGAAGAAGGTAACGTTTCCTGGCCATTTTTGATAAAACGACAAAATCTTCTTCTAGATCAGAATCGGAATCAGAGTCCAAGAGCAGTTCAAGCGCCATGAAAGTCATTGCTTTATGTAATTTATCACGATTTGAAAGTGAGGAAGGCATGACTCTTATATGATATGATATGAAGATGTAAGTGATGTACGATGTTTTGAGTTATGAAGTGTTATTCTGCGGAGTGCTGCGTATGAATGGGATGATGCTGACAAATCAGTGATATGGGACTTGATGGTGAAATCAGCACTTTTGGTTGAGAAAGTGCAGATTTGAGTGAAATAAGTGACTTATTTCATTTTGAAATCCACCAGTATTGGGGCTAGTGTGTTTTGGAAATCCGCACTTATTTAAGTGCGGATTTGGTCAAATTTAAGTGCGGATTTGTAAGTGCGGATTTGCCAGAACTGACACCCCCTATTATAGGCACTCCAATGGGTGGGGAGGCTTCAACCCACACTCCCATATCATTAAGCATTTGTATTTCATCATCACATGCTTTTAACCAATCTTCTTTATCCCGGGATTTCAGCATTTGCTTGTAAGCTGCAGGTGATCCATCAGCTATAGATCGGCATTTTGATGCAATGTTTGCCACCAAGTCTTCCTGTTCCAGTAATAAGATTTCAGCGCTAAAATCACCAAGACTGACACTATTGGTGATGTATTCAATTGCCATTTTTTTGGTTTTCATTCAGTTTTTTTAGCTGGACACTTGATTGCCGTTTCTGAAGGGAAGGTGGCCCATAAGGAGGCATAAAATTTCGTAAGTTGGTCATCAATGAATAGCCAGCCTTTGCTGGAATCTAAATAACCAATCACTTTGCATTTTTGACTTCTCTGGGATCAAGCTTTTTCCTTGTCTCCACCGGAATGTGAACATAAGCTGTGGATCCAAATATTCTGAGATTTTCCAGGTTTGGTTGGATTCCAAGGAATCTTTGGTACAGAGTCACATTTGAAGAACATCTGTCGGGTAAACAATTGTGGACATAGACTGCCCATTTGAAAGCATATACCCAGAAATGCTTTGGTAGGCCACTGTTCAGTAAGAGTGTCCTTCCCATATCATAAATTGTTTTGTTAAATTGTTCAATGTCCCCGTTTTGTTGATGATTATAAGGAAGGGATTTTTGGTGAGAAATACCTAAGCACTGTAAAAAATCCAACAAGTCATAGTTGACAAATTCACCCCCATTATCCGACTTCAGAACTTTTACTTTTTTGTCAGTACGCCGTTTGGGACATAGATGTTAGGATATGGTATAGAATTAACTATTAAGTACTTGACTACATAAAGATACATAAGTTTCTATATAAATAATGCTTTGGATGTATTTAGATTACTATTGATTTTGATTCTAAAGATATTAGTTCAACACAGGTTATGGGCTTTTCCTATTAGATTTTTTTTTCTACTTCAATTTATTTTTCTCTCTCTCTCTCTCTTCATCACTCTGCTGCATGCCTTTTCTAGATTCCTTTGTGCTGCCCAAGATTGCTTCACACTCCTCTATTGTTTCCTTTCTGCTTCTCATTGTCTGTCTGCTGCCAATAGCCTGCCTGCTGTGTGCTTGTGTTGCGTCCTGTCATAACTTGTTTCCTGTTTCATCTCTAATTCTTTCCTTTTCCTTTTCACTGCACAATACGGGTGCGGACTTGTTAGCAAGTCCGCAACCTTGGACTCAAATTCACCACAGATTGAACAAACATTGAGCTATTGGCAAAGGAACCATACAATCAGGGATGAACACCACTCAGCAGAACAGTTTTAGGTGGGTCTTCATGTAGAGTTCAGTATGAGTATAGTATGAGTTCTGTCTGAGTTCAGGTTGGGGACTTGCTAGCAAGTCTACCCCCTATATTGCGTAGTGTTTCCTTCTGTTTTGTCTCTTACTCTTCTCTTCTACTAGTCTCTTCTCACATTATTCTCTACACATCAAACCATTTTTGATTTTTCTTCTTCTTTTCTTTCTCAGATTAGTCATCTGCATTAAACTAATAAAACCTAAATAAATAAATAAATAAATAATAATTAAAAATAATTAATTAGAATAAAATAAATAAAATAAAAACAAAATTACTTAGTTCTCATATATCTTGTTCCTTTCCTTTCTAAGTAGCCTAGTAGTATCTTCTTGGAGATTAGGTCTTTTTCCTGGCCAGAAATTGAATTGTATCTTGGAAAAGTTGGATACAATGTTGTCCTGAAATCTGAGTCAGTGCTGCCTAGTTTTACTATTTTGGTTTTGGTTTTCCTCCTTTTCAATTTCATTTTTTTTCTTCTTTTCTTCTTTTCCTCTTCTACATTATCATTTCCTTCAACATTTAATTTGTAAATGCACAGCACACAGACAGCATGGTTGATTGTTGCAGAGCCCCTACTATTGACAGGGTTGAGCAAGCAAGTGATTGTGCCAGACAGTGGGCACAATCATCACCAACAGTGGGTGGTTTGCAAACACCTCAAAAGAACAATGATGTGGATGAAAATAACCAATCCACACCTATTCCACCCAGTGCAGGAAAAGCAGCTTCTCTCAATACAGGTCCAATGGATAATTCCAATGCTGATGACAAAGAACTTCCCTATGCAAATGAACTTCCACCTGACCTTGAGGAGGTCTGGGACTCACAGTCCTTTTTCCTAAGATTCTCTAAGGCTAAATCTATGATAGATGTGGTCCCTAAATTATTGGACAATGGTGACAACTACCAGCTCTGGAAACGCAAAGTTAATCAACTTTTTGGTCGTGTTATCAGAGAGCCATTTTACCCTGTACAACGACCCACAAGAAGATATTTTAATTGCTACAAGGATCATTTTTCTAGAGAAATGCTACTGGAGACACTAGAAGATGGTCTACAGGAGAACTTGCAAGCAGGAGGGTTCCCATTAACTAACAACATCTATCAATATCTCCTGACCTTGTTCAATCAGGGTACCTTTGCACGTCATTTCACACTCTGGTGCAAGACAATTGAATTAAAATGGGAGGACTTTAACAGTCCGATTGAGTTCACCATGGCGTTGAATGTGAAGTGGCTAGCACTCAAAACATCTGGTCTGGCCCTTACTGCAGATAATCTGTTGGGTCTTCATCTCCAATATGGTGCCAAGAGGAACAGTAAGCTACATGAGGATGTTATGATTGAAATCAACCATGTTTATTTCTCTCAACATACTGTGCCTAATTTGCGGGATATTTCTCACATGATAATTGATAGCAAACCGGAAACTAAATGACTCTGACCGATCCCTTGCTCCCCTGATTGCTGTGAATTATTCTGCTCCAATTCCTACTGTCAACAATGTGCCACTCGAATCAATCCCTGAAGAAATCACTACTGACGCCATGAGAAGGATGCAAATCTGCTACAAATGTTTCAGGCCAGGTCACCTGGTAGCTCAATGCAGAAGCCCAGGTTTTCAATCCTCTTCTCACCTGGTGCCTTTCTTTCCTGTCAGATATCCTTCTCTGTGGCCTACTCAAATTTTCTTCCCGTCAAAACAACAAGCACAAATTCCATCCTATTCACATCAACCTCCCTGCAACAGAAAACCAGACCTGTATAGACCAAACTATGACAAAGAGAAAAAGGTCTGGCCTCCTTTCGGCAGTTGACTGCTAGAAATTGTTGTTGCCAAAGAACCCAATGAAGTTCAAATAGAACATCTCCAGATCTCTAACTCTTTCCATCAGCCGATTTTGGATAGTGGTGCTACACATAATGTATTGTAAGACTTGTCTTTTTTTGAAACGTTTGTATCACTTTCACAGCCTATTCCACTGAAAGTTGCAACTAATGGAATTCAAAACTATATTACAGCAAAGGGATCAATGATCTTCCTGACCCTGTATGGGAATAACCTACATCTTAATAACATCTACTACTGTGAAAAAGCAAATGGCACTCTCATCTCTCAAGCTTCCCTTATCATTGACAATTGTAAGTTGTCCTTTAACCACAATGACATCCTAATGGAATCTAATGACAATGTACGGCTGTTCTTAGCGAGATTTGATAAACATTGTTGGACACTACCCTGGCCCTTCTCACGTAGTGTGTTACATGCTGTAGTAGATTCACATATTAGTCTTCCATTTGAAATAAATACTTGTCAAAAGTTTTTAATAATCTTACTAGCTCCACTTTTCTTTTGAAGCAACTCTACATTTACATAGCTTGAACCCAGATCTAACATGGTAAGCAAGTACAAGCCTCCATCCATGGTGTCTACGTCAAAGGGACCCATAAGGTCCACTGCTAAAGTTTCAGCCACCTCATGAAGTCAGTTTGAAGGAAATAAGATCTCTTGGCTTTCTGACTTAGCCAATTTACAATCTTCACAGTCAAATGTCCCACTAGGCAACTTATCTGGCAGGCCCAGTGCCATCTTTCCTTTAAACAGTTTACTTATATTCCCAATACTCCAATGGCCAAAGGCTTGGTGCCAATAACTTAGTGCTTTTTCTGTGGCAATATCAAGGGACACTTTTCTTATTTCTGGAATAGGTGAAGATGGGCGAGTGGCAAGGTTGACAGAAGGAGGCATAATTTGACAAGTATTTATTTTAAATGGAAGACTAGTATGTGAATCTACTACATCATGTAACACACTACGTGAGAAGGGCCAGGGGAGCGTCTATAAATGTTCATCAAATCTTGCTAAGAACAGTGGTACATTGTCATTAGATTCCATTAGTATGTCATTGTGGTTGAAGGACAACTTACAATTGTCAATGATAAGGGAAGCTTGAGAGATGAGAGTGCCATTTGCTTTTTCACAGTAGTAGATGTTATTAAGACATAGGTTATTCCCATACTGGGTCAGGAAGATCATTGATCCCTTTGCTGTAATATAGTTTTGAATTCCTTTAGTTGCAACTTTCAGTGGAATAGGCTGTGAAAGTGATACTAATGTTGTAGACAATCCTATAGTACTAGCTATAGGCCTTGACCAAGGGAGTTGGAGTAAAACCAGAAAGAAAAACAAGTGAGATTTACCTGTTACAGTAAATTGATTCCTGTTACCAAAAGCCCCTTTCCAAAAACACTTGACTGCTTGATCAGTCAAGAAAGTAGTCTCCAGACAGACTACCAAACCAAAGAACTGAAATGTAGACTAATATCCACAACAGAGAAAGCAATAATACTTGATGTAGGTTTCAAATCCACACCAGAGACAGAAATAGTACTTGCTATAGCTTGCAAGACTATAGCAGAGAAAAACAGTTGCTAAGTTAAGTTAAATGAAGAACTCACTTGCAACAAACACAGCCAAATTGTGGCCAGAAAACAGTGAAAACTGAGTGAGGAACAAGGATATCACCTCCGGATGGTTGTATGATAATTAAAGTTGCCCCAAACTGTCTTAATCACTATATACACACAGACTACTAATCAAGAGCCCATGCACACCTACAAATTTGGTGTTCCTGACCGCCAAATTGCATAAAACCTCCCTAGAAGCGCTTCCCAGCCCTCTAGCACTGAGGTAGGCAGTCTTCCCGACACCAGGAAGCCCTCCTGAAGCGACCTGACCACCCTGAAGCCAGAAAACCACCAAAAACACCCAAACCACTTAGAAAATTCACCTACAACTACTAAAACCCTTAAAACACATAATTATGCTATAACAACATTGAGACACAAAATGTAGAGAAAATTCTTCTCTTTCCAACGGTACTAAGCACTTAACCCTAAGACTTAATGTTAGCCCTTAAAACACAAAAAACAAAATTCAACAGCAATCTTTTAAAATGAAAAGTGAGAAATTATCCCCCAAATACTTATGCTATGAAAAATGTCCTCAAGACATAAAATATAGAGAAAACCCAGGTCTATCCAATTGTACTATCCAGATTCCTTTAGTCCCAATATTTGCTGAGTAATTACAGAAAAATACCTAATTATTTAAACAATGCCATTTAAGGCATACCAAAACAACACCAAATAAACCAACAAAGGGCTCCTCCAATTTTGGAAGACCACAATGTGGATGTGGGAACTGCAATATCTTCAATCAAGTATCTCTATAAATATGTGCACAAGGGTCATGATTGTTCCTCAATGGTCCTGGATGCAAACAGAATAATAGATGATGCCAAGGAATATCTGGATGGTAGGTATGTTTCAGCAGTTGAAGAATGCTGGTGATTTTTTGCTTTTCCACTTCATGGTCATGAACCAGAAGTTACAAGATTATAGCTCCATTTTCCAGACCAACAGGCAGTTACATTTAATCTTAGGGGGTAGATTTCAACTGAAGTTACTGTGTTGGAAAGCAGGAAAACCATCTTAACAGAGTGGGTTACAGCATGCTCTAATGCCTTAACTCCTGAGGTGACCCAGGGGGTCAGGTATCCTGATGCTACAATGCAGTTTATTTGTAATGTGTGAGTCCTTAGGATTCTCTTCTATAATTTTACTCCTTCCTAATTCAATTTTGGTGTGCAGAAGTAGCAAAAAGTGGACAATTCAACAAAGAGACACAGCCATTGGGTGGGTTGCCTATTGTGGACCAGATTCTCAAGAACGGTTTTACTTGTGCCTTCTGCTTTACCATGTGGCTGAACCAATAAGCTATGAAGCTCTGAGAAATGTGCATGGTGTCCAAAACCAAAACTTCAAGGCTGCTTTCTTGGCATATGGTCTTTTTAAAGATGATTCTGAATACAAGAAATGCTTGGATGAAGCATCATTAATGAAGACTGGGAATCAACTCAGACAACTGTTCACTTCTATTCTAATCTGGAACCATCCTTCTGATTTATTGGGTTTTCTTGAATCACACATTTTGGCACCTGGGGTTGACTGCTGACATATCCTTCAAAAAAAGTTTTACATTTTGCAACCTTCCAACCAAAAAATCAGATATTACACTTTGAGTCTTTTTAGACTCCTGCTTAATAAAAAAGGTTACTCTTTATCTAAATATGGACTTCCTGAGCCAATAAAACACTTTCAACTATCTACAGGTCAACTCATCTTGGAAGAATAGTCATATGACAGGAAGGAACTTACTGAAAAATGGAGAAATCAGTGTCATTTTTCCAATTTAGACCAGAAAAATTCTTTTGATGCAGTTACCCAATCCCATGCATCTGGAGAGGGTGGTATATTTTTCTTGGATGCACCTGGGGGAACTGGTAAAACATTTATTGAAAGCATGATCCTGGCATGGTTAGGAAGTCAAGGACAAATTCACCACGGGAAATCTGGGGGTGAACTGCTAGCAGTTCCCTCTTTTTGAAACTATTAGGAATTTGTCAGGAAACTGTTGGGAAACCATCCTGAAACGGTCAGAAAGATGTTTTTAAATCTGATGAAAAAACATTGAAAAAATAAACTGTCACAGATTGAATCCAGAACAATCCCTCCTTGAGCAGAGCTTAAGAACCACATTGAACATCAGTTAATCTCAGGTTTGGCAAAAGGTTGAACAACATCACTTAGCATACCTTAATATTCAAATATTAAACTTGAATATATGTTGCGTGTATGATATAGATGCATATGCATTTGAATTTGCATGGTGGATACTTATTGCATGCTAAAAATTGATGTGAATTGCCTATCCAAAGTGTATGCATAATGACTATGAAGAATAAATATGCATAAAAAATATGCATAAAAATATGCATATTGAATATGCAAAAAAAGGTGCATATACGTATATGAATAAAATATATTAATATGCATATAAATCTTTATAATGAATATGCATATGAATATGCATAAATATGCATAATGATTGAAAAATGCAAAAAAAATGATGCTTAACGAGTATATTTTATGCATAAATAGAAATATGCAATATGAATTCATATTGCATACAGATAACACTGGCAAACCATTTTGACCAAAACTCATACTAAATTTTCATTCTGGACTAAAGGTGTGAGGGAAGGAAGAAAAACAGTCCGATGTTAGAAAAATGCTACATGCACTCATTTTGTGGCAGAGCAAATGAGAAGTGCTGAATTATGGTTGGTGCCCATAATTTAGTATGATATCATAATTTTATTTAATTGTTTTCAATATTGAAAAGACTTTAGGTCGGTTGGTATGGATCTAGCTGTGCCAGGGTCTAATCTAATTATTTTAACAATTTCTTAATAATTAACGGGCTTTAATACAAAAACAGGTTGTATTTTTTGTGGGATATTGGATATGATAAGGTCTTTTTTAAAAAAAACTTATATTGTTTAAAAATATTCCTGAATCAGATGTGGGATAATCACTACAAAAAATTGTAGTACTGTGGGCAATAAAATATATGCACAAGCAGTAAAGAAAGGACCAAGTGAACCCTTTTTGTGCAGTGGGAATCATTAGAGTGGAATTGTGGATGAAAAATATAATTCATTATTACCATTTTATTTAATCAAAAAATTTATAATATTAAAAAGAACTATTGATTAATTGGTATTTGACCTTTGTGCCTCACTCATATTTATCATTTGATTGATTTTTGTCACCATTATGTTATTAATATTATAAGTATAGCAAAAACTCGTGTGCCAAATGCATACCAGGTGATGTTACACCTTTTATAATATTATTAAATAAAGGTAAAAAAATATGAAAATGATTTGTTTTATAAAAAATAAATTGATATCCAAAAGCAATATGAGGGATAAAAAGGTAAAATTAAAGGGATCAAATATGAAATAAAAAATTAAAGTGAAATTCCTCCCATCAAGAGCAAGTAGACATGATGGGGTGAACGCCCACCAGTGGCACTAAACTTGGACTATAATTTCTTTTTTGTAAAAATAAAAAAAAATCCACTGGAGCTTTACCAAAACTTCAGGATGACAATTTTGCCATATCAAACAACTTCTAGTGCAATTATTGAAGAAAAATTCATCTTCATTGCAATAGAGAGAATTGATCACATCAGACTGCATGTGACCAAAAGTGTCCAGCACAAGTTCGGCCAAACTTGTGCTGGACACTTTTATGATGGAGGTTAGCTAGGGTGGAATTTTTCTTCAGTTCATCTGGTATTTCTTATAAACATGTCCACTGGTATTTGATCTTTGTGCCTCACTCATATTTATCATTTGATTGATTTTTTGTCACCATTATGTTTTAATATTATAAGTATAGCAAAAACTTGTGTGCCAAATGCATACCGGGTGATGTTACACCTTTTATAATATTATTAAATAAAGGTAAAAAAATATGAAAATGATTTGTTTTACAAAAAATAAATTGATATACAAAAGCAATATGAGGGATAAAAAGGTAAAATTAAAGGAATCAAATATGAAATAAAAAATTAAAATAAATATACTGCCATCAAGAGCAAGTAGACATGTTGGGGCAAATGTCCACCAGTGAGGCTAAACTTGGACTATAATTGCTTTTTTGAAAAACAAAAAAGTGCCAATCTGAGGTTTAAAAAAACTCCAGCATAACCATTTAGCCATATCAAACAACTTCTAGTTCAATGATTGAGAGAGAATTGATCACACCAGACTGCATGTGACAAAAAGTGTCCAGCACAAGTTCGGCCGAACTTGTGCTGGACACATTTATGACGGAGAGTAGCTAGGGTAGAATTTTTCTTCAGTTAATCTGGTATTTCTTATAAACATGTCCATTGGTACTTGATCTTTGTGCCTCACTCATATATATCATTTGATTAATTTATTGTCACCATTATATTATTAATATTATAAGTATAGCAAAAACTCGTGTGCCAAATGCATACCGGGCAATGTTACACCTTTTATAATATTATTAAATAAAGGTAAAAAAATATGAAAATGATTTGTTTTACAAAAAATAAATTGATATACAAAAACAATATGAGGGATAAAAAGGTAAAATTAATCTCAAAGAGATCAATTATGAAAAACAAAATACTAGTAAAATTCTTGCTCTCAAGAGCCAGTAGAAGTGTTGAAAAAAATGGGAGCCATCAGGGCTAAATTGTAATAAGTGACCTTTTTTTTAAAGATAAAAAATTATACACCTGAGGTTGGGAAGAACAACAGGTGGATGATTCAGCTAAACAAAACTGCTTGTAGTGAAGTTTAATAAAAAAATGTTTTTTTGTTGCCATATAGAGAATTGATCCCATCTGACTGCATGTGACTAAAAGTGTCCAGCACAAGTTCGGCCGAACTTGTGCTGGACACTTTTATGATTGAGAGTAGCTTGGGTGGAAATTTTCTTCAGTTCGTTCATCTTGTATTTCTCATAAACATGTCTACTGGTATTTGATCAGTCTGTATCTTTCATATTTATCATCCGATTAATATTTTATCACAATTATATTATTAATGTTATTAGTATAGCAAAAACTTGTGTGCCAAATGCATACCATGTGAAGTTATACCTTCAATAATTTTTTAAAATAGATGTAAATAAATATGGAAAGGAATAGTTTTACAAAAATTAAATTGAAATTTAAAAGTAAAAAGAGGAATAACAGAGTAATAAAAAAGTCAAAGAGTTAAAATATGAAAAAAATACTGGTAAAATTCCTGCTATCAAGAGCCAGTAGAGGTGTTAAAGCAAATGGGAGCCATCAGGGCTTAATTGTAATAAGTGACCTTTTCTTTAAAGATAAAAAATTATACACCTGATATTGGGCAGAACAACAGGTGGATGATTCAGCTAAACCAAACTACTTCTGGCAAAATTTGATAAAAAAGTTTTTTTGTTGCCATACAGAGAATTGATCCCATCTGACTGCACATGACCAAAAGTGTCCAGCACAAGTTCGGCCGAACTTGTGCTGGACACTTCTATGATGGAGAGCAGCTGGGGTAGAATTTTTCTTCAGTTCATCTGGTATTTCTTACAAACATGTCTACTGGTATTTTATCTTTGTGCCTCACTCATACATATTGTTTGATTAATTTTTTGTCTTAATTATATTATTAATTATATAAGTATAGTGAAAAATCGTGTGCCAAATGCATACTGAGTGATGTTACACATTTTAGAATATTATTAAAAAAATGTATAAAAATATTAAAATAATTTATTTTAAAATTTATTAATTGATATCCAAGAGCAATATGAGGAATAAAAAATTAATTTAAAGCGATCAAATATGAAAAAAGAAATCCAAGTATTATTGCTAATATCAAAGGCCAGTAGAGATGTTGAAGCAAATGAGAGCCGTCAGGGATAAATTGTACTTAATTGATTGTTTTTTAAACATAAAAAATTTTGTACCTGTGGTTTGGATGAACTCTAGGTTGATAATTCAGCTATATCAAACTACATCTAGTGAAGTTTCTTATCAAATAATTTTTTTCATTTCCATAGAGAGAATTGATCCCATCTGACTGCACCTGACCAAAAGTGTCCAGCACAAGTTCGGCCGAACTTGTGCTGGACACTTTTATGATGGAGAGTAGCTAGGGTGCAGGTCTTCTTCAGTGCAACTGTTATTTTTTTAAAACATGTCAAATGGTATTTGATCTTTCTGTGTTATTCATATTTTATTATCTGATAAATTTTTTTCATTAGAATTTTATTAATTTTATTAGTACAGAAAAAACTTGTGTGCCAAATGCATGCCATGATATATTACACCTTTTATAATATTATTAAAAAATGTTAAAAAAATATGAAAATGATTTCTTTTCCAAAATTATAAATTAATATCCAAATTTAACATGAGTGATAAAAAAGTAAAGTAAAAGAGATCAAATATGAAAAAGAAAAATTTAAGAAAAATTCCTGCCTTCAAGAGCCAGTAGAGGTGTTGAAACAAATGGGTGCCATCAGGGCTAAATTTGATAAAATTTAATTTTTTTTAAAGATAAAAAATTTTTCACCTGAGGTTTGGAAAAACTCAAGGTGGATAATTCAGCCATACCAAACTACTTCTAATGTAATTATTTAGAATTTTTTTAATTTAATTTCCACAGAGAGAATTGATCCCATCTGACTGCACCTGAACAAAAGTGTCCAGCACAAGTTCGGCCAAACTTGTGCTGGACACTTTTATGATGGAGAGTAGCTAGGGTGGAAGTGTTTCTCAGTACATCAGTTTTTTGTTTTTCACATTTCTATTGGGTTTTTAACTTTTTTTTATCATTCATATTTATCTTATAATTAATTTTTTTTCACCATATATATTATTAATGTTTCTAGTATAGCAAAAACCTGCATGCCAAATGCAAAATTGGTGATGTTACAACTTTAATAATATTATTATATAAAGTTAAAAAAATATGAATATGTTTAGTTTTTAAAAAAATAAATTGATATTTAAAATTAAAAAGAGTAATAGAAAAGTAAAATGTAAATAAATGGGATCAAATACAAAATAAAAAATACAAGTATAATTTTTACTATCAAGAGCCAGAAGTGGTGTTGGGACAGTTGGGGACCCCTAGGTCAAGACTTGGTCTAAACTTACTTTTATGTATAGCTAACAAATTTTGAACTGAGGTTTTGACAGACATCCAGGGGACAATTTTACAATATTAAACATTCTTTACTTCAATAATTGAGTGAAATATCATTTTTTATTGCCATAGAGAGAATTTATCTCATATGACTTCATGCAACCAAAAGTGTCCAGCACAAGTTCGGCCGAACTTGTGCTGGACACTTTTATAATTGAGAGTAGGCATACAGCAAATCTTCTAAAACTCAAAAGGGATTTCTTATAAACATTTCCACTGGAATTTGATCTTTCTGTGTCATTTAAATTTACCATTTGATTAATTTTTTGTCATCATTATATTGTTAATGTTATTACTATAGTAATAACTTGTGTGAAAAATGCATACCAGGTGGTGTTCCACCTTTAATAATATATTATTAAATAAAGGTATAAGAGTATGAAAATTATTTATTTTAAAAATTAAAAATTGATATCCAAAGCAATATGAGCAATAAAAAAGTAAAATAAAAGGGATAAAATAAGAAAAAAAAATCTAAGGAAAATTCCCACTATCAATAACAAGTAGAGGTGTTAGATCAAATGTGCACCACCAGGGCTAAACTTGCACTATTTTTTCTTTTTTGTTAAACCAAAGAAAGTTTCCTGATGAGTTTTGAAAATTCATCAGGAGGACGTTTTGGAAATATCAAACTACTTATTGTGCAATGATTGAGCAAAATGTCATTTTCATTTCCATAGAGTAATTTATCCCATCTGACTGCATGCAACCAAAAGTGTCCAGCACAAGTTCGGCCGAACTTATGCTGGACACTTTTATGATGGTGAGTATCTAGGGTGCAGGTATTCTTTATAAACAAATCCACTTGTATATGATCTTTCTGTGTCATTCATATTTATCATTTGATTCATTGTTTTTCACCATTATAATATTAATGTTATTAGTATTGAAAAAATTTGAATGCCAAATGCATACTGGGAGATGCTACATCTTTCATAATCTTATTAAATAAAAGTAAAAAAAATATGAAAATTATTAGTTTTACAATAAATAAATTGATATTTGAAAGCAAAAACAGGAATAAAAAAGTAAAATAAAAGTGATTAAATATGAAATTAAACATTCAAATAAAATTTCTGCCATCAAAGATAATTTGAGTTTTCAGACCAAATTTGCACCACCAGTTCTAGATTTGGAATATTTTTTCTTTTTTTTAAAATTAATAAAAGTGTCCACCTGATGTTTTCCAAAAAATCAGGAGGATAGTATAGCAGTATAAAGCTACTTCTTGTGCAATGATTGAGCAAAAATTCATTTTAACTTCCATTGAGTAAATTTATCCCATCTGACTGCATGCAACCAAAAGTGTCCAGCACAAGCTCAGCTGAAATTGTGCTGGACACTTTTATGATGGAGAGTAGCTAGGGTGCAAGTCTTCTTCAGTTAATCTTATATTCATTTTAAAAATGTCTATAGGTATTTGATCTTTCTGTGTCATCCATATTTATTATTTGATTATTTTTTAGTCACCATTATATTATTAATGTTTTTAGTATAGCAAAAAAATGTGTAATGAATGTACACTGGATGATTTTACAACTTTAATAATATAATATAATAAATATAAAAAAATGTGAAAGTTATCAGTTTTACCAAAATAAAATTGATATTTAAAAGCTAAAGGATAAATAAAAGGGTAAGATTAAAATTAAAGAGATCAAACATGAAATAAAGATATTAAGTATAATTTCTGCTATCATGAGCCAGTAGAGGCTTCAGAAAAAATGGGCACCATCATAGATTAACATGGATCAAATTTACTTTTTACCAAAGGAAAAAATTGTCTACCTTAGGTTTGGAAAAACTTCCAGGGGACAATTTGTCTATGTAAAACTACTTTCAGTGCAATGATGGAGTGATAATTCAGTCTCATTTCCATAAAAAGAATTGATTGCGTCTGACGGCATGCAACCAAAAGTGTCCATCACAAGTTTGGAAAAACTTGTGCTGGACACTTTTATCATGAAGAGTATCCAGGGTGCAAGTCATTTTTAATCATATGAAATTTCTTATAAACATTTCCACTGTTATTAAATCTTTGTGCCTCACTCATATTTATCAATTGATTAATTTTTTGTCACCATTATATTATTAATATTATCAGTATAGCAAAAAATTGTGTGCCAAATGAATACTGGGTGATGTTACACCTTTTATAATATTATTAAATAAATGTAAAAAAATATGAAAATGATTTATTTTACAAAAAATAAACTTCTATCCAAAAGCAATATGAGAGGAATAAAGTAAAATAAAAGAAATCAAAGATAAAAATTAAAATCCAAGTTAAATTCCTGCCATAAACAGAAAAAAGAGATGTTGAATTAAATTAGAACAATCAGGGCTAAACTTGCACTAAATTTTCTTTTTTGTAAAAATAAAAAAAAAATCCACTTGAGCTTTACCAAAACTTCAGCATGAAAATTTTGCCATATCAAACTACTTCTAGTGTAATTTTTTATCAAAAATTTATCTTCATTTCCATAGAGAGAATTGCTCCCATCTGACTGGACCTGACCATAAGTGTCCAGCACAAGTTCGGCCGAACTTGTGCTGGACACTTTTTTAATGTAGAGTAGCTAGGGTAGAATTTTTCTTCAGTTCACCTAGTATTTCTTACAAACATGTCTACTGGTATTTTATATTTGTTCCTCACTCATTAATATCATTTGATTAATTTTTGGTCGCCATTATATTATTAATTTTATAAGTATAGAAAAAACTCATGTGCCAAATGCATGCCAGGTGATTTTATGCCATTTATAATATTATTAAATAAATGTATAAAAATATGAAAATAATTTATTATAAAGATTATTAATTGATATCCAAAAGCAATATTAGGAATAAAAAATTAAGTTAAAGGGATCAAATATGAAAAAAGAAATTCAAGTAATATTCCTACTATCAAAGGCCAGTAGAGGTGTTGAAGCGAATGAGAGCCATCAGGGATAAATTGTACTAAATTGACTTTTTTTCAAAGATAAAAAATTGTGCACCTGTGGTTTGGATGAAATCTAGGTAGAAAATTTGGCTATGTAAAACTACTTCTAGTGAAGTTTTTTATCCAAAATTTTTTTTTCATTGCCATAGCGAGAATTGATCTCATATGACTGCAACTGACCAAAAGTGTCCAGCACAAGTTCGGCCGAACTTGTGCTGGACACTTTTTTGATGGTGAGTATCTAGGGTGCAGCTCTTCTTCAGTGCAACTGGTATTTTTTTAAAGCATATCCACTGGTATTTGATCTTTCTGTTTTATTAATATTTTATCATTTGATCAATTTTTTGTTACCAGTATATTATTATTTTTATTAGTATAGCAAAAAAACATGTGCCAAATGCTTACAGGGTGATGTTAAACCTTTAATAATTCTATTAAATACAGGTAAAAAATTATGAAAATGATTTGTTTTACATAAAATTAATTGATATCTAAAAGAAAAAAAGGGATAAAAAGAAATAGGTTGAATAATAGGGATTTTATATGAAATTCAAAATTCAAGCTAAATGCCTACTTTCAAGGCTCAGAAGAGGTGTTGGATAAAATGGGCATCATCAGGAATAAAATTTTACTTAATTTGATTTTTTGAAAAACTAAATGAAGTTTTCAACTGATTTTTTTCCAATATTTAGTTGGACACTTTATCTATATCAAATTACTTCTAGTACCATGATTGACCAAATTAAATCCTCATTTCCATATGCAGAATTGATTGCATATGGCTGGACCAGGCCAAAGGTGTCAACCACAAGTTTGAGAATTCTTCTGGTGGACACTTTTATGATGGACAGTAGTAGGGTGCAAGTCTTCTTTAGTTAATCTAGTATTCCTCATAAACATTTCCAACTTATTTTTAACCAAAAATCAGGTGGAAAGTTTTTCCATATAAAATTACTTCTAATGCCATGATTGACTAAAAATTGATTCTCATTGCCATATAGAGAGTTGATCCCATATGACTGGATCTGGAAAAAGTGTCACCACAATTTTTGATAAACTTAAGTTTGAAAATTTTATGATGGAAAGTAATTGCAAGTCTTCTTCATTTCATCTAGTAATCATCATAAAAATTTCCACCTGTATTTTGGCCAAACTTCAGGTGGACACTTTGGCCATATTAAATTAATTCTAGCTCCATGTTGATAAAAAACTGATAATTATTGCCATATATAGATATTAAACCCATCAGACTGTGCCTTTCCAAAAGTGTCTACCTGAATTATGGCTAGACCTCAGTTGGACACTTTTATGATGCAGAGTAGCTAGGGCAAAAGTATTCTTCAGTTAATTTGGTATTCATAATAAATTTATCCTTCTGAAGTTTATCCTAACTTGAGGTGGACAATTTCGGAAAGCACAAGTTAGTCACTATCCATCAAAAAAGTGTTCACCAAAATTTTGGCTAAACTTGTGGTGGACCCCTTTGATCAGCCACAGTCAGATGAGATCAACTCTTTAGATGGGAATGAGGATGATGTTTTGGTCAATCATGGAAATAGAAGTAGTGTGATGTGGCCAAATTACCCCCCTGAAGGTCAGACAAACCACAGAAGGACACTTTTTAGCAGGTAGTAACTGAGAAAAATCCATTTATCAGAAGGAAAATCTTTTATTGGATAGATGCCAAGGTTTCATACTTGTGTATTATGGTCAGTATTAATTTTGAAAGAGTCTGTCCAAGCAATTTCATTGCCCATTATGACTCATTTTGTTTTAAATGTATCAAACTGCGTGATACAGTATTAAGGTGTCACATAGTATAATTAAGTTCTATTACGTTATGGTAAGGTAAACTCTTACAGTCGCCTTGCTGTAAGCAGAATCCGGAGGAGATATGTGGATTTAGCCGAAAACCCCGTCCTTCCAATAAGAATAACAAAATGGGAATTCTAAATCACTAAGCTAACCAGTCTACTTGGATCTGATTAATAAAAATAATGAAACTCTAAAATAATTAACGCTTATTGAGATTTGAATAAAAGTGGCTGTTGATAAAAGAAATACTGATAACAACAATTAAGGTGTACCAGTGAAAGATCTGAAAAGATTGACTTTTATGTTTTTATAATAATTTGAGTTTTTATGAGACAGCAATAATCAAGTCCCAGTGTTGAAGACCTTTCTAAAGATACCCTGTATGAAGTGTGATTTAAATTGTTGAGTAGTATTTCTAAAATGTTATATATAAAAATATAAAGTTATAAGGGTCACTACGCAATATAGGGGGTGGACTTGCTAGCAAGTCCTCAACCTGAACTCAGATGGAACTCAGATGGAACTCAGACTGAACTCATACTGAACCCATACTGAACTCTACTTGAACACCCACCTAAAACTGTTCTGCTGAGTGGTGTTCATCCCTGATTGAATGGTTCCTTTATCAATAGCTCAATGTGTGTTCAATCTATGGTGAGTTTGGGTCCAAGGTTGCGGACTTGCTAGCAATTCCGCCCCCCATATTGTGTGGTGGGTATTACAAATTTATTTAATTTGTTGAGTAATAAAAAATGAGACCGTGGTAGTTAATGATTAGGCTGTATGATGTGTCCCCCCTCTTCAATTTCGATTTTGAGAAGCGCTTAAGTATTCCTAGTCACGTGCCTAAGTTTTCCCCTCCAGAGCTCTTCCAGAGTCAATCTGGAGCCCGTACAGAGTCCGTACGGAGCCGGAACGGAGTCAAAGCGGAGTCCGTACGGAGTCCGTCCCGACTTCCGGACTCAATTAGAACCTTAAAACTATAATAAAAAATTCTAGAAAAATTACACATAATAGAGCTACTTCCCCTTTACTTACCAAACTAATTTTCGTAGTCTGCGCAGCTCTAATTACCCTGTGAAAATTCATCAAAGTTAAGTAATTTTTGAAAACGTAAATATTTCTATAAAACTTTAAAATTCATTTAAAAATATAAAAAAAAATAGTAAAAATTCTGGGAAAATTTCCCAAGGTTCTTGAGTAACTCGACTTGATACTTATAAATTTTTTAAACCGTAAAATAAATTGTATTTGTGTAGGCATTCGCTTGTGACCAATTTCTTCATATTTTAAACTCCAATAAATTAAATAAAACCCTTTTATAAAAAATAATAACGCCAATATTGCCCGCCGTAATAACTCCATTTACATATTTAGGTGCCGTACTAAACTTTAGGCTACCACAACGTGCCCTCCTATGATGCCTAAATTTATAATTTAATATCTTACATAATAATTTTTTTTATATAAATTCATCAATATTTTTTTTTATTATCAAATTTAATAGAGCAAGTATCCTGAATTATTATATATGCATAAGCTTAGGTTAGATCAATTTGTGCTCAATTTGTTCTCATCAGAGGACCAAAATCAAGTTCTGGAGGATCAACTTGTGCATAATTTGGAATCAGTTGATATTCTGTCTATAATCAATCTGAGAATAAATGTAAATCTAACTCTAATTTACTTATGTTTATAAAGTATTCATAAACCTGGCATAATTAAGGGAAACTCTAAATTTCAAGAGAGGGAATTGCTAGCAATTCACCCCTAGATTTTCCATGGTGATTGCTCTTGGGGTTGCTTCTTCTGAGATATCATCTATACCTTTAGAAGGGGGAAAGAAATCTCACTCCAGGCTTAAGATTTCACTTGATATAAATCAAGATTCATATTGTCATATTAAAGCACAGAGTGACCTAGCTAAACTTTTGAGGATGACAAAGTTAATCATATGGGATGAATCTCCAGCACAAAATTACCATTGTTCTGAGGCAGTGGATAGAAGTTTAAAGGATATCCTGAAAAGTCCATCATAGTAAACCTAACACCCCATCTATCAACCATAGCTTTAGAAAGCTTAACCCAATCCTTGTCCTTGAATGCCTGCATAGCAATAACCTCTTTTTCCACCTCCCTATCGGCAATAAAAAATCTAACTTGCTTCACCATATCCACATGAGAAGCACCATCAACAGCAGCAGCAGCTTCATACCTGCTAATGAACCATTTAACCTCCTCCCCATCAAACTTTGGGCCATCCCAAGAAACAATTCTAACTGAGGTAGTAAGAGGGTTAGAAGATCCAGAAGCAACAGCAGAAGAAGACATTTCAATAAGTAATGAAAAGTGTTAACAATCGATAAAATAACAAGCCTCTTGCAGGCCAATAACAAAAATCCAATTAGAGTTCCAGAAAATAAGCCTCTTGCAGGCTAATAACGTTCTTGATCCAAGTAAGTCTTTAAAGAAAGCTAGAGAAATCAAACCCCACGTTGGGCGCCAACTATGGTAAGGTAAACTCTTACAGTCGCCTTGCTGTAAGCAGAATCCGGAGGAGATATGTGGATTTAGCCGAAAACCCCGTCCTTCCAATAAGAATAACAAAATGGGAATTCTAAATCACTAAGCTAACCAGTCTACTTGGATCTGATTAATAAAAATAATGAAACTCTAAAATAATTAACGCTTATTGAGATTTGAATAAAAGTGGCTGTTGATAAAAGAAATACTGATAACAACAATTAAGGTGTACCAGTGAAAGATCTGAAAAGATTGACTTTTATGTTTTTATAATAATTTGAGTTTTTATGAGACAGCAATAATCAAGTCCCAGTGTTGAAGACCTTTCTAAAGATACCCTGTATGAAGTGTGATTTAAATTGTTGAGTAGTATTTCTAAAATGTTATATATAAAAATATAAAGTTATAAGGGTCACTACGCAATATAGGGGGTGGACTTGCTAGCAAGTCCTCAACCTGAACTCAGATGGAACTCAGATGGAACTCAGACTGAACTCATACTGAACCCATACTGAACTCTACTTGAACACCCACCTAAAACTGTTCTGCTGAGTGGTGTTCATCCCTGATTGAATGGTTCCTTTATCAATAGCTCAATGTGTGTTCAATCTATGGTGAGTTTGGGTCCAAGGTTGCGGACTTGCTAGCGATTCCGCCCCCCATATTGTGTGGTGGGTATTACAAATTTATTTAATTTGTTGAGTAATAAAAAATGAGACCGTGGTAGTTAATGATTAGGCTGTATGATGTGTCCCCCCTCTTCAATTTCGATTTTGAGAAGCGCTTAAGTATTCCTAGTCACGTGCCTAAGTTTTCCCCTCCAGAGCTCTTCCAGAGTCAATCCGGAGCCCGTACAGAGTCCGTACGGAGCCGGAACGGAGTCAAAGCAGAGTCCGTACGGAGTCCGTACGGAGTCCGTCCGGACTTCCGGACTCAATTAGAACCTTAAAACTATAATAAAAAATTCTAGAAAAATTACACATAATAGAGCTACTTCCCCTTTACATACCAAACTAATTTCCGTAGTCTGCGCAGCTCTAATTACCCTGTGAAAATTCATCAAAGTTAAGTAATTTTTGAAAACGTAAATATTTCTATAAAACTTTAAAATTCATTTAAAAATATAAAAAAAAATAGTAAAAATTCTGGGAAAATTTCCCAAGGTTCTTGAGTAACTCGACTTGATACTTATAAATTTTTTAAACCGTAAAAATAAGTTTTCTCCGTAAAATAAATTGTATTTGTGTAGGCATTCGCTCGTGACCAATTTCTTCATATTTTAAACTCCAATAAATTAAATAAAACCCTTTTATAAAAAATAATAACGCCAATATTGCCTGCCGTAATAACTCCATTTACATATTTAGGTGCCGTACTAAACTTTAGGCTACCACATCCTCCCTCCAATCGAGAATGTCCCCATTCTTAAAACTTTGCATAAGTGGTCGAACACAATATTCATCTTTAACCTTCAACCACCATCTTCTTTAATCAACTATAAAATTCATCTTCATCAATATGTCTTCCAAAGAACTTGTCGCTCCATGTGAACTCTGCGCTCGATACCAGGTACCTTGTTTAATGTCCAACCCTAATCTTCCTGGCAGAACAGCTTGCGACTTATGCCATGTGAAAAAAGTCAAATGCAACCAGCCAATAGTTCCTTCTAAAACAAACGTATATTTAGGACCAGCAGCTCTCCCTGATCCCTCAACTTCTAAAAAGCGATCCAAAATTCCTGTCTTCTTAAAACGAATAAGATCAAAAACAGCTTCAAAAGTTCAATCTTCATCAACGGATCCCGGCCTAATTTTGCCTTCACAAGATCCTAATCCTATAACGCCAGTACCCCCAACTAACTTTGCTGAGACTATGTTTCCTGGCTCTAAATGTAAGACCCTATTTATCTTACTAAAAAAAAACTTTTAATCAAAATTGACTAAACCTATGACTTAATAACATATTTGAACTTCTAGCTGTCGAAATAACCAACACTGATGATGTTGGTAGAGTGAAGACGGACTATATCAATCATTACCCAAATTTTCATCGCTATCTTTTTCTTGACTTTACTAATGAGTTGAAACAAAAAATGCTGGCCTATTTTCAAGAAACTCCAGCTAATAACCATGAAGACCTCATGAAAAGAAGAATTTTAATGCAAAGCTTTGATAATGATGTTGAACAATTTCAAAGAAATTATCTTTTCTAACAGTATAACTTGATAAAATTTTGTTTTTGCTTGGTCTTCTTAAACTTTCAACATAATTGATGTTTTCTTTCTTCTCTGGCTTGATATAACATAAAATAAAATAATATAAATCTTGTGATGATTCCACTACTGAGAGCAAGGTTTGAATCCCTTCAGACTCCCATATACCAGTCTTCCTTCTTGTCACAGCATTGAGAGAGTGGATCTTCCTATGAGCCGAATACTCCTGATTCCAACCTCATAGGGCCCCCCACTGAGCCGAATTCTATGATTCCAATCTCGCCATAAGGTCCTCCAAGCTTCACACCAAAAAAAATGGCCTAACTATGAGGCACTAAAAAAAAAAATCATTCCCTAAAATCCAACTACCATCCTAACTTCTGATTCCTTCATCACAATTTTCAAACTTTGCTATACAGCAAACCCATAAAATACTTTTGCCAGGCTTCCAATAATAATATTAACTTTAGACCATGTTAAAGCGCCACAAATTTTACCTAATTAACCATTATGCTTTCTTTAGCATCATCACCACCTAAAGTTTTAACCTCCTAAAGCTATCAGCACCCAATTCCAGAAATAATTGAATAACCAGTTTAGAGTCTTAGTGGACAGTGATAAATTAAAAGATTGAATTGAGTTATCCAAACAAGATTGACATTCCAGTTTAAAGTCTTGGTGGACCAAACATATAATCGATTGCCAGTTTATGGTCTTGGTGGACCAAAGATCGTTTAGGTGCATAAATAACTTGAAATATTCCTAAGTAAGGCCTAGGCTTGACCAAAGATTGAATAAATTTGATAATCCAGTTTAATGTCATAGTGGACCAAACATTTGATCGACAAGTAATCCAGTATAAGGCCATAGTGGTCCAACGAATGTTGAATTATCCTGCAGATATTAATTTTCTAGTTTAAAGTCATAGTGGACTAAACAATGAATGAACTACCAGTTTAAAGTAATGGTGGACCAAACATTTAATCGATAAGAAATCCAGTTTAAGGTCATGGTGGACCCAACACTTGATAATAGTCCAGTTTAAGGTCTTGGTGGACCTATCATTTGATTGATAAAAAAATAAAAAAAAATCTGTCTCCAAAAATATCCATAAAATCTTGAACATCCTTGAAATTCAGTTTAAAGTCTTGAAGGACTAACAGCTCCAATATAAAATCTTTAATGAAAGTCTTAAAAATTAGCCAGTTTAAAGTCTTGGAGGACTAACAGCTCCAAAATTCGTATAAAAAACCTTAAGGAAAGTCTTGAGAGTAGCCAGTTTAAAGTCTTGGAGGACTAACAGATCCAAAATACGTAAAAAAAAAAAAAAAAAAAAAAAAACTTAAAGAACGTCTTGCACAGTAGCCAGTTTAAAGTCTTGGAGGACTAACAGATCCAAAATACATATAAAAAAAACCTTAAAGAACGTCTTGAACAGTAGCCAGTTTAAAGTCTTGGAGGACTAACAGATGTCTTGAAGTAAAATCCCATAGGTATTGAGTTCCCCTAGACCCTGTTTCCTGTCTAAACTAAATGAAAAAAAACTAAAAAGAATGAAAACTAAAAAAATAAAACTAAGAAATATAATAATAATTTTAATTTAATTAATTAATTTTTTTTATTATATTTTATTATTTTATTTTTATTTATTTATTTATTTATTTATTTATTTTATTTATTTATTTATTTTTTTTTTTTTTAAATTGAATTTTAAAAGATGCCCCCCGGCCATTTGATGAGCCGTACCCTCGACATCATACCCACATCCAAGTGCAACTTGATGTGGTTACACAATTTTGAGAAATTGAAAAGAAAATAAAATAAATGAAAGTTTTTAGAAGATAAATTTATAATGATGATCACTGGGTGGGCTCCCTCCAATTTATAAAAATGATTAGAGACCACCAGTGAGCATCACCTTTACAATAATTCATAATATATATTAAAGAAAAGAAATCACAATCTAACATAAAAAAAATCAAAAACAAAATAAAATAAAAGAATCTTGAATCTGGCGTTGAGAGCGGTGTCTCTTGATTCGTTCCAGTTTATAGTCTTAGTGGACTTCCTAAAATTAAAAGACAAAGCCAGGATTCAACTAGAAACAGGGAAAATTTTGGAAACGAACATTATGGGGTAATTGTGTATAGAGCAGCCAGCCCATCAATTACCCCCACACTTGCCAATATTTAATTAAGAAGGTTCCCCTGTGAACACTTCTTCCAATAAATTTTAAAATTTTTCCAACACTATCTTCACCCATATTTTAAGAATTTTAAATTTTGAAAATTTTCAATGAAGGTTTTCTCGCATTTCGTTAAGTTTCATCACAGTTTTGTTGACCATATACAGTGCAACGATAGTAAAGTATTTTGATAAAAAAAGAAGATAGTTTATCCTCGTTGCGGAGGTCGTCATAAGATTTTTATAAACATCATAGTTTATCCTCATTGCGGAGGAATCCATAAAATTTCGTAGATATCATAGTTTATCCTCATTGCGGAGTTATCCATAAAATTTGATAAATGTCATTAAAATTGTAGTTTATCCTCATTTCGGAGTTGATAAAATTTAAGAAATTTCATAGTTTATCCTCATTGCGGAGGAATAAATTTAATAAAAGTCATTAAAATTGTAGTTTATCCTCATTTCGGAGTTCATAAAATTTAAGAAATTTCATAGTTTATCCTCATTGCGGAGGAAGACTTCGGCACTCCTGGTGCCTCTAGGATAGAACCTTTTCACTTGATTGGCTGCTACCCTCTTCTTTAATACTACTCCATCCAACTCTTCTAGCACATATGAACCGCCGGAAACTTGCTCCTTGATTTTATACGGTCCATTCCACCTATCTGCAAACATCTTTCCCCATTGACTTTCCAAACTCCTATTATACACCAGGACCATATCACCTGGGTTCAAAGGTTTCCTTAATCGATGTGCCAACCGCTCATCCCAATATCTAACTGATTGATTTCGGATCTTCATCATCCGTGAATATGCCTTTTCTAAATATTCTTCTTTCTTTTCTAGCTGCATCATTCTTGCACACAATAATTCTTCAGTAGTTTTGACCGTGTCCCAGTCAACTCCAAGATATGATTCAGCTTCTAAATCAACCGGTAAAACAGCTTTCTGTCCAAAAACAAGTTCATAAGGTGAAAATCCGGTCGTCCTTTTGGCAGTGATTCGATCAGCAAATAAAACTAAAGGTAAATAGTGCCTCCACTTTTTGGCACTTGTCCCACACATTTTAACTAAAGCATCCTTAATTATTTGATGCCCTCTTTCAACCATGCCTTCAGCTTCAGGATAATATGGGGTTGCTACCCTAACCTTTGATCCAACTTTCAATACGGCCTCTTTAAACTCTGTCCCAAATTCAGGACCTCCATCTACCATCACCAACTTCATCACCCCATACCTATATACCCAATTATTCAAAAAAAATTCTGCCACATTTTTGGCAGTTAAATTAATAAGAGGCGCTGCCTCTACCCAACCAGATAAATCATCTCTGGCCACAATTAAATATTTATACCGTCCCTCTTTTATATGAACGGCATCTAAACTAACTCTTCCAAAGAGCGTATATTCACCGGTCGCGCGTTCAGGTTCTTTTGGCCTTAAATAACTTCGTCTTTGACATTCTTCGCATGACTGAACCCACTGTTTAACAGCCATCTTCATGCCAGGCCACCAAAATCGATCAGAAATTCTTCTAAACGTTTCTCCAACGCCTCTATGCCCGAGATCTTCATGCAGTGATTTCAAAACTAATTCTTGCCCCTTCTGTTGAGTTATAACTACTTGAGGATTTGGATACCTCCTCCTCATTAAACGTCGACCAGATAGGTAAAACGTAGATGACTTCCTCTTGATAGCCACCCATTTATCGTCTTCACAATCTTCTGGCCTCTCTAAAGTCAACAAATATTTGACTAACAAAAAATAAAAACCAGTCTGACCCCAGACTTCATCTTGAAAATCGATTAATATAACATCAATAGGGACTTCTCTATCACCAATATCACCTGCACATGAATGAGCCAATAATCGTTGACCCCTAAATAAATCTTTAATCGAGCTATGTCGACGTTTTTCTTCTGAACCTTTGGATCCTTCGAAAACCGTATTTGAAAATACCTCTTTCTCTTTATCCACCCTTTTATTTAAATTCTCTAATTCTCCAACATATACACCATTCCTTAATTTACTACTATCCCACACTACCAATCCATTTTCCTCTACATACACCACATCTTCTCCTACCTCCTCTCTGCCGAATTTATCTACACCTTTTCCAACACCTTTATTAACATAAAAACTATTTTCCAGTTTATCCTCTTGGTGGAGGTCATCTTCACCATAATCTAAACACAATAGTCCTGCCAGTTTAATCTCATGGGGGAGGTATGGAAAGTCTTCAGCTCCTTTAGTGCTGGCTTTGATAATAGGTATATCTTCATCGAACTCTTCTGAGTCTGAATCTTCTTCAGTGGGTGGTCTCCTTGATAAACCATCTGGCATAGTAAATGTCTTGCCAGGCTTATGAACTAAATCAAATGAAAAATGTTGAATAAAAGCTACCCATCTCGTCATGGGTGCGTTTGGTAAACTTGGGGAATTAATCATCTGGATTAACGATTTCGCATCCACTTGCAACTCAAAATGTTTCCCCCACAAAATATGCTGAAGTTTCTTCAGTATTTTTGCCACACCACATAATTCCAATTTTGGTTGAGAATATCTTGATTCGACCTCAGTAAATACTACAGATTCATACCTAACTGGCCTGATGTAACCAGCTTTATCCATCTGAGACAAAACCGCCCCAGCTGCAATCTGACTTGAATCCACTGCTAAATAAATTCTGCCAGCATTTTTTCCATAATCCAACTTGTGCAGGACTAAATCCTTCCCCACAACCTCCTTCAACTTCACAAACGCCTTCTCACACTCTTCATCCCACTCCCAGTCTGCATCCTTTCTCGTTAACCGTCTCAATGGAGCTGCCAATGAAGAAAAGTCCTTGATAAACATTCTAACATATACGCAAACGCCTAAAAACCCTCTAACTTCGGTCGTATTCTTGGGTCTTGGCCAGGACTGAATTTTGTTAACTTTCTTCTTGGACATAATCCTACCCTCTCTACATACCACATGGCCTAATATTTCTAAGGCTGGCACACAACATGAAAATTTTGAGCCTGAAATAGTTAAACCAGCCTCTTCAATTCGAAACAAGATTCTTTCTAAAGTAATTGCAAACTCCCAAATGAATTTGCGTATCCCGGGATTCTCTTCCAACACCTGGTTATCATAGTCGGTTGTTGGTCCCTTAATTCCTCCATCATCTATAAAGATTCCAGCATATTGTGGAATTTCATCTTGAAGGATCCAAGCCATCTGAGCTTGATAAACTGCAACCGAATTTGTTGCTCCTTGAGGTAATCGTGTTAACTGTAAACGTCCTAGTGGTGTATTGAATGTAGTGAGAGGTCTTGAGTCCGGATGTAACTCTCTCTCATCATATCCACCCATAATATCTCCCAAACCATAACACACTCTCCCTGCAAACGCTTCAACAAACTCCTCAGCACTAGGCGGTATCCCAGCATCCTTTATTGTAACCCTATTTAATTCCCTAAGATCATGAACAACTCTGAGCTTGCCATTCGGTTTCTTGATACAAAATACCGGACTAGAATAACTTGATGTTGATTGCTCATACAGTCCAGTGCGTATCCGTTCTCTGACAACTTCAATATAGGCTTCTTTTAATGCAGCCGGAATAGGAATCGGTTTCTTCTACCACGGTTCATGACATACCACAGGAATCTTGTAAGGCTCCCCATAGGAATGCTTCAACACACCCCTCTCCTCTTCTACAAAAGTAATGTCCTTCTCTCGCTTGACCATCACATCCAACAACAACTTCTTCTCTTCTCCAGACAACCAACCATCAGGTCCAAAATTAACAACACCCAGTCTCTCAAAAGTGATTCTTGACGTCTCAGAAAATTCAGGCGGATTCTTTACCAAGGGACTTTCATAAGGATCTCTTGATAACCTTGGTCTTCTCAAAGGTGGATTTAATTCAGCAGGTAGCGGTTCATTAATAGGTCGAACTTTATTTGCTACTTTCTTATATTTGGCTGCGTCCACATCTAAATTAACTTGAGGTAAAACATTTTCTTTTGTATCGCCATTAAAACTTTCATCAAATGAATCTTCTTCATCGCCAGAATCAGAATAAGAAAAATTAGAAAAATATTTTATTTCATTTTTAAATTTTACCCTTTTCTCCTTTCCCTCGTCTAATTTATAAACAGATTTTCCAACACCTTTGCTTCCCTTATCCAACAGTAAATCACCCGTAAAGAAAGTTGGCAGTTTAACCTCTTGCTGGAGGACCGGAATTGAATTTTCACAAAAATTATTTTTTTGAGTTTTAATTATACTGAGATTTTTTATCGTATTTTGATGTGATATTTGCAGTTTACCCTCTTGCTGGAGGTCCAAAATAGAAGGAGATAATTGCAGTTTAACCTCTTGCTGGAGGCCCAGAAACATACCCTTCCAATTTTTATCCAACCTAATTTGGCCCATTTTGCCATTTTCACCATTTTTAAATTTAATAGAAAAACAGGGTAAATCCAATAAACATATAGAAAAGTCCAAAACGTATTTGCACTCCAAAGTAATATTAACAGAAAATAATTGAGAATCCACTTGAATTATCTCCAAGTGAGCTGACCTATTGCAATCCGGGATCTCATTATGAGGAGAGATTACAACATTAGAGCGATCAGCCCCTGCTACCCCAAAAAATGAGGGCATCCATCCCTTTCCAACAAACATAATTCACCAGAAGCCGTCCGTTTTATATGCCGCTTCTTGGTGCAAACACAACACTGGCACAGAGTAGTAATCCCTGGCTGTGTTTCCCAACCTTCATCTCCAGGAGGCGCTAACCGCATATGCAACCTCCACATATCTTCACCAGTGATCTCCAAACTAATCCCCATGCCAGCTTGATACCCTATCCTGGCCTCAAAATCCATCAAAAAAGGACCACCAAGAACAGTTTTGACTGCTCCTCTGGCCACATAAAAGTGAACCTTACCAACAGATCCACCAATGCCTAACCTGACATGCTCAGCTGTACCCATCAGCTCGGTTGCATGCCCTCCAATGCCTCTGAGGTTTCCCCCAGTTCCACTTTTAATTGGCAAGCCTATACTCGTTGCTTGCTCCAATGAAATTAAATTAATTTGAGACCCTGAATCCACCAAGGCCTTTACTTCTTTACCATTTAGAGTTACCACCAGGTAACCCAGGGGAGCGGAAAAATGCGTATCTACATCTTCACCAAACTTTTCAGCATTTTCACAAATATATTCCACCTCTCCAGTGGAAACCCGACGCCTCGTCAAATGCTTCTTTTGCTTTTCAGCAAGCGCCGGACTAATCGTAAATAACTCCCCCAAAGATAAGGGAATCTGCAGTTGATTCACCCTATTCAAAACTGCGTCCATTGCATTAGCTTGACCAGAAACTACTGGCCGCTCATACTGGACCTTTGATTTAACAACCTTGGCCCTGGGTACCTCTTGAGGTCCAACCGAGCCATCTTCACCCCCCATAATAACATCTTCACTTTCTATATCCCTAACTCCGTCACCAGCTTCTTGCACTAATCCTGATCCATTGCTAGTCCTTCTTACTCCCTCCATTGGGATGGGACCGCTAAAACTTGGTCTGGGTAGAGACGCCAACGGTACGTCCTCCTCAGAATCCGAATCATCCTCTGGCATAGGCTCACCATTTAAATCAAACTTGCCATAACTAGGGGGCCCCATATCAGCAATCCCCTTCTGCATTTTATATAATTCGTCCTTAGAGTAAGGGTTCAATTTGTTGGCGGCAGTTTGAGCACTAGAATTCTTGTCCTTAGAGTAAGGGTTCACTTTGTTATTGGCCTTGCCAGGATTAGCCCTCAATTGGCTCTGAATGCTACTTTTTGCCTTAGTAGCGGCTGCTCTTCTAGCAGCATTAACATCATATTCGCCAGCCATACAGCTACCCTCCACCTGGGCAACCGTCGCCAGCTCTAAACCACCAAAAGAAGTAGAAAATGTGGCTTTACTGACCTCTTTCTCCTTGCCCTTGTCAGCTTTACCACCATTACCATTACCATTTTTGCCACTCTTGGCATTAACATCTTCATCCGTCACCTCTTCAAATCTGGCTCTCCTTTCAGCCGTTAAACTTCTTCTGACCAAATCAGAAGGAGACTGTCCATCACTGGGCTTGATGAACGAACCATCAGGAAATTTATAAACTTTACCATCAAATAAAACTCGCCCAGCATCCATATCCTTATCAAGAGCAAAACAAACTGTTGCTCTGTGACCCCTCCTATTACAATAGGAGCACACCTTTGGCTCATCATAGCCACCTCTATATCCATTACCACCATTCCCACCATTTCTCCCATTGCCTGGGAAGCGGTTACCGTTGTTATTGCCATTATAATTTCGACGTTCATAACCTCTGGACTGATAAGAAGTTGACGTCGACGAAGAAGCGATTGGGGCCTTGTTGGCCTTCTGGGTTTCTTGAACAAATATTTTTAACTGTTTAGTTAAATCGGCCAAATGATCGACCATCTTATTATCTACATTGCCCTCAACTTTAGCAGCAGGTAATCCCATTTGAGCCTTCTTGGCCTCCTGGGCTTTGACCATAATATCGTTATTTTCGGCCAAAACTTCGCTAACCTTGCTAACATATTGAGTGCAAGACTCTTGATATTTGTCCAACGCTAATAACTTTAGATGGGCCTGAATGTTCTCTTTGATAACCTCCAGAGCCGGCAGTTTCTGCTCACCATTAGGCAGTTCCTTCATCAAATCTTTTCTTGAAAGATCCTTCAAGACGTCCATACGAATATCCCTGCTGCATGCTGTCCAAAACAAATCTTTTGCTTGGTTCTCATGCACTAACTCATCCACCAGTATGAGATATTCCACCACTTCATCAAACTGAACACAGAGCTTTTTGAAGTCAGCCATAGAAGAAACTCCACCTTTTGCTTGCCAGTCTCCAACAATTTTATTGAGGTCCATCATAGTAAACCTAACACCCCATCTATCAACCATAGCTTTAGAAAGCTTAACCCAATCCTTGTCCTTGAATGCCTGCATAGCAATAACCTCTTTTTCCACCTCCCTATCGGCAATAAAAAATCTAACTTGCTTCACCATATCCACATGAGAAGCACCATCAACAGCAGCAGCAGCTTCATACCTGCTAATGAACCATTTAACCTCCTCCCCATCAAACTTTGGGCCATCCCAAGAAACAATTCTAACTGAGGTAGTAAGAGGGTTAGAAGATCCAGAAGCAACAGCAGAAGAAGACATCCCAATAAGTAATGAAAAGTGTTAACAATCGATAAAATAACAAGCCTCTTGCAGGCCAATAACAAAAATCCAATTAGAGTTCCAGAAAATAAGCCTCTTGCAGGCTAATAACGTTCTTGATCCAAGTAAGTCTTTAAAGAAAGCTAGAGAAATCAAACCCCACATTGGGCGCCAACTATGGTAAGGTAAACTCTTACAGTCGCCTTGCTGTAAGCAGAATCCGGAGGAGATATGTGGATTTAGCCGAAAACCCCGTCCTTCCAATAAGAATAACAAAATGGGAATTCTAAATCACTAAGCTAACCAGTCTACTTGGATCTGATTAATAAAAATAATGAAACTCTAAAATAATTAACGCTTATTGAGATTTGAATAAAAGTGGCTGTTGATAAAAGAAATACTGATAACAACAATTAAGGTGTACCAGTGAAAGATCTGAAAAGATTGACTTTTATGTTTTTATAATAATTTGAGTTTTTATGAGACAGCAATAATCAAGTCCCAGTGTTGAAGACCTTTCTAAAGATACCCTGTATGAAGTGTGATTTAAATTGTTGAGTAGTATTTCTAAAATGTTATATATAAAAATATAAAGTTATAAGGGTCACTACGCAATATAGGGGGTGGACTTGCTAGCAAGTCCTCAACCTGAACTCAGATGGAACTCAGATGGAACTCAGACTGAACTCATACTGAACCCATACTGAACTCTACTTGAACACCCACCTAAAACTGTTCTGCTGAGTGGTGTTCATCCCTGATTGAATGGTTCCTTTATCAATAGCTCAATGTGTGTTCAATCTATGGTGAGTTTGGGTCCAAGGTTGCGGACTTGCTAGCAATTCCGCCCCCCATATTGTGTGGTGGGTATTACAAATTTATTTAATTTGTTGAGTAATAAAAAATGAGACCGTGGTAGTTAATGATTAGGCTGTATGATGTGTCCCCCCTCTTCAATTTCGATTTTGAGAAGCGCTTAAGTATTCCTAGTCACGTGCCTAAGTTTTCCCCTCCAGAGCTCTTCCAGAGTCAATCTGGAGCCCGTACAGAGTCCGTACGGAGCCGGAACGGAGTCAAAGCGGAGTCCGTACGGAGTCCGTCCCGACTTCCGGACTCAATTAGAACCTTAAAACTATAATAAAAAATTCTAGAAAAATTACACATAATAGAGCTACTTCCCCTTTACTTACCAAACTAATTTTCGTAGTCTGCGCAGCTCTAATTACCCTGTGAAAATTCATCAAAGTTAAGTAATTTTTGAAAACGTAAATATTTCTATAAAACTTTAAAATTCATTTAAAAATATAAAAAAAAATAGTAAAAATTCTGGGAAAATTTCCCAAGGTTCTTGAGTAACTCGACTTGATACTTATAAATTTTTTAAACCGTAAAATAAATTGTATTTGTGTAGGCATTTGCTTGTGACCAATTTCTTCATATTTTAAACTCCAATAAATTAAATAAAACCCTTTTATAAAAAATAATAACGCCAATATTGCCCGCCGTAATAACTCCATTTACATATTTAGGTGCCGTACTAAACTTTAGGCTACCACAACGTGCCCTCCTATGATGCCTAAATTTATAATTTAATATCTTACATAATAATTTTTTTTATATAAATTCATCAATATTTTTTTTTATTATCAAATTTAATAGAGCAAGTATCCTGAATTATTATATATGCATAAGCTTAGGTTAGATCAATTTGTGCTCAATTTGTTCTCATCAGAGGACCAAAATCAAGTTCTGGAGGATCAACTTGTGCATAATTTGGAATCAGTTGATATTCTGTCTATAATCAATCTGAGAATAAATGTAAATCTAACTCTAATTTACTTATGTTTATAAAGTATTCATAAACCTGGCATAATTAAGGGAAACTCTAAATTTCAAGAGAGGGAATTGCTAGCAATTCACCCCTAGATTTTCCATGGTGATTGCTCTTGGGGTTGCTTCTTCTGAGATATCATCTATACCTTTAGAAGGGGGAAAGAAATCTCACTCCAGGCTTAAGATTTCACTTGATATAAATCAAGATTCATATTGTCATATTAAAGCACAGAGTGACCTAGCTAAACTTTTGAGGATGACAAAGTTAATCATATGGGATGAATCTCCAGCACAAAATTACCATTGTTCTGAGGCAGTGGATAGAAGTTTAAAGGATATCCTGAAAAACAATCTTGCTTTTGGGGGAATTGTTATGCTTTTTTCTGGTATACATTTTCAACTAAAAACTAACAAGTAAAAATTCTTTTTCATTTAATGGATAAATATATATTTCCATTTCCATTATCATACATTTGTACTGATGCCAAAATATATTCCTTTCTTATAATTTTATATCATTCTTCAGGGGACTTTAGACAATGCCTTCCGGTAGTACCAAAACGCTCAAGAAGACAGATATTATTTTCAACTCTAATTCACAGCACTATCTGGCCAAAAGTTAAGAGACTCCACCTGAACATCATCATGAGGCTTTGTCAGACAGGAATGAATGATGAGCAAGTGCAATATACTACCCATTTTTCTGAATGTATCCTTCAAATTGGGGAAGGAAGAACACAAAATCGGGATTTGGTGGAAATTCCTTCTAAACAATATTTTTTCAGTGGGCCTGATGGGTTAAATAAATTAGTCACTGTGGTATACCCTGGGATTAATTCTTTGGAAAAAAGTGATGAAGTCTCCCTGCTCAGGTACTTAGAAAGTAGGGTCATTCTAGCTGCAAAAAATGTGGATGTAGATGAATTTAACAAATTGGTTCTGAATATTCTACCAGGAAGAATCTCAGCTTTTAATAGTGCTGATCAAGCCATAGCTGATGATGTATCACCAAACAACCTATTTCTGATAGATTAATTAAACACCATAAATCCATCAGGTATTTCTCTACACTCTTTGTCACTAAAGAAGGTTTTCCCAAAAATGTTAATTTGTAACCTTGACCCAGCTGCAGGTGTATGTAATAGAACTAGGCTGGTGGTTCCACAAATTGAAAGAAATGTGATCAAATCATGTATACTCTCTGTACCATATGAAGGAAATAAGGCGTTTATCCCACAGATCATATTGGAGAGTTGTTAGGATTTTGTTGAGAGGTGGGGAAGAGGAGCACTATGGGTGCTATGCATTGTAAAGAGGTGGAAGAGTGGATATTGCATAAGGAGTTTATATAGGGCAAGCGCTGTTGAGCGCTCCCCATTGGAAAACTTATCTATTAATCCAGTTATTCTCTAGTCTCACTGCTAATTGGCATAGCCAGTCCCGTCTTCTCTCACTGTTGGAAGTCCCAAAATAGTCAATCTTAGTTAGTCTCACTGCTGCATCCAGCATAGTCAGCCCTGTCTTATGCTAGTGTTAGGGCTAGTGGTATTCCACCTTCTTAGGTCTTAACAAAAAGTATGTAGCTGGTCTGGTGCTGGGCACAAGTCAGGATGTTGTGATAGCACATCAGGTTTGCCACTTTTTGTCCCTGGTTGGAATGTAACAACAAAATTAATGCTACCTAAAAGTTCTGCCCAGTTTGCTTTACAGAAAGTCAACTTTTTTGTTTTCAAGAAAGTTTCCAAGTTTTTATGGTCGGTGTAAATAATAACTTGTAGTCTGTGTGGACCACCTTCAAAATAGTGATTCCAGTTGCGCACTGCTTCAACTAGTGCCAATAACTACTTACCATATATTTCATAGTTCAATTTGGTGCCTAGAAGTTTTTGTGACAAATATGCTACTGGGTGCAGGACATTTTCAGCATTGTATTGGGATAATACTGCACCTAGTGCAAAATCTGAGCCGTCACATTCCAGAACAAATGGCTTTAATAAGTCAGGGATTGCAAGAATAGGGGCTGTCAAAAATTGTCTTTTCAAGTATTCAGACACATTCTGTTGTTTACCTGTCCAGATAAAATTTACTTCTTTCTTTGTGAGGTTGTGGAAAGGTTGGAAATGTTGGGAGTAATTTTCAATAAAACAGCAGTAAAAATTTGAAAATCCTAGGAATGACTGGAGCTCTTTTACTGATGTTGGTGTCAGCCATTCTGTTACTGCCTTTACTTTTACCTTGTCCATTTGCACCTTATTTTTTTGAAATGATCATACCCAGGTAGGGGATTTCACCTACTGAAAAAACACATTTCTCTGGTTTTAACCATACTTGGGCCTCCCTCAAGCGCTGAAAAAAGTCTTTCACACATATCTGGTGTTCTTCCATTGATCTGGAGTAAATCAGGATGTCATCCAGGTATACTGCCACATCTATCCCTATCCTGTCTCTAAAGATGCTTTTGGTGAAATGCTGGATAGTTGCAGGCACATTACATGGACAAAATGGCATTACCAGCTATTCAAAATGACCAAATTTGGTGCAGAATGCCAATTTGTGTTCATCACCTTCTTTCACACATATATTGTGGTAACCTGCCCTAAGATCTAGGGATATGAAGATCTCTGAACCTTGAAGGCTATCAATTAGCTCAATATTCAGGGGAAATGGATATCTGTTCTTTACTTTCAGCACGTTTATTCTTCTGAAATCCATACAAGGTCTTAATGACCCATCCTTTTTTCCTGAAAAGATCACAGGGGCGGCCCAGGGAGATTTGGATTCCCTAATAAAACCATTGTTTAAATTTTCATCTATCATCTCTTTTAGTGCTGTTGACTCTAGGGTTGATAATGGTATTATGCAGCTAAATTGAGGGGTTGTGTCTGGCATAAGATCAATGGCAGAGTTGTATGGTCAATGAGTTGGTAGGGTCTTGACTTCTCTATCTTCAAACAGTGGTAATAATTCTCAGTAAGCTTCAGGGACCATTTCCTTGAGTCTTTTTGTTGGCTTTGAGGACTGGACCTTGGCTTCAATCTTGGTGGATATGTTCCAAGCTTTTCTGTTGCATTCCAGCTCCTCTTCTTTCTCCAGGGCCCCCTCCAATTCATTAAACTTATCATCAAAAGAAAGTGTCAGTTCTTGCCGCATTTCTACTGATGATAATGAAACACCAGGAGACTTGTTGGGAGGGGCTTTTGACCCCTTCAGATTCCAGGGGAGAAATTCTTTCTCTGTGCCATCCACCTTCCCATCTTCTGCCTTATCCTTCCTATATTGCACCTCCTCATTTAGGCACCTTTCTTCTCCCTTTTGGCCCTCTCTGGAACTTCCAATTGGCAACCCATCCCCAGCCTTCAGCTTAGAATCAAGAGAAAGAATCAGTTCTGGTGGCAAGTCAACTGATGATAACAAAACATCAGAAGACTTTCCAGGATAGGCCCCTAGCCCCTGAAAGGGCCAGGGGGCTGATAATTTAGCACCAGAGTCCCCTTTCTTTCCCATCTGAACCTTATTTTCCTTCTAGTAAATATGTGGGTTATATTGGTCCAGCCATGTCATACCCAGTACCATGTCGTACTTTTCCTTCAGGTTTGTTGCATATTCCCTGCACTGCAACTCTTTTCTGTCACACCAAAACCTGCAAAAAAACTTTTCTCTTACTTCTCCTCCCCCACCTGGGGATCTGTCAAACATAATTAGATGCCTAGAGGGGTCCATTTTTCCACTTTTTCATTTTATTTATCTGTAAAAACTTGTTAGAAATAAAACAGTCTGTGGCCCCACAGTCCAGTTGGGCTCGTACATTTGTTGTGGTGTCAAGGGTCATTAAGGGTAAGTTTAGTATAATACAATTATCATTTACTTCAAATGGCTTACATGCTGAAAATTCTTCTAAAAAATCCCCCTTATTCTTTCCCTCTAATCTACTCAAGGAGGGCACAACCTTCACTCCTGAGTGCTGTCTTTTACCTGCGTCCTACCTGCACTATCCTAAACCTCACTAACCCTGATATTCCTCTTACACTCCCTTGCTAGATGACCACCATTTCCACATCAGAGTCACAGCCTTCTACTCATAAGCCTCTGGTATTCCTCATCAGATAGCCTTTTCTTCCCATTAGTGCTGCGTACGTTGACTGCATCAATGTCCATGGCATTTGGGTCCCTTGCACTGGCCCCTCCTGATTGGGCATAGTTGCACCACTGAGGAGCACCACTACAACCATCCATTTGCTGATGCATGAACTTGTTGTAAATTTGGATAGCTAGTTCCATGAGTGCTTGGAGGGAGGTTAGATTATGGTGAGTAATTAGGTTGTTCCTGATTTTTTGTGAGAGCCCATTGTTAAAGTGAAACATGAGCTCTCCTTCTCCCCATTTTGTAGCATATCTGGTGTGGCCCTGTAATTTGGACACATACTCAGAAAAATAGTGTTTCTGTTGAACTGGTTGATAGCTTGCTCTGAGGTTGTGGCCACATTGGGATCTCCAAATGCTAATTCAAATGCCACCAGGAGCTGACAGAAATATGTTTCCAACTTGCCATTTCCAAGGAATTCCTTTGAAGATGGCCTTGCCCAGAGTGCTGCCTTGTCTGTGAGATACAAGATTGCAAATAAAATTTTTGATCCCTCATCTAAGAGCTGATGGCAGTTGGGAAGAGCATATAGATTTACCTTCAATGTGTACTGATCCTCCTGGGGACCTTGCTTTCTATCAAAGATTTCTGGGACAACAATCTTTGGGCCTTTAACATGTGGTGCTAGTGTTGCAGGCCATGCCTGTGCCTCAGCTTCAGTGGCATCCAGTTCTGCTTCTTTGAGGCCATGGTATGAGGGCCTTTCCTCCGCTAGAAGTTCCATGAGTCTGGTGTTTTTTTCTTGTAAGTATTCCATTTGCTCTTGCATTTCAGAGAGGGTTTCTGCATCAGGTTGACCTGAGGGGTTCATTGTTCTTCAGTAGTGTGCCAAATAAGATTGGACAAAATGTTAAGAACTAAGAAGGCAGACTACCACTAGGGCTAACACTAGCCTAAGTAGGGACTGACTATGCTGGATGCAGCAGTGAGACTAACTAAGACTGAATAAGTTGGGACTTCCAACAGTGAGAGAAGACAGGACTTACTATGCCAATTGGAAGTGAGACTAGAGAATAACTGGATTACTAGATAAGTTGTCCAATGGGGAGTGCTCCATAGCACTTTCCCCATACAACCCCCTTATGCAATATCCACCCTTCCACCTCTTTACAATGCATAGCGCCCGTAGTGCTCCTCCTCCCCCCACTTAACCAAATCCTAACATTGTTGGTGCTATGTTATTGAAGGGGGACCTTAAAGAGGGGGTAAGGAGGGAGCAGGAAAAGGATGAGAGGTTTCAGAAGTTAGTGAAGGCACTGTTATCAAAAGAGGTATTGGTAAGAAAAGGATTGGAGGAGTATCATCTAGAAGGGGAAACACTATATTGGAATGGGAGGATAGTGGTTCCAAATGATGAAGAGCTCAAGAGGGAGGTGGTAAAATCAAAGCATTACTCCCCCATGGCAGGGCACCCAGGACTGCTGAAGACTGTGGAGCTCGTAAATTGCATCTTTTACTGGAAGTCTATTAAGGCATATGTCCAGTGCTATGTAGTGGCATGCAACTCTTGCCAGAGGAACAAGATCAGCCCAACAACCATGCCACTAACCCCGTTGAGAATAGCCAAGCAGCCATGGAAGGAACTCTCTTATGATCTTATAGTGGAGTTACCCAAGTCACAAGGAAATAGTGCTATCCTCACAGTAGTTGACCACTGCACCAAGATGGTGCACTTTGTTCCCATCACTACCAAGGTTACATCAGAAGGAATCGCAGACTTAATTGTGGCTCATGTCTAGAAATTGAATGGATTTCCTGAAAGTATAGTATCAGATTGGTGAAGTACTTTTAACTCTAAGCTTCTGAAAGCAATGTATGAGCAATTGAACATCAAACCCATCTTATCAACAGCATGGCATCCACAGACTTATGGGCAATCTGAGATAGTGAATAAAGTAGTTGAACAATATTTGTGCCATTTCATTTACTATCAGCAAGATAATTGAGTACAGATTTTACCATTATCTGAATTCTCATTCAACAACTAGGCACATACTGCAACAGGCATGTCACCATTTGATGCTAGCTATGGGTATCAACCAACATTCTCAATTGCTACCCCTTCCAAGTTACAAGTTCCAGAAGTGGAAGAGCAGATCCAAAGAATATTGAGTATATGTCAGGAACTCGAAGTGGCTCTCAACTTATCTCAACAATAAAGGAAGGACCCAGCACCACACACTACAGGTAGGTGACAAGGTTTGGTTAAGCTCATGTTTCCTTTCCACATTACACTCCAGTTCTATATTAGATCACAAGAAAGTGGGGCTATTCAAATTCAAATGCAAGGTATCTGACTCAGCTTATAAACTCAAACTACCATTCTCAATGAGACAAGTACATCCAGTCTTCAAAATGTCATTGCTCACAAAGCATAAAGAAGATACAATTCCAGGATTCCCAGAAGAGCCGCTGTAGAAAATCCTATAGTGCTAGCTATAGGCCTTGACCAAGGGAGTTGGAGTAAAACTGGAGAGAAAACCCCCTGTCCCTTTAGAAAAATAAAGTGAGATTTACCTGCTACAGTAAATTGGTTCCTGTTTGCTAAAGCCCCTTTTCCAACACACTTGACTGCCTGATCAGCCAAGAAAGTAGTCTCTAGACAGACTACCAAACCAAAGAACTGAAATGTAGACCAATGTCCACACCAGAGAAATCAATGATACTTGATGTAGGCTGCAAATCCACACCAGAGACAGCAATAATACTTGATATAGCTTGCAAGACTATACCAGAGAAACCAGTTGCCAAGTTAAGTTAAATGAAGAACTCACCTGCAACAAACACAGACAAATTGTGGCCAGAAAACAGTGAAAACTGAGTGAGGAACAAGGATATCACCTCTGGATGGTTTTATAATAATTAAAGTTGCCCCAAACTGTCTTTTTCACTATGTATACACAGACCACTATCTAAGAGCCCATGCACACCAACAAATTTGGCGTTCTTGACTGCCAAATTGCATAAAACCTCTCTAGAAACGCTTCCCAGCCCTCTAGCACTGAGGCGGCCGGACCACCCCGAAGTCAGAAAACCACCAAAAATACCCAAACTACTTAGAAAAATCTACTACAACTACTAAAACCTTTAAAACATGTAATTAGGCTATAACAACATTTTGACATGAAATGTAGAGAAAATTTAGCTCATTCTAACAGTACTAAGCACTTAACCCTAAGACTTAATTTTAGCCTGTAAAACACAAAAAACAAAATTAAACAGCAATCTTTTTAAATGAAAAATGAGAAATTATCCCCTTAATACTTAGAATATGAAAAATGTCATCAAGACATAAAATATAGAGAAAAACCGGGGCTATCCAAAACCAGTATTCACATCCCCATAGTCCCAATATTTCCTGAGTAATTCCAGAAAAACACCTAATTATTATACAATGCCATTTAAGGCATATCAAAACAACACCAAATAAACCAACAAAGGGCTCCACCAATGTTGAAAGACCACACCGCCAGTGCCAATCCAGGTGGGAAATGAAGAGGAGTTTGAAGTGGAGAAAGTTGTTTCTAAGAGGGTGTATAGGCAAAAGGTTCAGTACTTGGTGCATTGGAAAGGCTATGGGGTTGGAGATAGGTCTTGGGAACCAGTGGAAAATTTGGTGAATGCAAAGGAAAGGTTGAAGGAGTTTGAGAAGGAGTGCAGGGGACAGGAGGGGTAAAAGATGGGTTAATGTCAGGATTTTGTTGAGAGGTGGGGAGGAGGAGCACTACAGGCACTATGCATTGTAAAGAGGCAGAAGAGTGGATATTGCATAAGGGGGTTATATGGGGCAAGCACTGTTGAGTGCTTCCCATCAGACAACTTATCTAGTTATCCAGTTATTCTCTAGTCTCACTGCCAATTGGCATAGTCATTCCTGTCTTCTCTCACTGCTGGAAGTCTTAACATAGTCAGTTTTATTCAGTCTCACTGCTTCATCCAGCATATTTAGTCCTGTCTTAGGCTAGTGTTAGCACTAGTGGTAGTCTGCCTTCTTAGGTCTTAACAAGAGTTCACCCAATTCCGGTCTTCCTTTCACAATGGGCAGATTTCAGCTACCTATTAGATTAGCTTATGACATGACAATCAACAAGGCCCAAGGTCAATCTTTAGACATTGTAGGTCTTAACCTGGAATCACCAGTTTTTGCTTATGGTCAGTTATATGTAGCACTTTCAAGGGCAAAGTACAGTGGAAATGTCCATGTACTATTTCCTGAGAAAGCTAAATGAAGGGCAATAAATGTTGTATACAAAGAAGTCCTTAATAATTGTATTTAATATTTATTGTGAAAGGGAGGGAGGTTAATAAAAATAATACACTTATATTGACCTTTAGCCTTGATGCCATCCAATGCTGACATCACTCACATCTGGGACCAATGTCTGGATGTATAATCATGTCAACCATGCATATTCTACACTGTTATAACAAAAATCCTGACCTTTGGCCCAGATGTGTAATCATGCCAATCATGCATATTCAACACAGTTAAGACAAACATTCAGGCCAAAGCTCTGGATGTATAATCATTTCAATCACGATTACTTAACGTTATTATGGCTAACATCCGGGCCAAAGGTCCAGATGTTTAAGGATTTTTACCATACAATGTGTATGCAAGGCTGCTGACCATCTGCATCACAGACGGGTAGCAGGCTTGTAGTATGGTAACATCATAACAAAGAGGAGAGGGAGAGGAAGGGAAAGGGAAGGAGGCAGCATAAAAAAATAAAAAAGAGAAGGAAAAAAGTAAAATCTTACCGGTGAGTAGCCAGATGGAGCAGTGGGTTGTATACACAGCATTGAAACAGCGGAGGCTTCACACATTCATCGCCCGGGACGTTCACTAGGGATTTCAATTTAGGCGATTTTTAAAAAATAATCGCTTCATTACCTACAACAGAACCTGTACCGATTTCTCATCTCTCTGTCACTTTGGCTTAATCTCTTTTTTTAGAAGGGATTCATGATAGTATTGAGCGTGCCTTAAAAAAGAATTCGTAAGAAGAAATTTTATTTTGAAAATCATGGAATCAAAAAAAAAAAAAAAAAAAAAAGGAAATGAGGATTGATCTGTGAAGTTACATCTCTAACCTCTGATGTCTAAACCCTAATGTAAATGACACTTAAACCTCTTGAGTGATCCATGTGTAACCTCCGCTGGTTTGATCCTGTAATAGGGGGTATCAATGTTGACCGATCCGCAATTAAATTAATTGCAGAAAATAATCTGCATACCCCAATTATCTTCCGCAATTATTTTTGCTAATAATTGGGTTATTAGACACTTTACGTGTCAATGTTCACCTCTTATCTGACATTTTTATCCTCAATATTTGATAACCACATCTTGGACAACTTTCTGGATATCCCAGCCTTCTACCTTGCTGCGCACTTCCATTCTCATCCCATCCTGTTCATTCTATCCGCTCATAATAGGGGGTGTCAGTTCTGGCAAATCCACACTTACAAATCCGCACTTAAATTTGACCAAATCCGCACTTAAATAAGTGCGGATTTCCAAAACACACTAGCCCCAATACTGGTGGATTTCAAAATGAAATAAGTCACTTATTTCACTCAAATCCGCACTTTCTCAACCAAAAGTGCTGATTTCACCATCAAGTCCCATTTCACTGATTTGTCAGCATCATCCCATTCATACGCAGCACTCTGCAGAATAACACTTCATAACTCAAAACATCGTACATCACTTACATTTTCATATCATATCATATAAGAGTCATGCCTTCCTCACTTTCAAATCGTGATAAATTACATAAAGCAATGACTTTCATGGCGCTTGAACTGCTCTTGGACTCTGATTCCGATTCTGATCTAGAAGAAGATTTTGTCGTTTTATCAAAAATGGCCAGGAAACGTTACCTTCTTCCCAGAAAGCCTCAAGTACTTCATACCCCCAAGTACACCATCCAAACACTTCTTAACCTATCTACACCCAGTTTTAGACAACTGTTCAGGACTTCTCAGGAATGTTTCCTTAAATTGCTTGAGCTTATTCAGGATCATCCCATATTTCACAATAATTCTCAAAAAGAACAACGACATCCTTCAATTCAATTGGCCATCACACTATGTCGTTTGGGTTCAAATGGTAATGGAGCCGCTTTGAAACGTTTAGAAAATGTCTTTGATTTAGGGTATGGTTCAGTTAACACTTATACCAAACGATGTATCACTGCCATCAACTCCTTGGAATCTCAACTTCTCACCTGGCCAACAAAAGAAGAGCGACTTGAATCATCTCAGGTTATGCAAGCAGAGGGCTTTCCAGGATGTATTGGTTTTGTTGATGGTACTACTATTCCTTTGAGCCAGAAACCTGGTCAAGGTGGAAACAATTACTTTGACCGTAAAAAGAGGTAGATTATTTTTAACTCCTTTCATCCTCCTTGAAACTAACACAAACAAATATATCTTCTTTATAGATATTCAATTAACGTTCAGCTTATATGTGACGTAAACAAAAAATTTATATCATTCTTCGTTGGCTATCCTGGCTCATGTCATGACTCCTACGTCTTCCAAAGAATGCATATTTCAAATGAACCTGAAAAATTCTTTGATGAAAATCAGTATCTTCTTGCAGATTCTGCTTATGTGAATGGAAAGTATGTACTTCCTGCTTTTCGGGGAGCAGCTTCAGAAGACAGTCAAAATGCCAAATTCAACAATCATTTGGCAAAGTCAAGAGTCCGTATTGAACATTCTATTGGAATCTTGAAAGGCCGTTTTTCTAGTTTAAGGGAATTAAGAAGTCCTCTTAGAAATAAATCTGAAATGGAGGCGGTGATCAACTGGATTCTGTGTTGCACTATACTTCATAACCTACTTGCTGACCTCAAAGATCAATGGTTAGAGCTGTATGAAGATGAACAAGTTGATTCACCTCCGACTATATCCAACACTTCTATTTCTCAATCAACTAGTATAAGGGCGAAAATCCTTCCAATAACACTCCAACATTTTTCAACGCAATTTTAATTTTTTTCTCTTTCTCTTCAAATTATCAATTTGCATGTATTATTCACTGAGAATGGTAAATTTTTTTGCATATTTTTTTGGTTTTTGAATTTGCTGTTAAAGTCTTATTTTTTTTTCTCTCTGTGTTTTCTTTCATCAACTCAACATGAAATCGCATATTTTCAGCAAACACATATTTTTTCAGTCACTCAAAGGTTGGGAAAGAGTTGGAAGGGAAGATTAAGGGTTCCGAGGCATTTTAAATGAAGAAAAGGGTCTGGGAGAGGTTGAGAGGGGTGAAATGGGGATCAAAAGAGGATGGCATACAATGGGGCTGGGAGGATAGCGAAAGGCATGGGGAGGGAAGACAAGCATGTGTTGATAGAATTGAAAGGGATGGAGATTGGTGCAAACAGAGTGTGAAAATAGGAGGATGAACTCTGTTCTTCGGGCGAAGAACAGAGTTCACTTCCATAAAATATTAGCTGAAACATAGTTTTCAATTCTGTAAAAACAGTTGTAAGTAATAGAAAAAGTCACTGATTTTTTTTCTATGTAATCCTTGCTTTACGAGGAGACTTTTGTGACGAAGCAGATTTTTGAGTTACCCTTTGAGATTTGGAATGTCTGGGAGGCATTATGAAACTGGCACATAACAAGAAAAAAGATTAAAAAGTAGAAGAAATAAGTAAAAAAGAATGTAAACATGCCTGGTCAAAATATTGAAAATGTTGGAGATTGGTGCAAACAGAATGTGAAAATAGGAGGATGAACTCTGTTCTTCGGGCGAAGAACAGAGTTCACTTCCATAAAATATTAGCTGAAACATAGTTTTCAATTCTGTAAAAACAGTTGTAAGTAATAGAAAAAGTCACTGATTTTTTTTCTATGTAATCCTTGCTTTACGAGGAGACTTTTGTGACGAAGCAGATTTTTGAGTTACCTTTTGAGATTTGGAATGTCTGGGAGGCATTATGAAACTGGCACATAACAAGAAAAAAGATTAAAAAGTAGAAGAAATAAGTAAAAAAGAATGTAAACATGCCTGGTCAAAATATTGAAAATGTCAGGAAGGGGTGTGTGCCGAGGATTGATGGGTAGGTAGCGAGGAAGGTCAGTGTGTCACATGTGACAGGGATGGGGTAAGAAAGGAAGGGATGTTTTGTGGCCAAAATGTGGTTGTGAAAAAAAACGGGAAAAAAGTGCTGATTTGAGGTCATAACTGACACCCTTTTTTGAAATAAGTGACTTTTTTGCAAAATTTAAGTGCTGATTTGTAAGTGCTGATTTGGTTTGAAATCCGCACTTAATTTAAGTGCGGATTTGCCAGAACTGACACCCCCTAATTTCTCCCCATTTCATCTATTTGATTCTTCTCCTTTTCATCTCGCTATCTCATCTGCTTGTTTCTGCTCCTTTTCATCTTCATTTATAATAACATGCCTTGTCATCCTAGATCTTCTCAAAGGCAGCCATCACCCAGTTGTTCTTCAATTCCCACTACTTCCTCTTTCCCCCGCTCAGCTGAGAAATCAAAGACTGTTCAATTAAAAAAAGATGAACATCTCATTCTTATCAACTGGCTGAAAACCAAATCTAACTATGATTCTTGTTTTGGTACTGAGTATGCCACTAAAGTAGGACGGCCCCCCGCATCAGAAGTTAATGGCTATCTTCTAATGGCAAATGAATTACGCACTAAGACCAAGGGAAGGATTGATCTTTTGCCTAAACAGATGTCTGAACGCTTCAAGCATTACCGAGCAAAATACAAGAAGGCAAAGGCTCTTTCATCTTCCACTGGTTTTGGGATTACCGACAACAATATAACTAAGGGCATAAAATCCATAGACGATAAACTTGATTCTTTATGTCCTTACTTTAAAGAGATGGATGCAATTTTTGGAGAGCGAGCCGATGTTAATCCTGTAAACATGTTGGATGGAGAAGATCCTATCTCCAAACACGATGTTGAAGCAAATCTTTTCCCATCCTCTTCCTCCACTCAAGCCTCCCCTCATTTGAATGAGACATATCTAGATAGCTTTTCTGTAGATCCTATAGGTGATTTAACCCAACCAAATATAACTCAGGTCTGTTTCTTTTTTCTTTTATCTTATCTTTTCTATTTTTTATTTACTTATCTTTTTCTTATTTCTTAAAAGGCTGATGAACAAAAACAGGATCCTCAATCAACTGAGTCTGAAGCTAGTGACAATGATGAGGAGGAAAATGCTATGTTGAACAAAAAGCAAAGGGCTTCAAGTAGTCTAAATTTCATCTCCCAAAGAAGACGAAAAAGTGATACTTCATCACAAACACCTTTTTCTTTGATGGAACAGTTTTTAGAGAAATGTGATGCTGGTAAGTGATATCATACCTCTTATCACTTTACACTGCTTTTCTTCTACTTTATGTTAATTTTTATTCTCACTCTAGAACAAGTGGAAATTGCTAAAGAGACTCTAAGCTTTGAAAAGAATAAATACGAGCTCTCTTTAAGGAGGGATGACAGAGTACAAGATTTGGAAGAGAGGAAGTACGAGCTCTCCTTACGGAAGGATGATCGGGTCCAAGATTTGGAGGAGAAGAAGTTTGAGTTAACTCTTAGTATTGAAAAATCCAAAAAAGAGGAAAAAACACTTGAGCATCAAAACTTAATGGAACAGATGAAGTATAAGCATGATCTTCAAGAAAGTTCTAAAAAGAAAGATTTCTTGATCGAATGCATTAAAGCAAACAAATCTGTTGAAGAAATAGAACATTTAATGAAATTTTTTGTTGACTAGTTTCTTTTATTTCTTTCACACTTCATGTGTTCATATTTATTTGTACATAAATTTTACAATTATTTTCTGTATTTCTTGAAATTTTGTATTTTAATGTTAAATATTATTTTTTTAAATAAAATTTTCAAGTCTCCTTTGAAAATTTGACAATCTCCCACCCCTGGATTTTTTTGAAGGAAGGGGTGGGTATCACAAAAATTCTTTCATGTCATGAATCTTGAAAGTCTTATATGAAAATTTGGCTTTACTACCCCCTGCATTTTACCGGCATCCCCAAAGTTCTTACAAGTCAAGAATTTCACAAGTCTTATAAGAAATTTTGGCAATACCCCCCCCCCCTGGATTTTATTGAAGTAAGGGACGGGTATCACCAAAAAAATTTCACCAAAAAATTTACAAGTCAAAAAAATTCTATATCTGTTTTAAAAAATTGGCAATACTCTCCCCTGCATTTTATTGAAGCAAGGGGTGGGTATCACCAAAATTTTTATAAGTCATCAATTTCACATGTCAGATTTGAAAATTTGGCAATACCCCCCCCTGCATTTTATTGAAGTAAGGGGTGAAAGTCATCTAAATTTAATATTATTACATAAATTATTAAATAAATATCTAATATATATCACTTTCCCTAGTTTAAAGTAATGACAATCCCTCAAGCCAAAATGCAGACCAAGTCTAGAAACAAAAGTTTGGGACTTTCCACAGGTATAAGCTAGAGGAACCCCATGAAACAAATAAATGTTATCATGATTACCTTTTATACAACACAAGGTTGTTGGCCCATTACTTTAGTTGAGGAAATTGATACATAAAAAATATTTACTAAAAATTTATGAAAAAATATAAAATTTTCGATGACAACTCTAATCCCCATACTTTTTGGATCTAAATAAAGTTTTTTTAAATTGATTAACTTTACCTTCTTTCTTTACCTTATTGATTCTATGAATCAACTTATGACTGATTTGAAATGAGCAACCAAAATGTGTTAAATCTTGACAGGATTCCAAACCAGGAGGAGCTTTGGTTGTTTGATGATTATCCTTAGAAGAATTCCAAATAGTTTTGATGATACCATTTCCCAAACCAAAATCAATGATGCACCGGTGGTCTGGAAAATATAAACCATGTCCTTTGATTTTAGCTGGATATGGTATTGGTTGCCCAGTAATTGGTTTGATATATGAGAATATACCAAAAGTAAGAAAATTGGCATCATTCCTATCGATATGAATCCTATTGTGGAATCCAGAATGAGTGATAATAACATTAGAGAATAAAAGATATTTGTGGCTGATATCTTCCCATTTGGAGTCACACCAATTCCGTATTCCAACTTTGGTTGCAAGTTCATGATTTTCTTCAAATGCTTTATTACAGAGCTTTTTGAGTCGAAAAGCAAGAAAAGAGTTAAAGGAAGGTAGAGTGTCCCATAAGCAAAAATCTTCATCTTTTTGAGCTTTAGTGATATTCTTGAGCAACAAATACATGCCTAGATAATAATCATATAAGAGTTTCAGAATCCTTATCCTCTAAATATGCAATATAAAAATGTGAAATAAGACAAGTGAAATTTGGAAAAAAGGCTCAACTTCAAAGGTCAAAATCTCAGCAACCACTGAACCTAATTCAAACCTGTTTGAGGGAAATGAAAGATATGCTTTAGTAGAATCTTCAGTTAAAGGACATGTGATTTAAATAAACCTAACCCTAATTTGTTACATAAAAAAATGAAATAAAAATTTAAATTGGGAAAAAAAAGGCTCAACTTTAACAGTCAATATCTCAGCAACCACTGAATCAAATTCAAATCTGTTTGTAGGAAATGAAAGGTAGCCTTCAGGAGAATCTTCAGTAAAAAGAACATTAGATTTGAATAAACCTAACCCTAATTCCGAGTCTGATTTTCAAAATTTTACAAAAACTTGAAAAGTGGTAATGAAGATGAGATCAAATGGAGTTTTATAAGTTCACTGTTATCCAGATAAGAGTCATACATATATTTAAGTATGAACTTTTCATAAAAGGAATGAGATATCATATAGGCATGAAAAAAAGGAGATGAAACTTACCTTGATTGAAAAGTAGGAAAAATAGAGTGAGAAAGATTGATGTTGGAATTGTGGGGAAATTGAATATGGAGTAAGTGAAATGCATAAAGAATGTGCAATGTATGTGTTTCAATGAAATGGAGCCAAAAAAAAGTGAAATAAGGGAAAGGGGGGATAATGACCATGCCAACGAGGGATGAAGAGTAGGGTGATGGAGCTAAAAAAGAAAGTAAAGAGTGAGAGAAAAAAAAGGTTAATTATACCATTGAAATCCAAAATAACCACTTACAAAAAAAACTTTGATAAAAAAAATAAAATAAACAGAAAAAAACAAAAAAATATAATTAGTAATCAAAAAATCAAAAAAAATGAATAAAATGACTTACCTGGAGAGATGAGATGACAAAATGAATGAAACCAAATTTTTTAAGGGATGTTGGAGGAGAATAGGAAAAGGATATGAGGGATGAATGAAAAAAAAATCACTGACAAAATATGCAATTTCAGAAAATATGTGATTTCATGTTGAGCTGGTGAAAGAAAACCAATGAGCCATCCAAAAAAAAGATATTCACCGTAAATTCAAAAAAAAAATGAATATGCAACAAACCAAAATACAAAACCAAGTGAATAAAGTACACAAAGATGACATTTGGAAAGTATGAAAACATAAAAATTAAAAATTAAAAGTGTTGCAAAGTGAAATGTTGGAGAGTAATTGGCATTATAATGGAGCATATGCCAGTTGATTGAATGATTTGTGAATCAAGGGAGGGGAGTGCCGGTGGTGGTTCAGGATCCTCTTCTTCATAAAGATCATTCCACTCATCCTTTAAATCAGCTAGAATATTGTGGAGTATTACGCAAGTCAAGATCCAATGATTTGCAGTTTTGATCTCCAATTTTTTTTGAAATTGGATTCTGAGCTCCCGAAGACTAGAGAATCGTCCCTTTAAAATACCTATAGCATGTTCAATTCGTACTCTTGATTGTGCAAGGTGATAATTAAAGGCAGTTTTGGGGTCATTTTCTGAAGTTGCACCACGGAAAGCAGGTATAATGTACTTTCCACTTGCATATGCTGAGTCTGCAAGGAGGTACTGAGATTTGTCAAAGTATGATTCAGGGGATTGAGAAATACTCATTCTTTGGAAGACGGAAGAGTCATGACATGATCCAGGGCAGCCACTGTGAAAAGCAATAAATTTTTTATTGACATCACATACAAGTTGAACGGCAATAGAGTATCTAGAAAGAAGATAAAAAGTTAGATTGTGAAAGATGAGAACTTGGAGAAGATTTTGAAGAAACCTTTTTTTGCGATCAAAATAATGGTTGCCATCATGAGCAGGCTTTTGACTCAAAGGGATGGTTGTGCCATCAACAAAACCTATACAGCCAGGGAAACCTTCAGCTTGCATTACTTGAGAGGATTCAAGTCGCTGTTCTGGAGTTGGCCAAGCAAGAGTTTGAGACTTGAGGGAAAGGATAGCAATCATACAGTGCTTGGTGTATAATATCACGGTACCATATCCTATGTTAAAGAGATTATCCAAACGTCTTACGGCAGCACCATTTCCATTTGAGCCAAAGCGACATAGAGCAACAGCAAGTTGGATGGCAGGATTACGCTGTTTGTTATGAGAATTGTTATGGAAGATAGGATGATCGGAGATGAGTTGATAAAGTTTGAAGAAAGAATCGGGAGAAGTTCTAAAAAGTTGTGTGAAGTTTAAATGAGGAATGTTGAGAATGGAGGCCAGATCATATCGGGGATCATGATAAAGATTTGGCCCCCTGGTGATGATGTAACGCTTTTTGGAAAGAAAACACATATAAGCTAAAGCATCTTCCAAATCAGAGTCAGATTTATAGTAGAGAACTAAAAGTAAAGTGATGGCATTAATAGTGGAGTGAAGTAGCCGTCTAGTAGAGAGGTGTTTCATTGTTGCCGGTGGAAGGCTTATGTGATGAGGGAAGTGGGAATTCACCGCCAAATGTGCAGTTGGGGTGTGTAGATAGAAAAAAAACTTAAGTGCTCGCCACCAAAATTAAGTAGCATAGAGTGAGGAAAGACTTAAGGATGGCATCAGCAATTATGAGTCAAGTGACTTGCTTACAAATCAATCATGGATGTGATGAGTTTGGGATCAGGAATTAGGAATGGAAATTGGGGTATAAGAGGCAGGATAATGCATTATCGTGGATTCCTTATCCACTAGCCCCGGGGCTAGTGGATAAGAATCTTCCGCAATTAATAATGTCTGATCCCGGAAAAAAAAAATCCTGATCCCTAATTGCGGATCCCTGAACATTGATACCCCCTAATATATGCATTATCTGTTTTCCCAACCCATGAATAATACTGACTGATATTATTTTGAAAGAGCCTTTATCAATTTTCATCCCTACCACCTAACACACAATAAGGCCAGAAAAAAAAGCACCGAGCAAAAAAAGGAAAGAAATTTACTTATCAAGTTCACTTTAATTTCTCTTTTGATAACAAAACTAAGCATATTAGAACAAGTTACATCAAAAATGCCATCTTCTGGGCTGTTTCTAGTCCCTCTTGCCAACCAAGATCCCACTCGTTTGAAATTCATGGATGAGGCAATAATTATGGTAGCTATCAGATATCAAATTTGTGTAATTTTTTTCTTATTCTACCATATTTTTCAGGCGGAGGAGGCTCTGGCGCGAAGCGAGATACCGGTAGGATGTGTTTTTGTTTCTGAAAAAACACAAGAAATCGTAGCTCGAGGCCGCAATCGAACTAATGAAACAATGAATGTAAGCTCATGATATCATAAATTTTAAATATTATTTGATTTGTTTTTCTTCATGTTACTTATATTCGTTTTATCCTAAATCTAACCGAAATCTATTCTATTATCTGAACGCTATTCTCTCCATGGAGTAATCCAGGCGACCGCACATGCTGAATTTGATGCTCTATCCCACATTATGTCTTCATCAACAAAAAGTGCATCAAGTTCAAAGCAACAATCACCATTGAACTCTGAAAATATCAGCTTAAGGCCACCGTTCAGTGATTTGACACTGTATGTGTCTGTCGAGCCTTGCCTGATGTGTGCATCCGCTCTTAGACAAGTAGGAATCAAAACTGTTTATTATGGCTGCTCTAATGATCGATTCGGAGGATGTGGAGGTGTAATGTCAATTCACAATGAGTGAGAAATTATATGTCACCCAAATTCAAATAGATTTGAACGAATTCACTAAAAACCTTGGTCACTCATTTCCTATTTACACTACACAGTTCTCGATTGAAGTACAGTGAAGGATTTCATGCTATTGGAGGATATAGAAGAGAGGAAGCAATCATGCTTCTAAGAAGGTTTTACATTACCGAAAATCAGAATGGTATGATAATCCGTGGACCTATACTTGTCTTACATGTACTTACATTACCTGAGCTCCTTTTCTTGATAGCACCAGTTCCTCAGAAAAAAACTAATCGAATCTTGAAAGATAACATTGTACCTATTGAAGAGCTGATGAAGTAAAAGATTTTTTTATGTCAAAGTATCCTTTACTTTTAAATACAGTGTTTCTACTCATAGCAGGAAGATATCTCATCAAAATTTCACACCTGTTTTATTTGGTGCTCCTATTTAAAATGTTACGTAAGAAAGAGTTTGGAGGAATTAGATAAATATTATAATGAAAAGATGGGGAACTTCTTTCTAATGTAGCTTAAGATATTTTATGTTTTTCTGATGTCAAGGCAAATGACAATTTTTTCAGCTCAATGTGGCTCTTAGTAGTTAAAGATAATAGGAGGTGTCCAGGTGGAGAAATTGACCATTAGAAACCATGAATTAATTTTGCTGAAAACGGCAATTATTACTGGAAGATTTCTGATATTTAATACATCACATGTTTTCATACGTAATGACTTTCAACTGAAAGATTTGTTCAAAAACTGACTATTAATTTAATGGCTGATTTTTCAGCATTGACACCCCTAAATATTTCCTTTTCAGGCTCTTCATTCTGTTTTCTTTCCTCTCTCATCACTAGCGTTCAAAGTAAGATGATTATCTACAGGCTGTAATATCTATTAATAATGACTGAGTTCATATTAACCCTTTACTTATTCGGTCACATTTTTATTAGGTTTTTAAACATAATAATTCTACTAGTATAATACATCTGTCGCGCATAACTGCTGCGCCCTTTGAAAAAAATTCTATAATTAACTCTCCAAATACTTCAGCGACGAACTTTAGAGCTCGCGAGAACCACATCAATTAAAGAAGTGTATGATAAAAATTATGCGTTACAAATTTGTAGTTAAAGTAAAGTCTCGGAGTGAATTAATGCAACAGATATTGACTTTTGAGAGCTCATAACCCTTTTTAGAGGGACAAAATTAATGATTTAGTTCAGAAAGTATTTTTTAAAGATAAAAAAGTAATCAGATTTAATTTATAAACTTACGCAAAAGTAAAATGCTTGTCTTTTATTATTTTATGTTCTGTTGAAATATGTTAGTGTTTACATTTTGTATTTAGCTCAGGGTAGTACGCATTCTTCAAACCCCTAGGTGGGAGAGGCTGTAAGGCATTATAAAAAGTGACCGGCTTTTTGATCTTGACTTCACTCATATGCTTACAAGATATATAATTAATTCAAATTACTTTCACCATAAAATATTTGAGGGTGGGGTTGCTATCAAGTACACAAGTGAGCTCGATTGGACTAATTCAATTTGGTTGCGGACTTGCTAGCAAGTCTAAAGGTTGCGCAATGAATAAAGTTCAAAAGTGGTATGTTTTTCAATGTTAATAAAAAATTTATTGTGTCATTAAATTTGAAACATTATGTATTATTGAGCTGAAGGGTCATAACACTGTAAAATTGAAGTTTTGGTATAGGTACATAGTGTGTAATTCACACATTTTTTTTTATGGTGTATAATATTTTCAACTTGTGTTTTTAAGAAAGGGCCAATAGTGTGCGAAATGTACCATATCAAACGGAAAAATTGCAGAAAATAATGTTGCGTAGATTTTTTAAAAATTTGGTTGTGTATCTAAATCTAATGAATTATTATTTTGCTCCATGTTCGCATTAACACACATATCCTAGTTTTCACAGTATAAAACGAGATCAGTGTTTTCACTCGAAATGTCCTCATTATCGTTTCATACAATTTACACAGAAGATAAAAATGGTCACTACGAATATGATAGAAAACACAGTACACCCAGATTGTCCTCAAGAGAAAGAAGAAACTACCGAGTGTTTGGCAGAAACAGCCACTGATTTCATGGTGAATATTATTGAAGATTTTCCATTGACACAAATTTCACCAAAATTGATTAGCACCACGACGGGTGAAGAAATTACTGTCTGGAGTAAGTTATTTCCTTGAGAAATCTTATGAAACATTTTTCTTTTTAAACATATTTGTAACATCTAACATATGGGGACCATTATTTTTGAACATTTTTTTAACAGAATCAAAGTTTGCACCAAAACCTGGTTGTCCTGTTAATGATTTCTTTGCTTATAACATTATTTGTCAAATTGGTTTTGGAGGTATGGGAAAAATATATAAAGCCCAGTGCAAATCTTCAGGAAAACTATATGTAGTAAAGGTTAGTGAAAAGGATGCATGTGAAAATCTCTATTATAGTTAAAGCTTATGATTTGAACAACTTGGATTAGGCCCCACTGGCTTTATCACAAAGTTCTGAAGAAGATAGAAAAATTATTGAACGAGAAATGGAATTTCTTCATAATTTGAAGTCCCCATTCATTATCACTGCACATCATTTGTTTTGCAGCATGAACATGACATTTCTTCTTATGGATTATTATCCTGGAGGAGATCTCCGGGAGATTTTGCGTCATCAGGTAAAATATAGTACATCTGTTTTTTTTTCTTATGGAAAAAAAAAACTAATTTATTTGCATGCAACTAGAAACATTTTTCGGAGGATGAAGCCAAACTGTACGCCGCAGAGCTAGCGTTAGCTCTTGATTATCTTCAAACAGAGTTTCAAATTATTCATGGCGATATAAAACCAGAGAATATATTGCTTGATGAGAAAGGTCATTTGAAAGTGACAGATTTTGATGCGGCTCAAATATTTGGAAAAAATGTAGATTATATTGGGGGAACATATGGATATGTTCCTGCAGAGTCATATACACAAGCTAGATGTGATTTTCTTCGGGACTGGTTTGCATGGGGAGTCGTTGTTTTTGAGCTTTGTGTGGGGGAGCATCCATTTAAACACATATTTAAACGTTTGTTATTTTCCATTTTCTAATTATTTTAAGATTTGAACTGACTGACTTGTTTGTTTCCAGGAAAAGATAATAAATTTATATTGATTGGGATGATGTTCTCCGAAAATATTACTTTCCCTTCAAGTATGAACGAGACACTGAAAGAACTTCTTATGGGTGTGCTTAGTCGAAATCCTAAGCAAAGGTTTATAGCCGGCCCTTCAGGAACCAAGAAAATTTTTAGTCATCCTTGGTTTTTTGACACTGACTGGACAAAAGTTAAAGAAAGAGAGTTAAAAATGCCTTGGATGCCATATAGTATGAAATAATTATAGTTGATCTTTGACATACTAAAGATAGTGTTGATTTGTTAATATACATTTTCTCTGCTGTTTTTTCTTATTCTCCTTAGTACATTTTTAAGTCTTATTTTTACGTTTGTAAATAAATGTTTTTTTGTTTTTTTTTTGTTTGAATTTTATAAGTTGAAGAGAATTACAAATATATAATTTTTCATAATATACCTAGTAGCCAAGATAAAATGGAAAGCCATCAGAGTATAAAATCATACCATTCATTCCTGATTAAAGATACTTTTTAATTATAGAAAGTCAACTGTTGCCAGCCAGATTTGATGAGCATATAAAGGCAATTATACATAAAAATTGAACTAGACAAATGTAAAGATCAAATTAAATGGAGACCATTACCTTTCCATTATGAGATGTAGATAAATTTCCGATTGATTTAATCTAAATGACTTATATTTGTCCTGTGAAACAGCCCCTCATCTTTCCAATAAATCACATATTTAAAAATCATTGCTCACAAAACAAATTTCATGTCAAATTCAAAAAAAAGAAACATTTCTTATAAATCAAAAAAATTATTCAAAATCACCGCAAAAAATCAAGTAGCACCTGCTAGCAGGTGCCTATCCCTATATTCAGTATTGATTTAAGAGTAAATGTGATTTGATGTTGCGGGAGCTAGTGTGCTCATTGTTTAGTACACAGTCTTTCCAGAAGAATTACAGCTGAGCTGAAATTGAGTTAAGACAAAGATAGGGATTGGCAACTGCAATCAGGTGCCCATGTTTTTTTCTGGTGAATGGTAATTCTTTTAAATATCTCATTTGAATATATATATATATATATATATATATATATATATATATATAGAGAGAGAGAGAGAGAGAGAGAGATTGTCTATTCATTTTTCTAAAATAAAGTTTATTTATTTTCAATAAGAATGATTTCACTTTTTCCTTTTTATTTATTTTATTTTTAATAAAGATAATAATAATAACTTAAAAAAAATAAAAAAAATATATCTAGATTTTGAGAGTACTAACTTGTATTAACAGCCCTTGAAATTCATGCTTATAACTGGTTTTTACACTTCTTTTTGTTGAATTTTAGGATGATTAAGCATCTATGTAAAATTGAAGTGTGTTGATTGTTGTTTTTATTAAACTTTTACCACTTATTATTGAAAGATTTTTTTTATTTAAGGTAAGTAGTTCACCAGGAGATTTTTTTTCAACCCCGAAAATTAAATTCATGTCTAGTCATAAAAAATAGGAATCCTCTCTATGTTACACCAGAAAAAACATGTGGGCACCTGATACCAGGTTCCAATCCCTATCTTTGAATTAACTAACTCAGTTTCAGCCAACCAGTACTTTTTCTGGAAAGACCGCGCACGGAACAATGAGCACGCTAGCTTGCACAGCATCAACTCTGAGTTTCTCTTGAATCAAAGATGAATGGATGGATTGGCACCTGTTAGAAGGATGCAGATATGTGTGTGTTTTTATTTTTTTATTTTGTGGTGTCAAGTTTCTCAAAAGAAGGATTTACTAATGACTTATTTGCTTTGTTTGTGATCCCTAATAACAAGAAAACAATCACCAAAAAAAAAAAATATTGTGGTAAAAAGTTATGGCATGTCAAATTTTTACAACTTGGCCATAAATTATCTGATAGGATGTGATGAATTACAAAAAGAATGATATTCTGCATTATTTGGTTAAAGAGATATCCCTGAGAGTGAAAAAAATTAATGTATTTAGTGCAAGCTTCTATGAAATAAGTTGCATGGATGTTATTTTTATGATTCTTTGGTTTTGGTCTATGAGTATTTACACCTCAACATTTGATTTCCCAATTTGTCATAGTGGGGTGTCAAGAAATTCAGCAATCTTGATGCATTATGCAAATTCTGTTGGGAATATTCTTACTTTACATGCAAAATCTAAATATGATCCTTACTACAGTTTACTACTCTGACTGGTAAACAGGATTTCAACCCAAGAAAGCGCTCTGTTACTTATAAATTTATTTCTTTTCTCAATTGTGCAGTGTTTTAAAGGTCTAGCAGTAATTTTTTTGCTTTTACCTCTAAGTCATCGATTACTTTAGTTGAGGACTTGGTTGATTGATCCAATTGTTGATTATCTTTTCTGAAATCATCTTTTTAACTTTGATTAGCATCCAAATCTTTTTTGATAAGTTTCTGAGCCTGTAGATTTGGAGAATGATGAATTATTGTTAGCAGAGGGGTTGAGTGTGAAGACAAGGGAGATAGTAAACATGAAAAAAGAAAACACACACATTTTGCCGTATCAAGCGAACTGCGTTTCTTGCTTGTTCACATGAATGTGCTGCTTGTTTTGCAAGATGAGCTCTTGTCTGCGGACTGAGTCTAGAAAAAAAAAAGGTATCATATTTCCACAAGTGAATGTTAATCTCACTTGAGGCACACTCTATTTAAAGAACTATGTATTCTACTCACTTAGAAACTGTGACAAGAAATGAACCATCATCTTGGAGTTTAGGGGAAAGATTGAGGTTGCAGTTATAAAGTGCTTTCTCTATTGCTTGTTGATACTAGTGAACATGATCAGAGAGATTAAACACACTGCCCCCATGACAAAGTGATACATTTACTGCCACTCACCCCACTCTCATATGGGACCACTGCTAGTGTCCCTGAATCATGGACATGCACTCCTGCACACTCACACAGCTTCACTTGCTGTCCCTCATGTTTCTTTGTCTTTTGATGGTTATCTTCAGTCGGTAAACTTACACTGGCATCCACTCTCACCCCGTCAAGATATCCTGGTGTCAGTTTCCCAACTCGTAATACAATAACATTCACCTCTTCTCGTAATTTTTCAATTGTCTTCTTCATCTTCTCTTCTACTTCCTTGGAACTATACATCAGCCCTTCAGATCCCTTTTCTTTTTTTGTCTCTATAGAATTGGAAAAAAAAAAGTATTTCGTATTGATACATGAACATCATAGGATATCATATTTCAGCATACAATCATCAATTTACGCGCTAAAAAAATTTAGATATCATCAACCTTTCCAAATTTCAAAAACTATCTACAAACTCACCACCACCACCAGAAACCACATTGTGTTGTGACTTTTTTTTACAATCGAGTGAAGAGCAACAGAACGGACGAGAACTCAAAGAAAATAATTGGTAAACTTACACTGGCATCCACTTTCACCCCGTCAAGATATCCTGGTGTCAGTTTCCCAACTCGTAATACAATAACATTCACCTCTTCTCGTAATTTTTCAATCGTCGTCTTCATCTTCTCATCTACTTCTTTGGAACTATACATCAGCCCTTCAGATCTCTTTTCTTTTTTTGTCTCTATAGAATTGGAAAAAAAAAAGTATTTCGTATTGATACATGAACATCATAGGATATCATATTTCAGCATACAATCATCAATTTACGCGCTACAAAAATTTAGATATCATCAACCTTTCCAAATTTCAAAAACTATCTACAAACTCACCACCACCACCAGTAACCACATTGTGTTGTGACTTTTTTTTACAATCGAGTGAAGAGCAAAAGAACGGACGAGAACTCAAAGAAAATAATGGTTGAAACAATATAGCATGCAGTGAAGGATTTCATGCTATTGGAGGATATAGAAGAGAGGAAGCAATCATGCTTCTAAGAAGGTTTTACATTACCGAAAATCAGAATGGTATGATAATCCGTGGACCTATACTTGTCTTACATGTACTTACATTACCTGAGCTCCTTTTCTTGATAGCACCAGTTCCTCAGAAAAAAACTAATCGAATCTTGAAAGATAACATTGTACCTATTGAAGAGCTGATGAAGTAAAAGATTTTTTTATGTCAAAGTATCCTTTACTTTTAAATACAGTGTTTCTACTCATAGCAGGAAGATATCTCATCAAAATTTAACACCTGTTTTATTTGGTGCTCCTATTTAAAATGTTACGTAAGAAAGAGTTTGGAGGAATTAGATAAATATTATAATGAAAAGATGGGGAAATTCTTTCTAATGTAGCTTAAGATATTTTATGTTTTTCTGATGTCAAGGCAAATGACAATTTTTTCAGCTCAATTTGGCTCTTAGTAGTTACAGATAATAGGAGGTGTTCAGGTGGAGAAATTGACCGTTAGAAACCATGAATTAATTTTGCTGAAAACGGCAATTATTACTGGAAGATTTCTGATATTTAATACATCACATGTTTTCATACGTAATGACTTTCAACTGAAAGATTTGTTCAAAAACTGACTATTAATTTAATGGCTGATTTTTCAGCATTGACACCCCTAAATATTTCCTTTTCAGGCTCTTCATTCTGTTTTCTTTCCTCTCTCATCACTAGCGTTCAAAGTAAGATGATTATCTACAGGCTGTAATATCTATTAATAATGACTGAGTTCATATTAACCCTTTACTTATTCGGTCATATTTTTATTAGGTTTTTAAACATAATAATTCTACTAGTATAATACATCTGTCGCGCATAACTGCTGCGCCCTTTGAAAAAAATTCTATAATTAACTCTCCAAATACTTCAGCGACGAACTTTAGAGCTCGCGAGAACCACATCAATTAAAGAAGTGTATGATAAAAATTATGCGTTACAAATTTGTAGTTAAAGTAAAGTCTCGGAGTGAATTAATGCAACAGATATTGACTTTTGAGAGCTCATAACCCTTTTTAGAGGGACAAAATTAATGATTTAGTTCAGAAAGTATTTTTTAAAGATAAAAAAGTAATCAGATTTAATTTATAAACTTACGCAAAAGTAAAATGCTTGTCTTTTATTATTTTATGTTCTGTTGAAATATGTTAGTGTTTACATTTTGTATTTAGCTCAGGGTAGTACGCATTCTTCAAACCCCTAGGTGGGAGAGGCTGTAAGGCATTATAAAAAGTGACCGGCTTTTTGATCTTGACTTCACTCATATGCTTACAAGATATATAATTAATTCAAATTACTTTCACCATAAAATATTTGAGGGTGGGGTTGCTATCAAGTACACAAGTGAGCTCGATTGGACTAATTCAATTTGGTTGCGGACTTGCTAGCAAGTCTAAAGGTTGCGCAATGAATAAAGTTCAAAAGTGGTATGTTTTTCAATGTTAATAAAAAATTTATTGTGTCATTAAATTTGAAACATTATGTATTATTGAGCTGAAGGGTCATAACACTGTAAAATTGAAGTTTTGGTATAGGTACATAGTGTGTAATTCACACATTTTTTTTTTATGGTGTATAATATTTTCAACTTGTGTTTTTAAGAAAGGGCCAATAGTGTGCGAAATGTACCATATCAAACGGAAAAATTGCAGAAAATAATGTTGCGTAGATTTTTTAAAAATTTGGTTGTGTATCTAAATCTAATGAATTATTATTTTGCTCCATGTTCGCATTAACACACATATCCTAGTTTTCACAGTATAAAACGAGATCAGTGTTTTCACTCGAAATGTCCTCATTATCGTTTCATACAATTTACACAGAAGATAAAAATGGTCACTACGAATATGATAGAAAACACAGTACACCCAGATTGTCCTCAAGAGAAAGAAGAAACTACCGAGTGTTTGGCAGAAACAGCCACTGATTTCATGGTGAATATTATTGAAGATTTTCCATTGACACAAATTTCACCAAAATTGATTAGCACCACGACGGGTGAAGAAATTACTGTCTGGAGTAAGTTATTTCCTTGAGAAATCTTATGAAACATTTTTCTTTTTAAACATATTTGTAACATCTAACATATGGGGACCATTATTTTTGAACATTTTTTTAACAGAATCAAAGTTTGCACCAAAACCTGGTTGTCCTGTTAATGATTTCTTTGCTTATAACATTATTTGTCAAATTGGTTTTGGAGGTATGGGAAAAATATATAAAGCCCAGTGCAAATCTTCAGGAAAACTATATGTAGTAAAGGTTAGTGAAAAGGATGCATGTGAAAATCTCTATTATAGTTAAAGCTTATGATTTGAACAACTTGGATTAGGCCCCACTGGCTTTATCACAAAGTTCTGAAGAAGATAGAAAAATTATTGAACGAGAAATGGAATTTCTTCATAATTTGAAGTCCCCATTCATTATCACTGCACATCATTTGTTTTGCAGCATGAACATGACATTTCTTCTTATGGATTATTATCCTGGAGGAGATCTCCGGGAGATTTTGCGTCATCAGGTAAAATATAGTACATCTGTTTTTTTTTCTTATGGAAAAAAAAAAACTAATTTATTTGCATGCAACTAGAAACATTTTTCGGAGGATGAAGCCAAACTGTACGCCGCAGAGCTAGCGTTTGCTCTTGATTATCTTCAAACAGAGTTTCAAATTATTCATGGCGATATAAAACCAGAGAATATATTGCTTGATGAGAAAGGTCATTTGAAAGTGACAGATTTTGATGCGGCTCAAATATTTGGAAAAAATGTAGATTATATTGGGGGAACATATGGATATGTTCCTGCAGAGTCATATACACAAGCTAGATGTGATTTTCTTCGGGACTGGTTTGCATGGGGCGTCGTTGTTTTTGAGCTTTGTGTGGGGGAGCATCCATTTAAACACATATTTAAACGTTTGTTATTTTCCATTTTCTAATTATTTTAAGATTTGAACTGACTGACTTGTTTGTTTCCAGGAAAAGATAATAAATTTATATTGATTGGGATGATGTTCTCCGAAAATATTACTTTCCCTTCAAGTATGAACGAGACACTGAAAGAACTTCTTATGGGTGTGCTTAGTCGAAATCCTAAGCAAAGGTTTATAGCCGGCCCTTCAGGAACCAAGAAAATTTTTAGTCATCCTTGGTTTTTTGACACTGACTGGACAAAAGTTAAAGAAAGAGAGTTAAAAATGCCTTGGATGCCATATATTATGAAATAATTATAGTGGATCTTTGACATACTAAAGATAGTGTTGATTTGTTAATATACATTTTCTCTACTGTTTTTTTATATTCTCCTTGGTACATTTTTAAGTCTTATTTTTATGTTTGTAAATAAATGTTTTTTTGTTTAAATTTTATAAGTTGAAAAGAATTAGAAATATAAAATTTTTCATAATATACCTAGTAGTCAAGATAAATTGGAAAGCCATCAGAGTATAAAATCATACCATTCATTCCTGATTAAAGATACTTTTTAATTATAGAAATTCAACTGTTGCCAGCCAGATTTGATGAGCATATAAAGGCAATTATACATAAAAAGTGAACTAGACAAAGGTAAAGATCAAATTAAATTGAGACCATTACCTTTCCATTATGAGATGTAGATAAATTTCCGATTGATTTAATCTAAATGACTTATATTTGTCCTGTGAAACAGCCCCTCATCTTTCCAATAAATCACATATTTAAAAATAATTACTCACAAAACAAATTTCATGTTAAATTCAAAAAAAAGAAACATTTCTTATAAATCAAAAAAAATTATTCAAAATCACCGCAAAAAATCAAGTAGCACCTGCTAGCAGGTGCCTATCCCTATATTCAGTTTTGATTTAAGAGTAAATGTGATTTGATGTTGCGGGAGCTAGTGTGCTCATTGTTTAGTGCACAGTCTTTCCAGAAGAATTACAGCTGAGCTGAAATTGATTTAAGACAAAGATAGGGATTGGCAACTGCAATCAGGTGCCCATGTTTTTTTCTGGTGAATGGTAATTCTTTTAAATAGCTCATTTGAATATATATATATATATATATATATATAGAGAGAGAGAGAGAGAGATTGTCTATTCATTTTTCTAAAATAAAGTTTATTTATTTTCAATAAGAATGATTTCACTTTCTCCTTTTTATTTATTTTATTTTTAATAAAGATAATAATAATAATAACTTAAAAAAATTAAAATAAATATATCTAGATTTTGAGAGTACTAACTTGTATTAACAGCCCTTGAAATTCATGCTTATAACTGGTTTTTACACTTCTTTTTGTTGAATTTTAGGATGATTAAGCATCTATGTAAAATTGAAGTGTGTTGATTGTTGTTTTTATTAAACTTTTACCACTTATTATTGAAAGATTTTTTTTATTTAAGGTAAGTAGTTCGCCAGGAGATTTTTTTTTCAACCCCGATTATTAAATTCATGTCTAGTCATAAAAAATAGGAATCCTCTCTATGTTACTTCAGAAAAAACATGTGAGCACCTGATACCAGGTTCCAATCCCTATCTTTGAATTAAATAACTCAGTTTCAGCCAACCAGTAATTTTTCTGGAAAGACCGCGCACGGAACAATGAGCACGCTAGCTTGCACAGCATCAACTCTGAGTTGCTCTTGAATCAAAGATGAATGGATGGATTGGCACCTGTTAGAAGGATGCAGATATGTGTGTGTTTTTATTTTTTTATTTTGTGGTGTCAAGTTTCTCAAAAGAAGGATTTACTAATGACTTATTTGCTTTGTTTGTGATCCCTAATAACAAGAAAACAATCACCAAAAAAAAAAAAAATATTGTGGTAAAAAGTTATGGCATGTCAAATTTTTACAACTTGGCCATAAATTATCTGATAGGATGTGATGAATTACAAAAAGAATGATATTCTGCATTATTTGGTTAAAGAGATCTCCCTGAGAGGGAAAAAAATTAATATATTTAGTGCAAGCTTCTAAGAAATAAGTTGCATGAATGTTATTTTTATGATTCTTTGGTTTTGGTCTATAAGTATTTACACCTCAACATTTGATTTCCCAATTTGTCATAGTGGGGTGTCAAGAAATTCAGCAATCTTGATGCATTATGCAAATTCTGTTGGGAATATTCTTACTTTACATGCAAAATCTAAATATGATCCTTACTACAGTTTACTACTCTGACTGGTAAACAGGATTTCAACCCAAGAAAGCGCTCTGTTACTTATAAATTTATTTCTTTTCTCAATTGTGCAGTGTTTAAAGGTCTAGCAGTAATTTTTTTGCTTTTACCTCTAAGTCATCGATTACTTTAGTTGAGGACTTGGTTGATTGATCCAATTGTTGATTATCTTTTCTGAAATCATCTTTTGTACTTTGATTAGCATCCAAATCTTTTTTGATAAGTTTCTGAGCCTGTAGATTTGGAGAATGATGAATTATTGTTAGCAGAGGGGTTGAGTGTGAAGACAAGGGAGATAGTAAACATGAAAAAAGAAAACACACACATTTTGCCGTATCAAGCGAACTGCGTTTCTTGCTTGTTCACATGAATGTGCTGCTTGTTTTGCAAGATGAGCTCTTGTCTGTGAACTGAGTCTAGAGAAAAAAAAAAGGTATCATATTTCCACAAGTGAATGTTAATCTCACTTGAGGCACACTCTATTTAAAGAACTATGTATTCTACTCACTTAGGAACTGTGACAAGAAATGAACCATCATCTTGGAGTTTAGGGGAAAGATTGAGGTTGCAGTTATAAAGTGCTTTCTCTATTGCTTGTTGATACTAGTGAACATGATCAGAGAGATTAAACACACTGCCCCCATGACAAAGTGATACATTTACTGCCACTCACCCCACTCTCATATGGGACCACTGCTAGTGTCCCTGAATCATGGACATGCACTCCTGCACACTCACACAGCTTCACTTGCTGTCCCTCATGCTTCTTTGTCTTTTGATGGTTATCTTCAGTTGGTAAACTTACACTGGCATCCACTCTCACCCCGTCAAGATATCCTGGTGTCAGTTTCCCAACTCGTAATACAATAACATTCACCTCTTCTCGTAATTTTTCAATCGTCTTCTTCATCTTCTCTTCTACTTCCTTGGAACTATACATCAGCCCTTCAGATCCCTTTTCTTTTTTTGTCTCTATAGAATTGGAAAAAAAAAAAAAAAAAAAAAGTATTTCGTTTTGATACATGAACATCATAGGATATCATATTTCAGCATACAATCATCAATTTACGCGCTACAAAAATTTAGATATCATCAACCTTTCCAAATTTCAAAAACTATCTACAAACTCACCACCACCACCAGTAACCACATTGTGTTGTGACTTTTTTTTACAATCGAGTGAAGAGCAAAAGAACGGACGAGAACTCAAAGAAAATAATGGTTGAAACAATATAGCATGATTCTGTCTTGAAAGCTTCGGAAGATGACCATAAGCTGAATGATGGAAATGAGAAGTTTGACAACTACCGCGATAAAAAATTTTTTGAACTAAATGAGAGAATGTAGGACGGGTCCTAATCATAGTTAAATCTGTAATAAAAAAAAGATCGTGAGTGATACATAGTGTATTAGTTTGAAATTTTTATTCAATATGCATTCGGAAATTTACTTACAGCGGCTCTTGGAAAGGTTGTTATCGTCAATATGCAAAAAAATTCAAAAAATATTTGACGGAAAGACTGACGATATATGGCAACAAACTTGGCATATTTTTCGTTCAAGCAGGTTAATTTTGCTGTCAAATGTCAATGTTTCTGTCTAAAAATTGCGAACATTTTTGCATTTTGGCGACAACCTTTCCAAGACAAGAACAGCTGTATCATGGATTGATGGCTCTCTCTTTCTCCTTCACCCAAACACAAATTCTCTCTTTCTCTCTTTCTCTCTCTCTCTCTCACCATTAGCATTTGAGAATTGCTTTCTGGCATATTTTCTATTTATTTTTTAAAAAAAAATTAATTTAATTTCAACTGCACCTGCACCCCCACCTGCACCTTTCCAAAATAACAATAACCAAATCAAAAACCATTAACATCCGATCAGTAATAAAAGTAATTAAAATATTAAAAAAAAGAAAACAAAAATGTGAACTCAAAAAACCATACAAAAAAAAAAAAAAAAAAAAGCTTACATCCAGAAAAAAAACGTCTATGGCCGAAAAGAGACAAAGGGGAAGAGAGAATGAAAAAAGGAAATGGTCACTAGACAAGACAAGACAACTGAACCAAACTAAAAAACGACAACAACAAGACACACAACACAGCCGAACAAGAGGGGGGGAGAACATAAGTGAAAGTAAACATTCGTCTGTGATATCCAAGGGGAAACTAGCCCTAGAAAAATATAATCAAGTGCAACATCCTCATTCACCATATACCCATACAAGTAAAGGTATAATGAGTTGACAACAAGACAAAACAATTCACTATGGGACAAGAAATAGCTGGCGAAGAACCTCAAATTTAAGTAATAAAGAAGATCCTGTTAAATATGTACATAGATCTTAAAACATCTTCCATCTTTCAATTCATACATGCACTTTCTACTTCCTTCTCTACTAAGCTAGCTAAAATTGAACAACTTTGAAAACCAAATCGGTGATAGCTTGATGTGGGAAGGTAAACACGACCAAGTGCATCAGGTGGAGAGGAGGAAGCTTGAAGATTGAATTGAGGAGTGCAAGATTAGCTCCACCAATAGAAGTATTCCTATAATTGCTTCAAGATCTTAGATAGTAAAACTTGATATCTTCACTTTCGACCTCAAATAAATTTACAATAGTAGATCAAGAGAGGGAGAGAAGAATGCTGAATGGTCAAGATAAAAATAATTTTGAAAAGAAAGAAAGAAAAAAAAAAAAAAAGGCACTCGGTGATTGAAAACCAGAGAGTTAGAATATATATATCAATAGCTAATAGTGATATTCTGGTCATCGAGAGGGACGAGAGAAATTTGGTCTGATGTGCGAGATGGATGGCTGTTTTTGTAATAATTAGACGAACAATCATGATGGTTTATTTATGCACGACACATTACCCATATTTTTTGACGAGTAAATTTGCTTACTATTTCTCCAGGTACAGGGCTATCAACATTTGAGTACGAATTCGGAGGGCGTAGATCAGTAGTAACATAAGGAGCGGAGGGATACATTGTTTGTTCCGAGTAAAAGTTGGTAGGAGATGGATCGTTAGTGAAGTAAGGGGGAGAAGTATGATGAATATCGTGTGATTGAGCATAAGGAGGAATTGCGGATGAATGAATGAGATGGTTTGGGCCAGAGTGATTATTATTATTATTATTATTATTATTATTATTATTATTATTACTATTACTATTATGCTTCTCATTATTGTCGTTAGGCCTGTCCGGTTGGTTGAAATGATTGTAAACATCGCAAGGAGGACCGCGATTATAGTTACTATAGGCGCCGGCTATAGGGCCTTGGTGAGAAATAAAGGGATCAGTCCTTGATAATAATGTTAGTGAATATATACAAATAAAATGTTGAAGTCCAGTCCAAAAAGAAAGAAAGATAACGATAAATAATTAAATAAAGGACAACCCAAACTTGCAAGGGATCAAGACTATTGGGAAAGAAGGGGGGGGGGAGACGTATGCCGCATGAAAAACAGAGTGAAAATCAATAAAGCTTACGATAGAACGCTTTCAGCATAGCCGCCTTTTTCACTTCCATATTCGCGGTCACTGGGCCAACGACTCACTTGACCAGCAGAGTGATTGTAAGCCATGTTAGGTACAGGGGGTGGCATAGGGTGGGCGAACGGGGACCTGTTGTGTGGAGGATAAGCATGACCATTGACTGTTCTAATACTGGCGGGACCTCGACTACTTGGTGCGTAGCCTCCACCTCGTTCACTGGGAGTCCACCGCTCGCTTTGAGCGTCGCCCACCAACTCATCCATTCCAATCTTGGGAAGAGTAGGTTGAGGTAAAGGGGCGGCTTTGAATTGACCTTTTTTGTCTTTCAAATGGGAAAAGTCGCCCATGGCTTCTTTACGCATGATGGCTGCTTCTTTTGCCAGCCGTTTTCGATTCTTGCGTTTCATCAACTCGGCTATTCTCTAAGAGTAGCTCGATTGAATGGCAGGCAGATAAATAAATCGAAAGATAACAGACAGGAAGGGAGAAAGCCATATTAGGTTGGTTGATAAAGAGAGAGAGAGAGAGAGAGAGAGAGAGAGAGAGAGAGAGAGAGAGAGAGAGAGAGAGAGAGAGAGAGAGAGAGAGAGAGAGAGAGAGAGAGAGAGAGAGAGGAAAGAGGGAGATATCTAAATCAACCCCAATGACTGACTTTATCGACTTTGTGACAACAATACTCCTTCAAATTGCCTTGAATGTAGCAAAGCAGAGGGACATACATAAACGCAGCCAGCAAAAGTAAAATAAAAGAGCCGAGCCAAATGGTAACTGAATCCAAAGAGAGCAAATAAAATAAAATAAAATAAAAAAGAGAGAAAGGATTAGTTGTATGAGAGAGAGAGAGAGAGAGAGAGAGAAAGAAAGAAAGAAAGATAAAAGAGGAAGAAAAGAGGAACCAGTGAAGATCATGGAGACCAAGACGGAAGCTTTAGCAAAACTACCATTGTACCACTTTGAAATATCGGTGGTAAAGTTGACGGAGCGAGCAAAAGAATACAAGGTGAGGCCGTTGATGACTTGACGAGGGGAATCGGCGAGGAGAAGACGTTTCCAACCTTTGAAGGTGAAGAAGATGAAGAAGGCAAAGTCATCCTTTTTCTTTTTAGAGTTATTGATCTGAGAAAAGAAGCAAAAATGATCATAAGACTTGAGGGAATAGTAATTGTTAGCCATGACGTTTGTGAAAGCATAACTGATGTCGCGACTTCTGATGATAGCTCTAGACTTTCTAGCTTCCCACAAAAGAAGGAGGAAGGAGAAGATGATACAGGCGAAGAAGATCCACTTTCCGATGGAAAAGGGGACATTAACGGCGCTTGAGCCACCAGAATTTTGGAGGATAGAGCCAGCCCAATGATTTGAAGCAAGTAAGAGGACCATAGTGTAGACATCGGAGCAGTAAACGAGGACGGACTTGATGACGAGAAGATAGAGAAACCAGTACTGGATATAGGACATGCAACCGGAATTGTGGAACTGACGGACATCGATGAAGTCCCACTTGTGGTCAGGGACTTCTTCACGCTTCCACTGCGCTCCACTGAACCACATGGCGGACTTTGGAATGTAAGGAGGGGAGGAGAAGAGCGAGATGCATACGGCGGACACTGTGGCGTGGGGCGACTATGCAATATCGATCCATCGCCCAGCCTGGCAACCCACTCCGGCTGGGGGGGAGCAGGATTATTAAGACCGAGGGAGAGGGAGAGTGAGAGTGAGTGTGAGTGTGAGAGTGAGCAGGAACAAAAGAGCATACACATTCTTCATCTGAGGAGGAACACTTCATCCACTTGAAGAACACTTCAGCTGAACACTCCTCCTGAAGAACTAACACGCTTAATTCTGAAATCATGTGCAAGTGTCATTGCCTGTGAATGTCAACGGTGTTTGAAAATAACCTCAATTTGGCTTGTTTTTCAACTTGGGTTTTAAATATTTTCTAAACACACAACGTCTCCTGCGAGTTCTTGGATTTACTATTACATTGCACTCCCTATTAAGTCTCTATACGAATGAGCAACTTCATAGATGGTCGCTGAGGGATAGAGACGACTATTTTCCAATTCAAAATTGAACCGTGTTTTTGGTTGGCAAAATGGGTAGAAAGGCACTGGTTTTTTTAGTTTCAATAGAAATAGCTGCACTTGAAGGGGCTAGAATAAAACAAGAAACCTTGTTTATTTCCAATGGAAAGCATATAGAGTGACGAGGAACCGGATGGGCCCAGGAGATGTCACCTAATTGACTAAAGTGAGATGTAAACGTGAAGGTCATGGAGCTTCATGGGTGGGGCAATGATGCTTTGTAAGATACTGGATAATGTATGATAATGTCTCGCTATGGTACACACCAACTGTGTTGCTTTGCTTGGCTAGCTTATGGATTATACACTGGATAGATTTTATGAGTTCAATTAAGTTATATTACAAGTCAACGGGATTGCGAGACCCAAGGACGACGCTTGGACGATCAGAAACATGAATGAAAAAACCTGTTGTTACATCCGCTGGGAGAAACCTGACTTTAGAACGTTAACATTTAATTACTCCTACACGATTCATGACCGAACATATATAAAAAATAAATATCAATCAAAGCTTACTTGGGAGCATTTTTTGTTTGATGGCTGATTCCGCTGGGTTTGCGGAATCTAGACTTGGCATCGACTCTATATACTGTACATACATACTTCAAGCTAGTTAACTAGGTAGACCTGGTCCAAGGATGCCATGCGCGTTTGAACGGTCAATTTGAGAAAAGAGACCAAGTGACATGTAACATGGGTAGCCTGCGGAATGAACAATGATAACTTGTCTTTATCAAATCAGTCAACATATACTTTCTCAGCTCATCTTTGTTATACATTGACTAATGACTGACAACCTTTATAGCAATTCTTACCCTAGAATACCAACAATCCAGACCTAAGCGCATATTGCCATGTTAATTAATTTATGCTAGATTACCTCGCAAGAAACGCGTGAGGCGAGCTTTTGGAATACGCACTTGAACCTTGACATGAGCACACAAGAGGTTGGATGGCGGTTCAAAAGATGGACCATCGACACATCATCATCACTCAGAGGGTGACAACAGTGACGTTGAGAGACTGGTCAGCGACAGATATTGCAACATTGCAAAAGCCAAAAAAGAAAATTGTCATAAGACATTATTATTGTTAAACATACAATTGAACGTCACAGTACAATGTCAATGTGGAGGGGGGACAAAGCGGGCTGTAAGCGTCGTGCGTCATTTTAGATTTACAGTCTGGCTCAATTTGGATAAGTATCAACAGTAATAAACAATTGATTGGGACCTCTCATAAGCAGCAATCAACAATTCTTTAGCTTTTCCATTCTCCTGTTCTTCCGATTATTGCTAGACTTCCGTATATTATTCTCAATATACTGAATACTTGTTCTTTATTCCATCATTTCAAGTGATGTCTTATCCTGATCCTTTTAATGATCTGGACTTACAGTCCCCTGCTGCGCGACAACAGCGCCCTGCTGGGTATCAGGTTCCTGGAAACCACCCTACTGGTCTAGATGATGATGTCGATCATCCTCCTCTTGAGTTCACGAACAATCCTTCGCATCATCTCGACTTTAATAGCCAATCTACGACTCTTGATACTCACGATAGTCCTTCAAGTCGTTATTCTCTTCACGTCAGTCATAAAGACCGTGATAGTGATGAAGAAGATATTCCGTTAAAGAGCACCCAATTTGGCTCACCTCCGGGAGGCTTTCGGCCAGAAGTAGGTGGTGATTATCCGCCTGAACTACTTCAAAATCCTACCGAAATTTTTGGTTTTCCTACTCCTGGTTTTACTTCCCATAGCCATGATCGATCGGGAGCTGCCACGAGCCTGTATCGCAGTCAAACTAGTGCCGAAGCTTGGGGAAAGCGTCAACGGATCAATCCCAATCGTGCTAAAACAATCAAGGTCAAGCTTCAACAGGGTAATTTTGTGAATGAATATGCTGTGCCCAGTTGAGTGCCCAGGATGTCTCTTTTGCTACAATTTTGTTGCCCCTATCACTAACATATAACATATCCTATTTCTATTTATTTTTGTTGCGTTGTGACAGCTCCCGTCAAGAATGCTAACCTCGCGGGTGGCTATCGGGGTGAACCCAACGAGTCTGTTCCTTTCTTCACGTTTTTATTCGATTTTGGTGACGTGCGCTTCATGCTGATTGGATTTGGATTTTGTTACTAGGTTTTCTCACATGAGATATTCTGCAGTAACTTGCGATCCTGATGATTTCACCCGTGAAGCTGGTTGGACTCTTCGCGCGGAAAATTGGGGACGTCAAATCGAACTTCTTGTTGCAATTGTGAGTCTTAAAAACTTTTTTTGATAACCCAATCCTTTTTTTTTTTTTTTTTTTTTTTTTTTGTTTGTTTGTTTATTTGATTTAGTTATCTTCTTATACTAGACATACTATAATGAAGATAAAATCTTAGTTGCTCGAACATTGCATGGTGTAATGTTAAATTTGAGAGACATTTGCAAAGCTCGTTGGAGTGAATTTCGGAAGATGTCACAAAAGTGAGTTTCATTTTTTGGAGAGCTGCCCTGAATAAAAATGGAAAAAAATTCAATTTTTGTGTCAATATGTGCAGGGACTCAAATGAGGCCGGCACTGATGAAGCCTGGAAGCGTATTGCTGTCATTTTGGTGTTTGATGGGATTGAACCAGCGGACAAAGCAACTTTGGACGTTTTGGCTACCATAGGATTGTATCAAGATGGGGTCATGAAACGAGAGGTTGATGGAAAAGAGACACAGGTCCATTTATTTGAGGTGTGTGTCATTGGTTGTTTCTCAATGTGATGAAACCTTTACAGATTAATACTTCCGAGCGACTTTTGTCTTTATGTATATTTGATCGAGATTTTTTTAGTACACTACGTTATTGTCTATGAATTCGAAACCTGAATTAGTACAGCCTCACGCTAATGACCCAGCAAACATGGTACCGGTTCAAATGTGCTTAGTTTTAAAACAAAAAGTACGCTGAAATTAGTCATGCTTCAGCTTGTCTAATCATATTGTCTGACTGATGGAAATAAAATATATGAAGAATGCCAAAAAGATCAATTCCCATCGCTGGCTCTTCAATGCAGTTGGAAAACATTTGGAGCCTGAAGTTTGTATCTTGATTGACGCAGGCACTAAACCTGGAAACCGGTCCCTTTATTATCTCTGGGAAGCATTTCATCACAACCCTGATCTGGGGGGTGCATGTGGAGAAATTCATGCAATGTGTAAGTTTGGATATTTTCCTTGTTAGCAAGCACACTATTCATATTTGATTTTGCTTTTTGGATGGGGATGATGGTTTATATCGATTACAGTATCAGCTGGAAAAAAATTGATAAATCCTCTTGTTGCTGCTCAAAACTTTGAGTATAAGGTTTGTTTTTATTTTTTCTAGCTTGATTTGAGGTTTTCTAACATTCCTTTATTAACTGGGTTTTCATTTACAGATGTCAAGTACGCATTCATATGACTAATCAGGATGTGTTTTTTCAGGACTCACATTTTTGATTGTCTATAGATATTCTTGATAAGCCCCTGGAGTCATCTTTCGGATATGTATCCGTTCTTCCCGGTGCATTTTCTGCTTATCGTTTTCGAGCCATTCAAGGCAGACCATTGGAACAATACTTTCATGGTAAATTTTTTAATGGTTTTCTTCCTTGTTGAGTTTAGGCTAAATTGTCCTGAAAAAATGGTTAAATAATAGGTGATCATTCACTCGCCGACCGCTTAGGAAAAAAGGGCATCCAGGTACTGTTTCAACATTCCATCATAGCAAATTTTGCCCATCAGCTGTATATTGACTTTGGTTCTAATTGGCGTTCTTCAATTTAAAAAAAAAAAAAAAACTGCTGACTTGACAGGGCATGGGAATTTTTAAAAAAGTTAGTTTTTCTTTGCCTCTGGTTTTAACTCAGCTGATTTTTTTTTTTTTTTTCTAGAACATGTTTTTGGCTGAAGACAGAATTTTGTGCTTTGAATTGGTGGCCAAAGCAAAAGAAAAATGGGTATTAGGTTATGTCAAACCTGCCAAAGGAGAAACCGACGTACCCGAGTCTGCACCAGAGCTAATTGGTCAACGTAGGCGATGGCTAAATGGTTTGCTCTCACAATTATTAATTTACGTTTGTTTCACTCGTTGATTTTTATTTTTTATTTTTCCCTTGATAAAGGTTCTTTTGCGGCTGGTATATATGTATGACTAACTTTAGAATGTGTTCGGCGCGTTATATGCTTATCTTCGTCTCCTCAGGCTTTAGTTCATTTCCCAAGAATGTATAGGTCAAATCATAACATTATCCGAATGATATTTCTTCACATTCAAGCGTTATACACTACCTTTGGGTCAGTAACTTAAGGACTCACTTGTATTGTCGGATCAATTAATCTAATCTAATCTATTTTATATTTTATATTATGTTCTTTCGAAATTTCAGATTGATTATGAGCTGGTTTGCGTTGGCCAATTGGTTTATTACTTTTGCGGCAATCATTGATATTGGTACGAATCTTTTCTTGCAATGTAATGCTTTTTTTCTAACCTTGTGGATTCTCATGACCATATTCAGTCCACGATGATTGGCGCGATCCAGTTAGTATTTTTTTTTCCCAAAAACAATTCTTTAGTTAGGTTTTTCTAAATTAGCTGACATGTTTTTTTTTCTTAATATATTTCTTTTTTGTTAGTTCAAAGCAGCGTAATAAATTTTCTGTTTTTTTATATCCAACACGATGTTTACATGCACTAATTTTTTATTTTTATTTTTTGAAACAGAGGATTAAATGCGAACTTTACAGCGAATGCAACTGGTCTTTCTGCTGAAGAGGCCGCTAAGCAGGCGGTGGCCATTAGAATTAAAGATTGCTGGTTTGTAATATGCAATATGTTCCAATTTATCACTAATATGGAGCAGTTAATTTCCAAACAGGGCGGGCACTATTTTTGATAACACCGAGTATTTGCGGAATCCTTCCACAGCCCATGATAAATTTGACTGGCTGTATATTGTCAACTTGACCCTGAAAATGGTCTATGTAAGCCAATTGTCAGCCATGTTTCAATTATTGTAATCTGAATATAAATGTTTGACTATTGAAGCTGGCGTTGTTGGCGCTACAAGTTATTCTTGCTTTGGGAAATCGGCCTAAGGGGGAGAAGGCAGCGTATATACTAAGTTTTATTTGGTAACATCTCCTCTTGTTAACACCCATTTCTCTACGCAGAACACTGACAGGTGGCTTCCTTTTGTGTTATAGTTTTGGAGCTTTCGCTCTTTATCTTTTAGGGATGACTCTTGTAGGCCTAAGACTCGGTGTAATTTTTTATATGGCTGATTATTTTTTCCCTTAGGTTTTGACTGTTCAAGCATTTTGCCCTTTTAATGCACAATTAGATGCAGTAGTTTCAACTGGACATAGTATGTTCTCCGTGTTCATGGGAGGAACGTATGGTCAGTTCAGTGTGATAAGTAATGCGGCTTTTAGAAATCTGGCTTAATTCCATTTCTTCTAGGTCCGATTTTCGCTGGGTTGGCTGGAACTTTTGGAATATACATAGTTGTGAGTTTTACATAGGTTAATAACAATAAAACAACCTTGCCGTCATTTGTCTGACTTCTTTCTCATGGTTTGCGTGTTTAGTCTTCATTTATTTATCTTGAGTCAGTATTCAATCATATCCCGGTGATCATTTATACATAAAACCGATCTTATGTTTTATGTTATTTGCTTCAAGTCCTTGGCATATATTTCACTCGATGATTCCATACTTATTAGTGGCGGTCTCTTTCACCAATATTTTAAACGTGGGAATTGGTCTTAAATTTTAACAATTCAACCATTTCCTCATCTGACTAATCTTCGTTTGTTATTTCATAGGTCTATGCGTTCTGTAATTTACACGATGTCTCCTGTACGTACAAGAAATTACTACATCAGAATTATCCTTTCTGATTTTTTGTGTTCCCTTTGATCTATTCTCAGGGGGCACCAAGGGGGCTGACAAAGCTGATGCTTTACCTGCTGTATCGAGTAAGAAAGTCAACAAAGAAGGTGGTGTTCAGATAGTTGAGGATATAAGAAGAGTTAGTCTTAATAGCAAACGCTGTTTCTATGAATATCACCGCTGATGAAATTCTCCTAGAATCAAGAAGATTTAGACGCTCAATTTCAACAAACTGTCTTAAGAGCAGTCCAACCTTTTAAAGAATCTGGCGAGGAAGAAAAACCGAACCAAGATGATCAAAACAAGACTTTTCGTACTCGTTTGATTGTGGTGTGGCTTGCCATGAATGCAATTTTGAGTATTGCGATCAGTCGCTTGAATTCTTCCACCCGAACGTTAGTTTTTTCATTTAAAAGAAAATAAAATAAAATACTAAACTAATTAGTTATGGATAGATATTATTTTCAAGGTCTTCTTTGGTCTACATTTGGGCTTGCAGCCATTAGATTTTGTGGCTTCCTATACTACATGGTAAGTGTCAGATTGATTTTGTTGTCCAAATCAATTTTACTTAATAATACTCAACCGTTCATAAAACCTCTTGGTAGTTTGGAGAAGCCGCATTTCGTGCAGCAAGGTTGTGTGCTAGAGCCCGCCGCTAGGGTAAAAACAACCACATTAACTTTTCATGAACACAAATTCTACAAATGCCCATCACGACAAAGGACGATTGATGAATAGGTCTTACAATTTGACAATATTGCTTTATTTTTTCATCTAAGTACACAAGTACATTGCAAGTAATAAAGACGTGCTGGTGCTTTCTAGTCTTACAGGAGTCTCGTCTACCATTAATTTTGGTGATTTGTCTCTTGTCGTGGCAAACATCAGACTTTGACGTGAAATTTTGTAACATGTACTTTATTCTGATATTTTAGATTGATGAGAATGTTATGTCTACCTAACGAGTTGAGGGATGCACAAAAAGACTTGCATAGCTACTGAGGGTATCTACCACCGTGTCGGTAAAAAATAAGTATATAATTGCATGTTACTTGGGTCATTTCATAAAGAATTGCCATATTCAACCACCCTATGCAGTATCTTTTACTATTCACTGCATATAGTTAATATTCAACCATTGCATTTTGGCACCTATTCATTAAAACTCAATTATTTTTTTCCTTCTCATGGCTTTTAACATAGTTGACAAATTAGTTGAAATGGAAGAAGAAGACTATATCATTTCATATGCTCTTCAACAATCAAAACACAACTAGATCAAGACCAAAAAAAAAAAAAAAAAAAAAAAAAAATACTCAATTGAAACTGTCTAGAAGGCCATCAAAGACTAATGAAAGACTACTTTAACCCCATCTGTACATATTATACAACAATAAGGGGTATCAGTGTTGACCAATCCACAATTAAATTAATTGCAGATAAAAATCATTATACCCCAATTATCTTCTGCAATTATTTTTGCTGATAATTGGGTTATTAGACCTTTTATGTGTCAATGTTCACCACTTTCTGCCATTTTTATCCTTAATTTTCCATAACCACATCTTGGACAACTTTCTGGATGTGCCAGCCTCCCAAACTTGCTGTGTACTCCCATCCTGTCTATTCATTCTATCTGTTCAAAACCCCTCCCCATCTCATCTGATTTTTTCTTTGCCTTTTCATCTTCAAATATCTCAACATGCCTCATCATCATAGATCTACTCAAAGGCAGCCTTCCCCCAGTTGTTCTTCAAATCCCATTACTCCCTCTTTCCCTTGCTCAGCTGAGAAATCAAAGAATATTCAACTAAAAAAAGATGATCATCTCATACTTATCAACTGGCTGAAAATAAAAACTTATTATGATTCTTGTTTTGCTACTGAGAATTCAATTAAAGTAGGACAGCCCCCTGCATCAAACATCAATGGATATCTTCTAATGGCCAATGAATTATGAAATAAGACAAAGGGAAAGATTAATCTTTTGCCTAAACAGATGTCTAAATGCTTCAAGCACTATCAAGCCAAATACAAGAAGGCTAAGACTCTTTCATCTTCCACTGGTTTTGGTATTACTGACCATGTTATCAGTAAGGGCATCAAAACTATAGACAATAAACTTGATTCTTTATGTCCTTACTATAAAGAGATGGATTCCATATTTGGAGAGTGAGTCAATGTTAATCCTGAAAACATGTTGGATGGAGAAGATGATATCTCCAAACATGATGTCAAAGGAAAACTTTTTCCTTCCGCTATGGTAAGGTAAACTCTTACAGTCGTCTTGCTGTAAGCAGAATCCGGAGGAGATGTGTGGATTTAGCTGAAAATCCCGTCCTTCCAATGAAAAATAACAAAATGGGAATTCTAAATCACTAAGCTACCCAGTCTATTTAGATCAGATGTAATATAATATTATGAAACTCTGAAATATTTAACACTTATTGAGATTTAAATAAAAGTGGCTGTTGAGAAAGAAATACTGATTACAACAATTAAGGTGTACCAGTGAAAGATCTGAAAAGATTGACTTTTATGTTTTTATAATAATTTGAATTTTTATGAGACAGCAATAATCAAGTCCCAGTGATGAAGACCTTTCTAAAGATACCCTGTATGAAGTGTGATTTAAATTGTTGAGTAGTATTTTTAAAATGTTATATATAAAATATAAAGTTATAAGGGTATTACAAATTTATTTAATTTGTTGAGTAATAAAAAATGAGACCGTGGTGGTTAAAGATTAAGCTGTATGATGTATGATAATTGTAAGATTATGCCCAATTTTGAGTCTGAGAGGCTCTTAAGTATACCTAGTCACGTGCCTAAGTTTCCCCTCCAGAGCTCAGCCAGAGCCCATCCGGAGCCCGTACGGAGCTTGTCCGGAGTCCGTCCGGACCTCCGGACTCAATTAGAACCTTAAAACTATTATAAAAAATTAAGAAAAAGTACACATGATAGAGCCACTTCCCCTTTACATTCCCAACTAATTTTCGTAGTCTGCGCAGCTCTAATCACCCCGTGAAAATTCATCAAAGTTAAGTAATTTCTAAAAACATAAATATTTCTATAAAACTTTAAAATTCATTTAAAAATATAAGAAAAATAGTAAAAATTCTGGGAAAATTTTCCAAGGTTCTTGAGTAACTCGACTTGATACTTATAGACTTTTCAGACCGTAAAAATAAGTTTTCTCCGTAAAATAAATTATTTCCGCGTAGGCATTTGCTTTTGACCAATTTCTTCATATTTAAAACTCAAATAAATTAAATAAAAACCTTTTATAAAAAATAATAGTGCCAATCTTGCACACCGTAATAACTCCATTTACGTACTTAGGTGCCATACTAAACTTTAGGCTACCACATCCTCCCTCCAATTGAGAATGTCCCCATTCTTAAAACTTTGCATAAGTGATTGAGCAATTCCAAAAGAATTATCTTTTCTAATAAAATAATTTGATAAATTTGTTTTAGCTGGTCTTCTTTTAATTTTTTAAAATAAAAACTTTGTTTCTTCTTCTCTGGCTTGATATAACATAAAATAAAATAAATCTTGTGATTATTCCACTTCTGAGAGCAAGGTTTGAATCCCTTCAGACTCCCATTAACCAGTCTTCCTTCATGTCACAGCATTGAGAGAGTGGATCTTCCTAATGAGCCGAATACTCCTGATTCCAATCTCATAGGGCCCCCCACTGAGCCGAATTCTATGATTCCAATCTCGCCATAAGGTCCTCCAAGCTTCACACCAAAAATGGCCTACCTATGAGGCACTAAAAAAATCATTCCCTAAAATCCAACTACCATCCTAACTTCTGATTCCTTCATCAAAATTTTCAAACTTTGCTATGCAGCAAACCCATAAAATACTTTTGCCAGGCTTCCAATAATAATAATATTAACTTTAGACCATGTTAAAGCGCCACAAATTTCACCTAATTAACCATTATGCTTTCCTTAGCATCATCACCACCTAAACTTTTAACCTCCTAAAGCTTATCAGCACCCAATTCCAGAAATGATTGAATAACCAGTTTAGAGTCTTAGTGGACAGTGATAAATTAAAAGATTGAATTGAGTTATCCAAAAAAGATTGACATTCCAGTTTAAAGTCTTGGTGGACCAAACATATAATCGATTGCCAGTTTATGGTCTTGGTGGACCAAAGATCGTTTAAGTGCATAAATAACTTGAAATATTCCTAAGTAAGGCCTACGCTTGACCAAAGATTGAATAAACTTGATAATCCAGTTTAATGTCATAGTGGACCAAAAATTTGATCGATAAGAAATCCAGTTTAAGGTCATGGTGGACCCAACAACTTGATAATAGTCCAGTTTAAGGTCTTGGTGGACCTAACAACTTCATAATAGTCCAGTTTAAGGTCTTGGTGGACCTAACATTTGATTGATAAAATTAAAAATAAAAAAAAATCCATCTCCCAAAAATATCCATAAAATATTGAACATCCTTGAGATTCAGTTTTAACTCTTGAAGGAATAACAGCTCCAATAAAAAATCTTTAATGACAGTCTTGAAAATTAGCCAGTTTAAAGTCTTGGAGGACTAACAGCTCCAAAATTCGTATATAAAAAAAAAACCTTAAAGAACGTCTTGAACAGTAGCCAGTTTAAAGTCTTGCAGGACTAAAAGATGTCTTGAAGTAAAATCCCATAGGTTTTGAGCTCCCCTAGACCCTGTTTCCTGTCTAAACTAAATGAATAAAACTAAAAATAATGAAGACTGAAAAATAAAACTAAGAAATATAACAAAAATTTTGATTTAATTAATTAATTTTTATTTTATTTTATTATTTTATTTTTATTTATTTATTTTTATTTTTATTTTTATTTTTTATTTTTTATTTTTTATTTTTTATTTTTTATTTTTTATTTTTTATTTTTTATTTTTTATTTTTTATTTTTTATTTTTTATTTTTTATTTTTTATTTTTTATTTTTTATTTTTTATTTTTTATTTTTTATTTTTTATTTTTTATTTTTTATTTTTTATTTTTTATTTTTTATTTTTTATTTTTTATTTTTTATTTTTTATTTTTTATTTTTTATTTTTTATTTTTTATTTTTTATTTTTTATTTTTTATTTTTTATTTTTTATTTTTTATTTTTTATTTTTTATTTTTTATTTTTTATTTTTTATTTTTTATTTTTTATTTTTTATTTTTTATTTTTTATTTTTTATTTTTTATTTTTTATTTTTTATTTTTTATTTTTTATTTTTTATTTTTTATTTTTTATTTTTTATTTTTTATTTTTTATTTTTTATTTTTTATTTTTTATTTTTTATTTTTTATTTTTTATTTTTTATTTTTTATTTTTTATTTTTTATTTTTTATTTTTTATTTTTTATTTTTTATTTTTTATTTTTTATTTTTTATTTTTTATTTTTTATTTTTTATTTTTTATTTTTTATTTTTTATTTTTTATTTTTTATTTTTTATTTTTTATTTTTTATTTTTTATTTTTTATTTTTTATTTTTTATTTTTTATTTTTTATTTTTTATTTTTTATTTTTTATTTTTTATTTTTTATTTTTTATTTTTTATTTTTTATTTTTTATTTTTTATTTTTTATTTTTTATTTTTTATTTTTTATTTTTTATTTTTTATTTTTTATTTTTTATTTTTTATTTTTTATTTTTTATTTTTTATTTTTTATTTTTTATTTTTTATTTTTTATTTTTTATTTTTTATTTTTTATTTTTTATTTTTTATTTTTTATTTTTTATTTTTTATTTTTTATTTTTTATTTTTTATTTTTTATTTTTTATTTTTTATTTTTTATTTTTTATTTTTTATTTTTTATTTTTTATTTTTTATTTTTTATTTTTTATTTTTTATTTTTTATTTTTTATTTTTTATTTTTTATTTTTTATTTTTTATTTTTTATTTTTTATTTTTTATTTTTTATTTTTTATTTTTTATTTTTTATTTTTTATTTTTTATTTTTTATTTTTTATTTTTTATTTTTTATTTTTTATTTTTTATTTTTTATTTTTTATTTTTTATTTTTTATTTTTTATTTTTTATTTTTTATTTTTTATTTTTTATTTTTTATTTTTTATTTTTTATTTTTTATTTTTTATTTTTTATTTTTTATTTTTTATTTTTTATTTTTTATTTTTTATTTTTTATTTTTTATTTTTTATTTTTTATTTTTTATTTTTTATTTTTTATTTTTTATTTTTTATTTTTTATTTTTTATTTTTTATTTTTTATTTTTTATTTTTTATTTTTTATTTTTTATTTTTTATTTTTTATTTTTTATTTTTTATTTTTTATTTTTTATTTTTTATTTTTTATTTTTTATTTTTTATTTTTTATTTTTTATTTTTTATTTTTTATTTTTTATTTTTTATTTTTTATTTTTTATTTTTTATTTTTTATTTTTTATTTTTTATTTTTTATTTTTTATTTTTTATTTTTTATTTTTTATTTTTTATTTTTTATTTTTTATTTTTTATTTTTTATTTTTTATTTTTTATTTTTTATTTTTTATTTTTTATTTTTTATTTTTTATTTTTTATTTTTTATTTTTTATTTTTTATTTTTTATTTTTTATTTTTTATTTTTTATTTTTTATTTTTTATTTTTTATTTTTTATTTTTTATTTTTTATTTTTTATTTTTTATTTTTTATTTTTTATTTTTTATTTTTTATTTTTTATTTTTTATTTTTTATTTTTTATTTTTTATTTTTTATTTTTTATTTTTTATTTTTTATTTTTTATTTTTTATTTTTTATTTTTTATTTTTTATTTTTTATTTTTTATTTTTTATTTTTTATTTTTTATTTTTTATTTTTTATTTTTTATTTTTTATTTTTTATTTTTTATTTTTTATTTTTTATTTTTTATTTTTTATTTTTTATTTTTTATTTTTTATTTTTTATTTTTTATTTTTTATTTTTTATTTTTTATTTTTTATTTTTTATTTTTTATTTTTTATTTTTTATTTTTTATTTTTTATTTTTTATTTTTTATTTTTTATTTTTTATTTTTTATTTTTTATTTTTTATTTTTTATTTTTTATTTTTTATTTTTTATTTTTTATTTTTTATTTTTTATTTTTTATTTTTTATTTTTTATTTTTTATTTTTTATTTTTTATTTTTTATTTTTTATTTTTTATTTTTTATTTTTTATTTTTTATTTTTTATTTTTTATTTTTTATTTTTTATTTTTTATTTTTTATTTTTTATTTTTTATTTTTTATTTTTTATTTTTTATTTTTTATTTTTTATTTTTTATTTTTTATTTTTTATTTTTTATTTTTTATTTTTTATTTTTTATTTTTTATTTTTTATTTTTTATTTTTTATTTTTTATTTTTTATTTTTTATTTTTTATTTTTTATTTTTTATTTTTTATTTTTTATTTTTTATTTTTTATTTTTTATTTTTTATTTTTTATTTTTTATTTTTTATTTTTTATTTTTTATTTTTTATTTTTTATTTTTTATTTTTTATTTTTTATTTTTTATTTTTTATTTTTTATTTTTTATTTTTTATTTTTTATTTTTTATTTTTTATTTTTTATTTTTTATTTTTTATTTTTTATTTTTTATTTTTTATTTTTTATTTTTTATTTTTTATTTTTTATTTTTTATTTATTTATTTTTAATTTTAATTTGTTTTTAATTTAAAATAAAATATTTTAGAAAAGATAGTTTTGAAATAAAAGTTAAAATTTAATTTTTAAAGAAAGATACACGAATGTGAAAAGAAAGATAAAAAAGTAATAATAAAAAAAATAAAAAAAATTCAAAATAAAATTTTAAAAGATGCCCCCTGGCCATTTAATGAGCCGTACCCTCGACATCATACCCACATCCAAGTGCAACTTGATGTGGTTACACAATTTGAGAAATTTAAAAGTAAAGAAAATAAACGAAAGTTTTTTTTTTGAAGATAATTTTATAATGATGATCACTGGGTGGGCTCCCTCCAATTTATAAAAATGATTAGAGACCAGCAGTGAGCATCACCTTTGCAATAATTCATAATATATATTTAAAGGAAATAAATCACAATCTAACATAAAAATCAAAATTAAAAAATATAAAAAAAATCTTGAATCCGGTGTTGAGAGCGGTGTCTCTTGATTCATTCCAGTTTTTAGTCTTAGTGGACTTCCTATAATTAAAAGACAAAGCCAGGATTCAACTAGAAACAGGGAAAATTTTGGAAACAAACATTATGGGGTAATTGTGTATAGAGCAGCCAGCCCATCAATTACCCCCACACTTGCCAATATTTAAATTAAGAAGGTTCCCCTGTGAACACTTCTTCTAATAAATTTTTAAAATTTTCCAACACTATCTTCACCCATATTTTAAGAATTTTAAATTTCGAAAATTTCAAAGAAGGTTTTATTGCATTTCGTTAAGTTTCATCACAGTTTCGTCAGCAATATGCAGTGTAACAAAAGTAAAGTATTTTGATAAAAAGAAGATAGTTTATCCTTGTTGCAGAGGTCAATAAGATTTTTATTAACATCATATTTTATCCTCATTGCGGAGGGAGACTTCGGCACTCCTGGTGCCTCTAGGATAGAACCGTTTCACTTGATCGGCC